>JANHMN010000017.1:9933441-9956172 GCA_030674055.1 Rhabdomys pumilio | reverse complement strand
TATATATATATATATATATATATATATATATATATATATATATATATGTATGTGTATGTGTATGTATATGTGTGTGTATATATATATATATAATATATATATGAAATATATATGTATATACATATGCATATATGCATGCAACAACCATTAAGGAAAGGAAGAGGGTCATGCATTTAAAAGAGAATGGGGAGAGGTTTCTGGGAAGGTTTGGAGGGAAGAAAATAAGAGAGAAACATAATTAAATTATAATCTCAAAAGCAAAAAAAAAAATAGCTCTGAAATGAAACAAAAATAATGCAAAACAAGCAAGCAAACAAATGAACAAGTGAATGGGTTTCACTCTCTTTTATGGTGATTTGAATTTTTATGTTGTCTACAATGGGCACAGACTTTTTTTTAGAAATATAATATTTGTAAAAATACTGACAGAGCTGTAAGTGCTATTCAGGACAGACACTTTCTTTTTCACTCATGCTGCAAACATTAAATTATTCAATGAAGTGTTCAGTTATGAATCTCATTAACTAAAAGTTTTTCTGGATGAAAAAACAAAAAAAAATATGCATGGATGTTTATTATATTTAGAGCCATTTATACATAACATTTAGCAGGTGGCAGCATGTTTTTATTTTTTCAAGGTAAAATTTGCAATAAAGAATTTCTCTTATTTTTAAGATTTAATATAATTGAATCATTTTCTTCTTCCTTGTTCTCACTCCAAGCCTTCTTATATAACCCTTCTTGCTTAAATATATGTATGTATATACATACATATATATGATTTTATTGTTAGTCTCTATCTTTATAAAGAGATATTTTCTTAATGAAGGATAAAAAGTACACTATACATATATGTATACACATGTGTATGTGTATATGTGTGTAACTAAATATAACTTGCTCAGTAGGTATAATGTTACTCACATATATATTTCCAGGGCTGATCATTTGATATTGGATATGAAATTGGTATGTTCTTTTATACCAAGGGCAAGACAATTCTTTTGCTTTAAGCATTTTTTAGTTGCTTGTAGTTCTTCACGTAGCCTTGAAGCTCCACAGGTTTTTTCCCTGCCCATTTTACAATGTCTACTTTTTTGCCATTGTTCAGCTCAGGTTTATGCAGTCATGTTGGTGAGAATCTATGAGCATACGCCCAGACATTACTAGAAGACAGAGTTTCACAGCAAACTCCTGATATTCTGGTTTTAATAGTCTTTCCTCTCCCTCTCACTCAATGTTCTCTGGGCCTTAGGTGAGAGGGTATTTGTAGATTTAGTGCTGGGACTGGGCTCCACAAATATGCATTTTGATTGGTTGTGGTTTTATTTTATAGTCTCCATATGTTATGAAGTGATGTTTCCTTGATGAAGGGTAAGAAGTACACTTATCTGTAGGTATAAAAACAAATATGTAGAATGTATTTAGGGATTATGCTGGTTTAATAAAGTTGTTGCTGTTCTCTTCCAAGATCCATAACTACAATAGCCATAGGCATTGGATAGACTTCTACTACTGTAAGTCATAATTTCTCCTAGATCCTGTTAGAGAGGTGTTGGTTAGTGGAAAGGCATTCAGGCCACTATTGTACCCCTAGGATTTAGAGAAATTCTTGTTGAGAGTCCATTAGGGTTTTGGATGTAGTTTAGTGGTGGAGTGCTTGCTTGTGCTCAGACCAGGGTTTGACTCTGAGTACTGCTATGAAAGAACTCATTTGTAAACATAAAGGGTGAAAGCTTATCAAAGAAGGGCAGTGCATTTCAGTGCCATCCAGCTATCAGTTGAGTTTTCTTGGGTTTTATTAAAAAATGAGGTTAATATAAGGCATTCTACCAAAAGAGAGTAACATACAGCTGGATGCCAGTAATCACAATGCTAAAGTAACGGTAGGAAAAGAAGACTAAAAAGAAAATGAGTAAAAATAAGAAAAGATAAAGAAAAGGATTGTCAGATGCATAGGATAAAAACTGAATAAAATCTCATTCCTGTGAATGAGATTGCCTAAATCTGTCCTAACAATATTCTGGTGTACAAATTTATTTATCAGGATTGCAACACACACATATTCACACTCATTTACACACATACACACACATGCAAAAACACAAATACTCATTCACACAACTCTTTCAATTTGTATATTCTTCATTAGCCCATTTTGCTGCATCTCTTCTTCCTTAGATGACTTGACTATACTTCTCATAGTTCTGAGTGTGGAAATACCAATAATTTCACTGGGAAGCCCCTTCTTTCTAGGAGTCCTTCACATCCTTGTAAAGTTGGACAAATGGGCATCTTAGGTACCTTCTTTGCTTCCTTAGGTGAACCTCAATCCCCAGGATCTCATGGGTTTGTGGAAGGCCAGGTTTTTTGCACATGTACCCTTTATCTACCCATGGAGTCTAGCTTTATTCTTATGGGGCACAGATCTCCAGCTAATCTGTGCTTTCTTTCACAGACAATTTGTTCAGGAGTTGTTGCTCAGTCTTTGAACAGGGAAAAGAATCAAAATCCTCCAACTCTACCTGGTTACTAGGTTCTATCTTGGTCTTCTTTTTTTGAAAGTGGCTTCTATAAATAAATACACTAACTTAATATTTTTGTTTATTTTTATGTAGTGAACATTTACTTCTTTAAGATAAAGTATAAAAGTTAACTTGAGTTTAATATTTTACCCCATGACTTGTTTGAAATTAGACTAACCAATTCAGGTTATAGTTGACTATGTTAGCATATTGATATAACAAATGAAAACACACAAGTTATGTAACTCTGAAAGAAATATGACAGTGTGGTTTAATGTAAAGTATGTATGTAAGTAGCTTGCAAATAATTTTATCAATATGAGGGACCCACATGCATCCTGATGATTTTCAGCATACAGCCACAATCAAATAAAACATTTACTCTCTTCTTGAATCATTTCATTTTATAAGGCCATTAAGAGCCATCACAATTGTTCTTAAATGCACACAGGCAGTTAGCTCCATATTTTACCCCATTTCTTTATTTTTCTATACAAATCTAGCCCATATGTTTCTGCACTCTCTAATCCCAAATGAATGTTAAATAATTATAGGTCAATGACCACACTTGTGCTCCAAACAACTCCACAAGTAGCAGAATCCTAGTCTAGATTCCCAGCATTGAAAATTCTGCAAGTCATGACCAAATGTTGTCTACTGCATCTATTCCTTCTGGTTTAAAAGTTTTTGAGTCCCTGGACATTGCGCTAACAACTTCCCATGATGCCTTTAAGAAAAACAGCATTGGCGATTATACTTGTTTTGCATGTTTCTGCTCACACAGCTGGCAGACACAAGAAGGTAAAATTTAGGGAACGTTCCTTCTTTATTTAATTCCTTCTGCAGGTGTCATTTCTGTATTTTAGCCATCTGGTGTTGTGCAGAGTAGAATTTTAACACCAACTATTTATTCAGACATACATGCTAAATAAAAATCTCCTCTGAATAATAGTATTAAAATGCCCAAGAAGACAAATATAGTTTATGTTTATTTGTTTTTAATCTGTTGAGAAAGGCTTGATTTGAAAGCTCTATCACTGTTCAGTAGACCTTGTTGGAAAGAGTACAGAAGATATGGTGCTAACATTGGGCTTTCTTCCTGTAACATAACCTCAATGAAAAATTGTGTATTCCATAGACTAACAGCCCCCCAGATTCAATATGTTGCTATTCCTTCTTACTTTTTCTTGAAAAGGTTTAGTGGGTGGAAACCACAGATGTAGAAAAGCATCTTTAATCTTTTCCTATTATAAGATCCTAGAGTATCATTTTGTAAGGGGGCCTCAGATCTTAGTAGTCTCCCAGACCTTAGCACAACTGACTCCATGAGAGAAGTACTATTCAAGCTGCAAAGCTCAGCATGCTGACAGCATCACCTTCCTAAAATAAAACAAAGACCCAACCCTTCACAATCCATAGTTATGGGAAAGTCTCCAAACATACTAACCTTGCTTTTCAGGTTGTATAGTTCTGCTTCTGGATAACCGTTCTTGTTAACTGACTATGCCAACCCATAACATGGTTTTTGTGCTTAAAAGCTCACCCTGAGAAGGCTCATATCTCCACTGGGATCCTGAACATCCAGTGTAGTTGCTGGTTAGATAATAAAAACTTTTTATTGGCTTCAACCCATGTCCAAGTAGTCTTCTTTGGTGAATACCCTACAGCAATTTGAGATGAGACCCTCCCGCCCTGTTGATGAGACAGAGCTTTAATATGTGTCCCATGCTAATTTCAGACTACTGACACTCATGATCTAGCCTTCAAAGAGAGGTTCTGTTTTCTTTTCTTTTTATTTTTTTTAAAAAGAGTTTATTTGGAGCTTATGGTTCCAGAAGGTTAGAGTCTTTAATGACAGAGTAGAGGTAATATGTGGCATAGCTGGATCAATAGTTGAGAGCTCACATCTTAGACCATAAATGGGAAGCAGAGAGCTAACCCATTTAATTTAACTGACATGAGTCTTTTGAAACTGCAAATGCTACCCTCTGTGAAATGCCTCCTTCAGCAAGATCATACCTCCCATTTCTCCCCAAACAACTACCAATTAGGGACTAAGTATTCAAATGTCTAAGATTATGGGGCATCTTATTAAAACTGACACACTTCCTACATCCTTTTTTTGAATTAATTTTTTAGTGTGAAATAGATTTATTTCAAAATGCAATCTTTTTATCTTCATTTTGTGAAAAGGTGTGGGGTGGTAGACTGTGAGAAGCAGCTGGGTGCTTGGTCGAGTATAAGCTTGGAACCCAGAACCCGTATTGGACAGCAGGAGTTTGGCTCTGCTCCTGGGCCCTGGTTCTTTCCATTTAGCTTCAGCCCTCTACAGCCCCCCCACCCCCCACAGAGAAGTCTATGGCCACCAGTCATGAGGAACAGGCTTCTGGCCCTAGAGAGATTTACTTACTAATGAGTTGCCTGAAGGTCAGAGGGTGGAGCCAATTAAGCATTCTTGCCCAGACCCTCCCCCCCTCTCTCTCCCTATTTAACTCAGGTTTGCCCTGAGTTTCAAGGGGGTTGCACATCCAGACTCAACTACCATCTGTCATGAAAATAAAGCCTGTAAAACTCATGGACTTTCTCATGTCATTGTGGCTGTGCTGTGAGGAACTTTAATGAGCCGCTGTAGCCACAGTTGCTGTACCTAACTTCCCCCTGGAGGAACTTTCAGCCTCTCCAGACAACTAACAACAAAAAGGGATTTCTTTATTTTTAAAATTAATTTTATTGAATATTTTATTTACATTTCAGATGTTATCCCCTTTGCCCATCCCCCCCCACAGAACCCCCATTCCATCCCCCCTCCTCCTGCTTCTATGAGAATGTGCCCCCACCCACTCACCCACTTCCACCTCCCCACCCTCAAATTCCCCCACACTGGAGCATCCAGCCTTCATGGGACCAAGGACTTACTTTCCCACCTATGCCAGACAAAGTCATCCTCCCCTACACATACAGCTGAAGCCACGGGTCCCTCCCTATGTGCATCTAGGCTGGTGGTTTAGATCTTGGGAGCTCTGGTTGGTTGGTATTGTTGTTCTCTCCATGGGGCCACCAACCTTTGTGTAAGTTTAGTAGATGAGAGCATCTGAACTGGAATATTGGGTTCAGCCCAGTGTTCTTTCTTCTAAGCAATCGTGCAAGCTATTTAGCTCCAGAAAAAGCTAGAGGAAATAGTATGACCTTGTTATTAACAAAAGCAAATATGGCAAAAATGAACATAAAGTTGGAGGTACCTTGCAATACCTTTGCCTAGGTTTCACCATCCACAGAAAGCCTATCAGGGAATAGAAAATCTGATGGTATAGGTTATGAAAAGTACTTTTGCCAATCATCTTTCAGTATATTTAAAAATTATTTTTTAACATTCACTTAATGCAATAATCCTCTATGAGAATTTTAAAAACTTTATTTTTATTTACATGCCCGTGTGTCTGTATATGAGTATGCACATGTGCACATGGTTGCCTTGGAGGTCAGAGGGTGTCAGAGTCCCTGCTCTATGCTGATTTGTGATAAGTGTAGCAGAAGTAATTCTAGCTCCTTGTGGGAAGGGTGCAGCCTCTGAACTCATTAGTGGAACCCGGTACAGCAAGTAGGTTTTCCTTGTGCTTCCTCAGAAGTTGAAGTAAGGATGGCAGAAATAAGTAGATGGAGGACTGCCAACAGAGAGTACAGGTACACAATGAGGCCCTCAGATTGCCGTGTTGGGGATCCCAGAAGGATTACTATTGAGACTGTCTGTAGAGGGAGAAAGTACCGGCCTGTGATGGTGGTGTTAGGGTCCCAGAGACGAACGATCTATTTGTAGCCCAAGCAAGGGACTCCCACAGATTCTCAGACAGAAGTGGTCCTCTGTGGGATTTTGAGAGGCAGAAAGACATTATTTTGGTACTTAAAAAAAAAAAACCCAACAGTTTTTCTCTCTAGCCAGAGGCTCTACAGTTTGCTTTAAATTTTATTTTTATTTAAAGTTTTGTTGAGAATTTCAAGCATGAGGATGGGTTCCCCACCTTTAGCTAATCTGGGATGTTTTAAGCACACCTTTCCCATAAATACAAAAGTAAATTGTAGCTTAGCCTAGTTTTATAGTGCTTCTACAGAGTGGGTCATGTGCCTTCATGGGCTTTTAAAGATACACCTGATGGAAACAGCATGAGGTAGTCCCCCCCACATTCTAAAATACTACAGGCAGTAAATAATTAGAAAATATGTTCAAATAACTCTTCCTTCAGGACACTAGAGAGTGAACTTGTACTCTTTGAAGGATCAAGAATTGTTGGGACCAACTCTTACATTCACAGTTAGCTAGTTATTTGGATACTCTAATTGAATTTGAAAAAAAAATTTGAAAAAAATAGTCTGGACAAATTCCATAGTCTGCATTGAATTCTTCTTTCTAGGTTTCACTACATGACTTGCTTTAGGTGATAGACGATCCAACATTCAAGCAGAATTTCCTAACTCATTAAGACTTACGCTTTTGCTCCTCTTGAGAGCTTGTAGCCATCACACTGGGTAAAGTCTAGGTATCCTGGTTAGAATGAAAATGCCCCCATGGACTTACAGGGAATGAATTTAATAGGAGATGTGGCCTTGGTGGTGTAGGTGTGGACTTGCTAGATGAAGTGTGTCACGAGGGTGGGTTTCGAGGTTTCAAATGCTCTAGTCAAGCCCAGTGTCACTCTGTGTCTGCTGCTTCACATCTGAATGTAGAACTCTCAAGCTCCTTCATCAGCACAGTGCGTCAAGTCATGACAATAATGGACTAAGCCTCTGAAAACAGTAAGTGAACCCCAATTAAAATTTTTTTTTTATTATTATAAGAGCTGCAGTGTTCCTTCTGTCTCTTCACAATGATTAAATCCCAACTAAGATACTGTTGAGTAATGTGAAAGATTTTCTGAATCATGTGCTGCCCAGGTCTACTTGCTCCTGGGTTATCCAGGCTCCATTGCTCACCAGGCTGAACTGGGAGGAATGAATCTTAGTTGGGTTGGGTAGGTTAGAGAGAGTCTCATTTAGCTTGAGTATGGGAGAAACAGCCTTCCCCAGAAATGGCTTTCAGTAAAGCAGTTCTTTATTATGGTGTGTGTGTGTGTGTGTGTGTGTGTGTGTGTGTGTGTGTGAAGAAGCACTATATAAACCTTGGGGAGTGGGTAGGGGTTTTGGGGTGAGTGTACATCATTGACTGAGGGCAAGATGTTGGGAATTCTGCTTCATTTGCATGAAGAGGAATTTCAGGTGCTTGCTGGACGTGTTCTTATTGAGAAAGAGGAAGTTTACATGAAACCTTGCCACCAGGCTACTTGACAACCTCAAGGGCAGCAGAGGTGGGGCTCCTAAGGCTTATGTGCACTGGGACATACAGGTCCAGAGCAGGGAGGAAGCAGTCCTGTTCCTGCTGGTCTTAGGATGAAAATTTTTGGGTTTGGACATGTCTCAATCTCACTCTTGCTCTGGACAGGCTCCCCCAGGTCACGTGGCCTTTTGACTCTACAGTCATTGTGTTAACACCAGGTAATACTGAGAGATAAGTTACACACTTACCAGTGAGGCTATGTGCTGTGCTTTCCAGTCCCATCCAAGCCAATCAAAAAGAATCACTGGGCAGATCACAATACTAATAAAAAAAATCACTTTTTTGTTTTAAAACACTTAATATCAGAGTTTGTTAGGCAGCAAACACTAGCTGTTATCAGAAAATTATTTTTTCTTGTTGATTATCAAAATTGCAAGTATATTGATCTTAAATCTTTTCTGTAGTGAATTGGATAATGCTCCCCTAAGTTCAAATTCTCCCTAAACTTCAGAATGTAAACTTGTTTATAAATAGGGCCCTTGGAGATCCAGTTAAGACAAGGACTAACATGACATGGTACTGAGTTTGGATGACCCCTAAACCATTGGCAGTTCTTATTTAAAGACAGAAAAGGACACACAGACTGCACAGAAAAAAAGAGAAGGTGGGACACAGGGAAAGGAGGAGCATTGGAGCTCACTGGCTGCCAGCCTGGATCTAGGGTCAGTGAGAAACCCTATTTCCAGGGAATAAGGTGAAATATGAGAGAGCAGAGCACCCAAGATCTTTTTCTGGCTTATCCACACATGGGTATGCATGGTTGCACCTGCACATACACCACGGAAATCTATCCCTCCCTCTCACCCCCCAACACATACACACAAACACACATATGTATACACATAGAGACTGGAGGTACTTTTAATCCCAGTATTGGGGAGGCAGAAATAGGAGGATCCCTGGAATTTGCTGGCCATGCAGTCTAGAAGAATCAGGAATCAGGTTCAGTGAAGGACTGTCTCAAAAAGCAAGATGAAGAGCTGTGATGACTTGTGTTGAGGGTCAATTTAACAGGATTGGGAATTACTTCAGAGGCAAATCTCTAGGTACAACTGGGAGGAAATACTTTTGTTAGACTATCCTCTGGGAATGTCTGCAAAGCATTATCTTGATTGAAGTACAAAGGCACCCTTGATTGAAGAGTGATGAAGGAAGATGTTTGTGTTAACTTCTGGCCTCTGTGCACCCTTCCTTGGGCAGGTACACTTGCATGAAAAAAAATATGGCACTTTAAATATTTCTAGAACCATAGAGCATGTTTTTTTTTTTTAAATGTCAAGCATATGTGTTATCTCTGTCTCAAAACAGCTGCTCTGCCACTAGGAAACTCTTCCAGGGCCTTTGTCACTGACACACTGGTGTGGCCCCTCTTCTGCTTTCCATTCTTGAATTCTGTCCAGAGCAGCCTAGGGCAAGACAGAAGGAAAGCAGTGGCAAAAACAGATGTGAACACAAGGGAGCACAACAACTATAAACACCACTTTTCAAGCAAGTTCCCTTTGAGCTTCCAGGACAGAGTCATTTAGAGGGGAGCATGTAGATTCCTCTACAATTTGCCAAGATTCACTCTGTCTATTCCCAGGACCTCCTGGACTTCTGTCTGGAGTAACTGCTCTGAAGATACACATTGGATTTGAGTATGATATCACATTGGTAATAACACACAGAATAAGGTGTCTAGTTTTCCCATGAAGGACAACAAGTGTCCCCAAGATAGAGTGGGTAATAATGATTTCACAGCCACTCCATGATAGCATATGGAAATTCACAATTATTTTCAGCCCTGGTCAGAAGTGTCAGTATGTGAATAATTCATTAGACAGCACTGTATATTTTATCCCATTTTTTTCTCTCACTTTGCAACCGAGTACGTCGTAATTTTTAGCATCTTCCTTTCTATACCATTACTGACACTGTGAGAAAACGGAAGGATATATTTGGATTAGCATTTATATAAGATTTTTATTTTTATGAATCACTTTAGAAAAGTTTATATTAGTTTTATTTTTTTTCTTGGCCACGTACGTTAGCTTGTATTCTGCTATTTGCATTTTGCAACTAGATTCACCGAAATATAAGAAGTTACAAAATAACTGACCTGAAAGTTAATAGGAAGTTGAGATTAATCATAGGTGTATTTCAGGACAGCTGTATTGAATGTAGCATCTTGTCCAAGTCAACCAGACCAAGCCTGTCACTGAGGGGAAGACAGGCTGATTACATGTCTGGCAGATGTAGAAGCTAATTAATCAGTCAGTGAGGCAAAGTTAGCAACAAGCCTTGACCATATTTCAGAAACATCAACTCAAGTTTAGTCTGGGGAAGACTCAGACTATTGTAATACCTTTCTTCTGAGCTTCAGACCTATTTTTAGATGGTCTAATATGTTGTGCATCAGCTAGATTTTTCTAAAATCAGTCTATTCAAGGCTATCAGCAGGGTGCTGGTGGCATATACCTTTAATCCCAGCACACAAGAGGCAGAGTCAGGTGTATATCTGAGCGTTTAGGGTCAGCTGGTCTACAGAGCTAGTTCCAGGACGGGTAAAGCTATAGAGAAAAACCCTGTCTGAAACAACCACCACCACAACAACAACCACCCTCCCAAAAACCCCAAAAGAAAAAAAAAACAAAAGTCTACTCATGGACTTCATTTTTCTTCTACATTCTCTATAGACATGAACTGCTATTGAAGTATTTGGTATTAAACTAGATGCCAGGTCCTGACGTTAGTTCCTTCTTACTCATAATTATAAAAGTTACTTAGTATCCTGGGTATTTGTTTTTACATATGAATTTAAGAATTGCTCTTTTAAGGTCTGTAAAGATTTGCGTTGGGTGAGTAGTACTCTATTGTGTAAATGTACCACATTTTTTGTATCCATTCCTCTGCTGAGGGACATCTGGGTTCTTTCCAGCTTCTGGCTATTATAAATATGGCTGCTATGAACATAGTGGACCATATATCCTTGATATATGTTGGAGCATCTTTTGGGTATATGCCCAGGAGTGGTATAGCTGACTCCTCAGGTAATATACTATGTCCAATTTTTTGAGGAACCACCAGACTGATTTGCAGAATGGTTGTACCAGTCTGCAATCCCATTAGCAATGGAGGATTGTTCTTCTTTCTCCATATTCTCACCAGCATCTGCTGTCACCTGAGTTTTTGATCTTAGCCATTCTGACTGATGTGAAGTGGAATCTCAGGGTTGTTTTGATTTGCATTTCCTTCACGACTAAGGACATTTCTTTAAGTGCTTGTCAGCCATTTGAGATTTCTCAGTTGAGAATTCTCTGTTTAGCTCTATTCCCCTCTTTTTAAATAGGGTTATTTGGTTCTCTGGAGTCTAATTTCTTGAGTTCTTTGTATATATTGGATATTAGCCCTCTAGTGAATGTAGGGTTGGTAAAAATTTTTTCCCAAACTGTGGGTTGCCATTTTGTCCTATTGACAGTGTCCTTTGCCTTATAGAAGCTTTGCAATTTTATGAGGTCCCATTTGTCGATTGTTGATCTTAGGGCATAAGCATTTGGTGTTCTGTTCGGGAAATTTTCACCTGTGTCCATGTATTCGAGGTTCTTCCCCACTTTCTCTTTAGATTCAGTGTGTCCTGTTTTATGTGGAGGTTCTTGATACACTTGGACTTGAGTTTTGTACAGGAAATAAGAAAGGGTCAATTTGCATTCTTCTGCACGCTGATCTCCACTTAAGCCAGCACCATTTGTTGAATATGCTGTCTTTTTTTCCACTGGATGGTTTTAGCTTCTTTGTCAAAGATCAAGTGACCAAAAATGTGTGGGTTTATTTCTGGGTCTTCAATTCTATTCCATTGATCTAACTGCCTGCCACTATACCAATACCCCGAGGTTTTTATCACTATTGCTCTGTAGTACAGGTTGAGGTCGGGGGTGGTGATTTCCCCCAGCAGTTTTCTTATTGTTGAGAATGGTTTTGCTATCCTGGTTTTTTGTTATTCCAAATGAATTTGATAATTGCTCTTTCTGTCTCTGTGAAGAATTCATTTGGAATTTTGATAGAGAGTGCACTGAATCTGTAGATTGCTTTTGGTAATATGGCCATTTTTACTATGTCAATCCTGCCAATCCATGACCATAGGAGATCTTTCCATCTTCTGAAGTCTTCAATTTCTTTCTTCAGAGACTTGAAGTTCTTGTTATACAAATCTTTCACTTGTTTTGTTAGAGTCACACCAAGATATTTTATATTATTTGTGACTATTGTGAAGGGTGTTGTTTCCCTAATTTCTTTCTCAGCCTGTTTATTTTTTGAATAGAAGAAGACTACTGATTTGTATGAGTTAATTTTATATCCAGCCACTCTGCTGAAGTTGTTTGTCAGCTGAACAAGTTCTCAGGTGAACTTTTTGCGGTCACTTAAGTATACTATCATATCCTCTGCAAATAGTGATATTTTGGCTTCTTTCTTTCCAACTTGTATCCCTTTTACCTCCTTTTGTTGTCTAATTGCTTGGCTAGAACTTAGAGTACTGTATTGAATAGATAGAAAGAGAGTGGGCAGCTTTGTCTAGTCCCTGATTTTAGTGGGAATGCTTCAAATTTCTCTCCACTTAGTTTGATGTTGGCTACTGATTTGCGGTATATTGCTTTTACTATGTTTAGGTATGGGCCTTGAGTTCCTGATCTTTCCAAGACTTTTAACATGAAGGAGTGTTGAATTTTGTCAAATGCTTTTTCAGCATCTAATGAGATGATCATGTGGTTTTTTTTCTTTGATTTTGTTTATATAGTGGATTATGTTGATGAATTTCTGAATATTGAACTATCCCTGCATCCCTGGGATAATATCTACTTGACCATGGTGAATGATTGTTTTGATGTGTTTTTGGATTTGGTTTGTGAGAATTTTATTGAGTATTTTTGCATCAATATTCATAAGAGAAATTGATCTGAAGTTCTCTTTCTTTGTTGGGTCTTTGTGTGGTTGGTTTTGGTATCAGTATAATAACTTTTGTTTCATAGAACAAATTACATCGTGTTTCTTCTGTTTCTATTTTGTGGAATAGTTTGAAGAGTATTGGAATTAGGTCTTCTTTGAAGATCTGATAGAATTCTGCACTAAAACCATCTTGTCCTGGGCCTTTTTTTCCCTTTGATTGGGAGACTTTTAATAACTGCTTCTATTTCTTTAAGGGTTATGGGACTTTTTAGATGGTTTAACTGATGATCCTGATTTAACTTTGGTACCTGGTTAAATCAAGTACCAAATCTAGAAATGTTTCCATTTCATCCAGATTTTCCAGTTTTGTTGAGTATAGGCTTTTGTAGTAGGATCTGATAATTTTAACTTCATGAAATTCACAGGCAAATGGATGGAACAAGAAAATATCCTGAGTGAGGTAACACAGTCACAAAACAACATACCTGGTATGTACTCACTGATAAGTGAATATTAGGAAAAAAGCTTGGAATACCCATGATATAACTTACAGACCATATGAAGGTTGAGAAGAAGGAAGACCAAAGTGTGGATCTCTCAGTCCTACTTAGAAGGGGTAACAAAATAATCATGGAGGTAACAGGTGGGCCGAACTTGGGAAGAAGAGAAAAGAGGGAAAAATGGGGGGTAGGATCAGATGTGGGAGGAGATGGGGGAGATGTACAGGGGGTCAGGAAATTGAACAGAGTTGGGGTGGGGAACTGGGGGTAGCCACCAGCAACTCTCAGATGCCATGAAAGCAAGAGGTTCCCAGGACCCAGTGGGGATGACATTAGCTAAAGTATCCAGCAAAGGGGAGAGCAAACCTGTAGAGATCATACCAAAAGATAGGCACAAACCCCAGTTGAGGGATGGGGCCATCCACCCTTCTCAAAGTTTTAACCCAGAATTGCTCCTGTCTAAAGGAAATCTGGGGACAAATAGTGGAGCAGAGACTGAAGGAAAAACCATCCAGAGACTGCCCCACCTGGGAATCCATCCCATATACAGCCACCAAATCCAGACACTATTGCTGATGCCAAGAAGTCCTCACTGACAGGACTCTGATATGGATATCTCCTGAGAGGCTTAGCTAGAGCCTTACCGATACAGATGTGAATGATTACAGCTAATTATTAGACTAAGCAGGTAGACCCTAATGGAGGAATTAGGGGGAGGACTAAAGGAGTTGAAAAGGTTTGCAACCTCATAGGAACAATGTCAACCAATCATACTCTCCAGAGTTCCCAGGGTCTAAACCACTAACCAAAGAATACACATGGAGGGACCCATGGCTCCAGCTGCGTATGTAGCAGAGGATGGCCTTGTTTGACATTAAAGGGAGGGGAGGCCTTTGATCCTGTTAAGGCTTGATGCACCAGTGTAGGGGAATGCTAGGGCATTGGGGTGAAAGTGGGAGCACCCTTGTGGAGGCAGGGTGAGGGGGTGAGACCAGGGGTTCTTGGAGAGGAAACCAGGAAGAGGGATAACATTGAAATGTAAATAAACAAAATAACCAATAAAAAATTAAAAAAAAATTGTGTTGGAATTTTGATGAAAATTGTATTGATTCTGTAGATTGCTTTTGGTAATAAGATGGTCATTTTTACTATTTTAACTCTACCTATCCATGAGCATGGGAGATCTTTCTATCTTCTGATATCTTCCTCAATTTCATTTTTCAGAGATTTGAAATTCTTGTTACACAGCTCGTTCACTTGGTTGAGTAGACTTACACAAAGATATTTTATATTATTTGTCTTTATTGTAAATGATGTTGTTTTTCTAATTTATTTTTCTGCCTGTTTATCATTTGTATAAAGGAGGATTACTTGTTTTTTTGAGTTGATTTTGGATCCAGCCACTTTGCTGAATGTGTTTATAAGCTGTAGGAGTTCTCTGGAAGAGTTTTGGGAGTTGCTTATGTATACTATCATATATATATGATAGTATATATATATACATATATATATATGTATATATATAGTATATATGTATAATATATATATATATATATATATATATATATATATATATATATATACTTTGACTTCTTCCTTTCCAATTTGTATCCCTTTATCTCCTTTAGTTGTCTTATTGCTCTAGCTGGAAATTAAAGCACTATGTTGAATAGAGAGAAATTGGGCAGCCTTCTTTTGTCCCTGATTTTACTGGAATTGCTTTAAGTTTCTCTCCATTTAATTTGATGTTGGTTGTTGGTTTGTTGTATATTGCTTTTATTATGTTTAGGTGTGCATTTTGTATCTGCTGTGCTCTCTCCATGACTTTTAACATGAAGGGGTGCTGGATTTTGTCAAAGGCTTTTTCAGCCTCTAATGAGATGATCATGTGATTTTTTTCTTTCAGTTTGTTTATATGGTAAATTATATTGATAAATTTTCATATATTGAACCATTGCTGCATCCCTGGAATGAAGCCTACTTGATCAAGGTGGATGATATTTTCGATGTGTTATTGGATTCAGTTTATGTGTATTTTATTGAGTATTTTTGTATCAATGTTCATAAGGAAAACTGGTCTGAAATTCTTTTTATTTGTTGAGTCTTTGTGTGTTTTAGGTATCAGAGTGAGTTTGACCTCACAGAATTAGTGTGGGAAAACCCCTGTTTTTATTTTGTGTTTTGTGGGATAGTTTGAGCAGTACTGTATTAGATCACCTTTGAAAGTCTGGTAGAATTCTGTGCTAAAGCCATCTGGCCCTGGGCTTTTTATTATTATTACTATTATTATTATTATTATTATTATTATTATTATTATTATTAGTAGTAGTAGTAGTATTGGGAGACTTTTAATGACTGCTTATATTTCCTGTACAATAAAAGAACTTTTGGAGGTATAGCATCCCTGACTTCAAGCTATACTATAGAACACTAGCAATAAAAACTTTATGGTATTGGCATAAAAACAGGTTGATCAATGGAATCAAATTGAAGTCCCAGAAACAAACCTACACACCTATGGACACTTGATTTTTGACAATGCAGCCAAAGGTAAAAATGGAAAAGGGAGAGCATCTTTAACAAATGGTACTGGTCTAACTGGATGTCTGCATGTGGAAGAATGCAAATATACCCATGTATATCACCCTGCACAAAACTCAAGTTCAAGTAAATCAAAGACCTCAACATAGAACCGGACACTCTAAATCTAGTAGAAGAGAAAGTGGGGAACCACCTTGAATATATTGACATAGGAGACAAATTCATGAAGAGAACACCAATATCTCAGACACTAAAATGAACAGTTAATAAATGGGACCTCATAAAACTGAAAAGCTTTTGCAAGGTTAAGGACACCCTCAATAGGACAAAGCATCAGCTTATAGAATGGGAACAAAATCCTCATCAACCCTACATCTGACAGAGGACTAAAACTCAAAATATGTAAAGAACTCAATAAATTAGCAACAGACCAAAAAACCAATTGAAAAATCAGGTACAGAACTAAACAGAGAATTTTTAACTAATGTCTGAGAGGCACTTAAAAATTGTTCAATGTCTTTAGTCATCACAGAAAGACAAATTAAAATGACTCTGAGATTCCATCTTACACCTATCTTACTCTCATGAGAATGACTAAAATAAAAAAATCAAAGGACAACACATGCTGGCAAGGATGGGGAGGAAAGGGAATACTCCACTATTACTGGTGGGAAAGCACACTTATACAACCACTTTGGAAATAAATTTGGTGGTTTCTCAGAAAATTGGGAATAGTTCTATCTCAAGACCCACCTATAAAACTCCTAGGCATATACTCAAAAGATGCCCTACTATACCAGAAGGACATCTGCTCAACTATGTTCACAGCAGCATCATTCATAATAACCAGAAACTGGAAACAACCTAGATGTCCCTCAACTGAAGAATGGATAAAGAAAATGTGGTACATCTATACAATGGAAATACTATTCAGTTATTAAAAACAAAGACACTATGAAATTTGTAGGCAAATAGATGAAACTTGAAAATATCATTCTGAGTAAGATAACCAAGACCAAGAAAGACACACATGGTATGTAGTCACTGATAAGTGGATATTAGACACAAAGTACATGATATCAATGATACACTCCAAAGACCCTAAGAAGCTAAACAAGAAAGAAGGCCCAAGTGAGGATGCTGGAATCTCACTCAGAGAGGGAAACAAAATAGTCATTGGAGGTGGATGGAGGGAAGAAAATGGGTGGGAGTGGGGATGGGGATTGGGATGGGAACAGGGGTAAAGATCATGTATTGTGAGGGGAACTGGAGAGGTCTTGGAATGAGAACAGAAATTGATGGGGGGCATCTCTGAGACTTGCTGGAGACCTGAGAAGGAGTTTACATCAAGAGTTTATGGGGGTGATCCTAGCCGAGACTGTTTCCATCCAGGGATATGGAGACTAAAGTGGCTACCTACTGTAGCCAGGCAGGTCTTCCAGTGGAGGAAGGGAGATCACAAAACCTTCAACCCAAAACTTTTCCTGCTTACAAGATGTGCATGGATAAAGAAGGAGCAGAGATAGAGGAAACAGCCAAGCAATGACTACTCCAATTTGAGACTCATCCCATGTAAGAGAACCAACTCCTAACACTATTAATGATAATCAAAGAGAGGAGCCTAGTATAACTATCTCCTGAGAGGCTCTAAGACCCACAGTTAAACTTCAGGCAGAGCTTGGGGAGTCTTGTCGAAGAGTGGTGGATAGAGTTGAGCAAGCTGGAGAGGTCAAGGACACCACAAGAAGACCAACAGAGTCAACTAATCTGGGTCCATGGGGGCTCACAGAGACTAAACCACCAACCAAGGAGCATGCAGGGGTTGGATCTAGGTCACCTGTTACTTGTAGCAGATGTGTAGCTTGGTCTTCATGTAGGTCCCCTAACAAGCGGAACAGGGGCTCACTGACTCTACTGACTCTCATTGGATCCCCTTCCCCTAACTTGATAACTTGTTGGGCCTCAGTGGGAGAACATGTGTTTAGTCTTGCTGGCACTAAGTTGTCCCAGGGAAGGGTGGTAACCAAGCTGGGGGAGCTTCCCCTTTTCTGAGGAGAAGGGGATGGGCGAATGTGAAGAGGAATTTGTAGGGAAGGAACTGGGAGGAGGGGAGGGAGGAAGACTGAGATCAGGAAGTAAAGGAAATAATTAATGAAAAAAAAAACCAACAACAGAAGAGCCTTCTTTGCTCTTTTCCTGTTATTTCTTGTTTAAAATTTGCTTTTTGTATGCATTAGATTGCTGTTGAATAAAGCATAAAAGACATTGGCACTAAAAAAAAACAAAGATGCTTGGGGATCAGAAGCAGATAATTGTGCTTACTCCTCTTTCTTGACTTTGTATGTGCTGATTTAGTTTAATTGGTTTTGGTACCATTCAAACTTTTTTCTAACAAAACCTGCCTTTAGATTTCAGGATTTACTCTTCACAGTGGTGCATAATCTTATTTTCAAAAAGTATATTGTTACTCATTTAATTAAGTACTTGAATTAACACTATAAAGAGCATAGATGTGCTATTTGATATGTTATGAATGACCTACGTGAGTCTTACAATTAGAACGCACCCTAGCCCGTACACAGCCCACCAAACTATTCTAACACCAAATTCAAATATATAAATAGATGTAATTCCTCTGTGAAGGCTGACCTGCCAAGAAGAATTGATGTTTATCTCCTCTTAGGCTGCTTCGTACATGTAAGTCTATCTTAACATTGGTAACACACACATAGACAAACATATACAATCACACAAACACACACACACATGTGGGTGGGTCCCCCACATGCACACACACATACAAAAACACACACATGTGGGTGCTTGTGTGCACTTTTTGTACTCGATACCAAGTTCAGCAATTTTGGAAGCTACATACTAATTTCTGTATTTCTAGAATGCAGTATAGATATTGGTTTTAGTTTTTACCTTCCACAATGTTGTCAGAAGAAATATAACTAGTACCTAACAAAGAAAAAAAACCCTAAAACTATAATAGAAATTCTAGAAATTAATCTTGCCTTGAATCTCAAGAGATAAGTAGGTCTATACATAAAAATATATAAAGAACTTAGGAACTTCTTTCTATGCTTAGTAGGTAAACACATGGTTACATAAACTTTATGAGCCTATTTATATTCATGTATAAAATAATAATGACTATTCTGTAGGAATATTGTGTGAAAAAGGGCAGATGTTAAATAATGCACATAAAATATGTGCACAGAATAAGATGCCCAGAGAACTATATAACTTGAATTTTCTTTTGGGAGAATGAATGTAACTTAGGAAGCCTCATCTTTCTCTTGAAGCAACCAGCTTCAAAGAGGTCAGTGGTGTTCACTATTTGCTCTTGATACTTCCAAATCATGATTACACTAAATATTCTTTTTACAAGGGTGTGACTAGCAAACTGACACCTCCAAAGAGAATGGAGATGGATGACCTCACCACAGTGAGTTTCATGAGCTTTACTTGTTTGACATAAACTTATCTTTAACATGAAAGATCTTCCAAAAATTGTTTACATGGAATCCAGACTTGATGGCTCAGTTTACTATAATTTGTGGCTAGCTGGGGCTACAAAGTATATTCTAGGCATTCCTGAATCACATTATGACTCTGAAAAGAAACTGCAAAGAGAAAAACACTTATTTATAGATTGTCATTTCTCTCTCAATAAGTATAGAAACATCTTGTATATTTAAATGTCAGGTGTGCATTGCTTTGTCACACTTTCTATTAGCATGCAAGTAACCTGCTAGATCCTCTATCTCTCTGGGTTTAATTTCCTATTCTCATGTGTAATAAACTATAAGGGACAGGTATTTTTTTTTTCAGTTGAACAAATGGAATTAAAAGTTAAATTTCTATTTTTTTAGGGTAACCACAGACTTGAAATGAATATAAGAAATCCTTCCATGTAGGAGCTCGGGTCTGTTCTACAGCAGGTTCTTCAGTCATCAGAGTACAAATATAAGCATAGTCACTTTGATGGTGGAATCATCTGTTTTTCTATTAAACCTTTGTTTTCTTGTAAAAGAGAAAATATGTCACACACTTACATCTCTTAAAATTAGAGAAATAGCTTTAGAAGATTGACTATCCTAAAGAAATAGAAAACAATATATTAATTCTGTAGATATGTTTCCATTTGTTTACTGATTTTCATCCTTAGAGAAAATGGCTGTCACATCATGTTGATCTGCCATGTGTGAGAATCATTATTCTGAAACTCATGTGACAAGGGACCAATGGAGGCATCTATCCAATGGATGACATGTATCCAAGCTTGCCAGCGAACTCTTGACTGAACGTGGGGGAAGACCATCTTCTCATGAGTCTTCAATAATTGCAAATTGGCCAGCATCCTGATTGCAGATTTTGCCTTAGTTCCAAGATTACAAAACTAGCTACATCCAGAGGCTGAACCCTAGAATCTGTGAGACAATAAATTTTTGTTTTAGGCTGACTATAGGGTTATTTGTTATGACTAAAAGATAATTAATACAACAGTGTTACATCAACATTTCTATACAGAGACTTGACTTTCATTTGTGTATGTTGGTTTGAAATCTATCACATAACTGAGAAATCTCTTACTGAATTTTAATTATTTTAATTTATTTTGTAAATTATCCTTTTTCAAAAGAAAATAGGCAATGATGTACAACAATGTTAATATTTTCTAATACTCATGCATTCTAGTAATTAGACCATCTTTTAACATATTGAATAAAAATAAGGGCTTGTTATGTGTTGCACAGCTTGAGTGAGAAGGTCAGAGGGCACCGCTCATGAGCCAGCTCTTCCCTTAACTGTCAGTTCTGGAGATTGAAATCAGGGTGTCAGAAGCGTGCAGCAAGAGGGTTATTTCACACCAAACCATTTTGCCAGCACAAGGATGTATATTTTAATAGGTTAAGAAATTAAACTCTATTGTCTGTACTCTATAAAAGTCATCTTTCATGAATTTTATTAACAATAGTTTTATTTGATGTACTTTTTAAATTAAATTTAAACATGCAAAATATTTGTCTATGCCTTATTTTAATTCTTAACAGAATATTCTATAAGATATAGTAAGTCATCTTCATAGATTTTTGAATATTTTCCTTGGTGAAAAGCATATACAAAAAGTTTTGCAATATTATAAATCAATAGGTTATGAAAAGCCATTTGTCAAGTTTTTGAAGTGTATACATTTTACTTTTTTATCCATATGATATGTCTAGCCATTAAGATAGGCTTTAGCAATAACTCAAAACCAAGCTAATAAGTGTTAATACTC
The DNA here is from genome assembly GCA_030674055.1 of Rhabdomys pumilio. NCBI lineage: Eukaryota > Metazoa > Chordata > Mammalia > Rodentia > Muridae > Rhabdomys > Rhabdomys pumilio. The sequence goes on along the minus strand of JANHMN010000017.1, from coordinate 9,935,031 downwards.
TTAGGGATTCTATCAAAAAGCATTTCCAGGGGCATAGTATAATGGGATAAGTAAGTGTCCTGTTCACATTTAATAATTAAAAATGCCTTATTGTTGCCACAGATAAAAACTGACCTTGGCCATATATTGCTTTCATTTATTAACACTTCCTTGATTTAGATGAGGGAAATTAATGCAGTCGAAAGTACTAATTCAGTTAATCCACTTAGTAAAAGACAGTTCTTCAAGTTTATAATGAGCTTAGATTCAACTTTTTAATTTCATTAGCAGAAAACACAACCATTCCCCTTATCATAGCACTTAAAATTTATTCATCCAGAATTTTTCTAAATAGTTGGCTTAACACCTTTGGCAGAAGTAATCTGCGACTTACAATGCTGGTCCATGAGCTTTTGAGTTTCCCCTTTGATTGTGTGTCTTTCTGCTTCTTTACCCATTTTGCATAATATTGATTTTATACTGTAAACAGGTTGGTTATATTAAGGTGAATATGGTAATAACCATAAAGATTTATACTTGTTACTATAAGCCCAAAATTTTCCCAGAGAATTTTTAACAAATAAATATTACAATATAGAAAAACAATTATAGAGTAAAATTATTTCTAAATTTTCTTAGTGTTATAAACTCTATAAAATATATAGAAAATTGAAATGAACTTATGGATGTTTGATAACCAGTTTTAATTAAATCAATTTAAAAAAGCTTTGAGAAGGCTAAAAATGTTTGTTCTTCTTATTAGCATGATTAAATCCCACATTTTCAAGTAGCGAAACATGGCTCTGACTTTTTATTAGGAAAGAAGTCAATTTCATGCCCTTTCTTCATTTAGAATATCACCAACTACCCATGTTCCTTTCTTTTCAAATAGATTTCTACAACTACTAATTGTACACATGTACACAGTGTGTTCACTTTGTGTACAGTCACATGCTTGCAACATGTGCATCCTCAGCAACTGTCTCAAAGAACTATTTGTGAATGTAGTCAAAGTCTTAAATAGCTGATTAATAGTTCACTAAAGTGAGATGATTTCTTTGTTTCTTTCTTTGTGAGGACTTGTAAGGAAATAGAGGATATTCGTCTACTATTTGGCTAAGTTCAGGAAGTCTTCATTTTAAAAGGCATTTCCTTATTTAATTTTATTTGAAAGCACCTGTACTCACTCTCCCTTCTACACTATACTCTGTAAATGTTCTACACAACCCACATTTTTTGTGAGAATTCATCCTACTCCTAGATGTGTGATGAAAGTATGTTGACCCTCTTTCCCTCTAATCCTCTTCTTTTCTTCCTCTATTTTTGAGAGAGAATATGACTATAGACCAAATTGCCCTTTAATATATATTGTCTATATGCTAATAAGGATGTTCCATAGACCCCAGTAAATGGTATATCTTTAATTTTTCTTTCATTTCTTGAGATGATAATATAATATAATTAAATCATTAAATCATTTCTCCTTTTCCTTTCTCCTTTCCAAATCCTCCATATGCACTACCTTGCTCTCTTTTAAGTTTACAGCATCCTTTTCATTGTCATTACATACACATACACATACACATACACATACACATACACATACACATA
>JANHMN010000017.1:9895803-9926242 GCA_030674055.1 Rhabdomys pumilio | reverse complement strand
TATATGTATATGTATATGTATATGTATATGTATATGTATATGTATATATATGTATAGAATCTATACTTTTAGTTTAGATTCTATAACAAATTCTATGGCAAGTCATGCCATTTCACACCTTTTATAGTTCACTGTTCCAGTAGTTTTAAAAGATGCTTTACCAGTTTACCTGTATGGTTAATTGCACATGAGCATGTATGCCATGTGTTTTCATTATGTATGTCCTGCATTCTTGAGGCATTCAGTTCCGAACTTTCTGAGGAACTGCCATATTGATTTCCACAGTGGCTGTACAATTTTAACTCCCACCAGCAATGGATGAATGAGCCCTGACCTCACATTCTCATGAGCATGAGCTGTCATTCATGTTATTGATCTTAGCCATTCTGAAATGTGCAATACAAAACCTGAAAGTAGGTTTGATTTGCATTTTCCTGGTGGCTAAGGGTGGTGAATGTTTCTTTAAGTGTTTCTTGGCCATTTGAGTTTCCTCTATTGGGAATTCTCTGTATCTGAACCCCAGTTTTAATTGGATTATTTGGTTTTATAATATCTAGTTCATTGAGTTCTGTATATATTTTAGATATTAATCCTCTGTCTGATGTGGAATTGGAGATATATATATATCTGCTACTTTTGAGACCCTAATTGCTGGCAAATAATTGACAAAACAGAGCATTTTCAAGGTTAACACTTTCCAAATCATTTTTGACATGTTGTATAGATGATGTTAACATGTTATGTATACTAGGGCAACTGTATCTTTTGAGGGACATATTTGTATAACATGGTTACACATTCAGTATTTCATCAGATGATCTTTCTAGAATGATTGCACCAATTTACTTTACCAAGTACATTAATGAAGTATCCTTTTCTACAATGGCTGTTCTAATCTAGTCATCATCAGCTGTGTTCATGTAGAAATTAAAGATATTAGTGATCCTAGTTTGGAATGTTTCAGGGCCGTTTTTATTTATGTAATTTTAAAAATATATTATTGTTCAAATTTCTGTGCCTTTTCTTTTCTTTATTCCATAAATTACTTTTAAGAAGGGTTCAGTCATTACAGATATTTTGTTTTATTCTTTCAAATACTGTTTCAATTTCACAGCTTTTGAAATCTATTTCTGGTATACAAAATAACAAATAGGAATATCACAATTCTCAGAAAGACAGCTGTTATTAAAATGATGAGAGGAACAGGATTCTGGGAGAGAAAAAGGAATGCATGCACAGTATCAGTGAATCTTTAATTATTGTAGTTATTGGAAATATAAGTACCACAAAAATAAAAATATAAAGTTATATAGTCTAGTAATCTCACTCCTGGGTATTTAGTCCAAAGGTTTCAAGTCAGTTTGTAGAAAATATGGCTGTATTTATAGGGTCAGTTCAGCACAGTTCACAATAGCAAAGATAGAGCTCTACCTGTATCCATCAATAGGTAAACGGGTAAAGAACATGTGATTGCACATATGTATATGCATATATTATGTATACATACACGTATATATATGTCTATATTCGTATACATTCAAAATGGAATAATACTCTGTCCTTGAAAAGGAGAGTCTTCTGTCATTTCTAAAATTGTTGAAAAATGTATTGCTAAACTTTGCTAATTGACAAAAGCCTGGATAGGAAAGACACTAGTGTGTGGTCTCTCTTTTATGTGGACTTTGAAGCCTTCAGTCACATAGACACAGAATTGAACAGTGGCTGTAGAGGCAGTGAAGTGGGAAGAGTCATGAGATGTTGGAATAAGGCACAAATCTCAGACTGGAAGAATACAATTTCTCTTAAGATTTATTGCCCAGCATGATGAATTCTTTTAGCATCAGTGCATTGTATATTTCAAAATTGCTAAAAGAGTTAATTTCAAGTGTTGTCATGCCAAAATGATGTGTTTGAGAGATGTTAATCAGCTTAATTTATTCCTTCCATATGCATTCACAAATCAGAGTGCTGCCTTGCACCCTATAAACATAATGTGATTATCAGTTGTCAATTAACAATAAGAACTAAAAAGAAATAACTATGATTACTTTTTCACACAACACAGTATTTCCATCTTCAAAGCAGTGAAAAATCAAGCCTGCATGTCTTCCGTCAAACTTGATTAGCTGGAATAATGTATAACCCATTATCTGGGTAAATATTTTAGATGTTTTAAGATCCATTTATTTCTGCAAACACTAAAATGGGTCTATTTGCCTTTCTAAGACACATACTTCATTTTAGCCACAAATATTTTCATGTAGTTCTATAAAAATTTTGAGTGATTATTAAACCTCGTTTTTCAGTGAATCATGCATGTGACCCCAGTCATATCAAAGGCTGGCATGATCACAGGTTGCTTAGATAACGCTTCTTTGATTCCCAGCTTACCATTATTGGTATTTTGATATTTTACATGTTCATTTAAAAAATGTTGCTGGTAAGTAGTTGTTTTGAGATGCAACAACTGTTTTCCTGGTGTTTTGTTTCAGACAGGTAGATTGTGATTTGCATCCACTTAGTAATTTGCCTGAATCTAAGAGCTGCTTACACTGAATTTTATATTGTGAGCTAGTATTATATTTAGGAACCTCATTACTTCATTGTAAAAAGAAGTCTGTTGTCCACAGAAGCCAGGACTTATTCCTAAAGATACTATTGCTTTTCCTTCTCCTTTATTAATGAAAGAATTTTCAGTATTGATTTCTCTGCTACAGATGAATTTTAGGTTGTGATTGGACATTTGTGAACCAGTGATTGTTTCTAGAAGTTCAGAGGTAAAAATGGTATAATCCATACTGAAATCCAGTATATATATATATATATATATATATAATCCAGCTGTTCATCAAATGGAGCTGGCAATGTGACATGCTGGGAGAACTTGGAGTCAGACTCAAGAAACGCATCTTTCTTGGTGTATAGATATCTATCCACTCTGTTCCTTCACTAGGCTGATTCTCCTAGGAAAATCTTTATTTTATAGGTTGTACCTATGATAGGACACACAATGAATTAATCCTTCAAATATTAAAGCCGTTTTATCAAGAAAATATTAAATATAAAATAAAGTAATTTTAGCAAGAAAATATGAATGGCCCTTCCACCAGGTGCTTTCTGCTGGGGCAGACTCTTAGCTAGTCTGCTTCCATGAAGACACCATATCATGACCCACCCTAGAGGATCCTCTTCACTCAGAACAGTTGAGAATCCACTGTACTCAGAGACGTGGACACCATATCCTGAGTCATTCCAGAAGATCCTCTGCACTCAGAGCAGTTGGGCAACTGACACCACAGCCTGAAGCATGCCAGGAGATCTGTTGCACACAGGGCAACTGAGCAACTGGTCACCAGCTCGTCTTCTCCTCTGAAGACACCACAGCTTGAAGGCATCCCAGGAGCTCCTCTGTACACAGGGCAACTGGGCAACAGACACCACAGTCTGAAGACCTCTTGGGGGGCTCTCTGGCTTGCAGGGTAACTAACCCAACAGACTGAAAGCTTTCCTGGAGTTCTGCTGCATACAGGGAATTAGAGACCACAGTCTGTAGGGTCCCTGGAGAACAGCTTAACACAGGACAACAGCTTGACTGCTCCTCTGAAGACCTAACAGTTTTAAGCCTTTCAGGAAATCTACTGCAGTCAGGGCAGCAGATCAGCAGCTTATCTGTCCTTCTGAAGAGTCCCCCCATTGGAAGGCCCCACAGTTGGTCTGTTACAGCCAGGGCCACAGGCCTACTGGGAGACCTAAAGCAACCCAAGGACAAAAGAGGCAGACTCCAGACAGAGCCACTCAGAGCAGCAAACACAAGGGATAACCAGATGGTGAGGGGTAAGTGTAAGACCATAAGCAACAGAAGCCATTATATGTGGGCATCATTAGAACCCAGTTCTCCCACCACAGCAAGTCCTGAATACACCAACACACCTGAAAGTCAGGAAGCTGACCTAAAATCCTATCTCATGAAGATAATAGAGTCCTTTAAGGAGGATATAAATAACTCATTGAAAGAAACAGAGGAAAACACAGGTAAATAGGTAAAGCCCTTAAAGAGGAAACAAATAAATCCCCTAAAGAAATACACAATCAAAATGGTGAAGAAATTGAACAAGCAGCACAAGACCTAAAAGTGGAAGTAGAAACAGTAAAGAAAACACAAATGAAGGCAAACCTGGAAATGGAAAGCCTAGGAAAGAAGACAGTAATTACAGATAAAAGTATCACCAACTGTATTAGATATAGAAGAATCTCAGGTGTAGAAGATACCAAAGAAGAGATTGACACAACTGTCAAATAAATCTAAAACATAAAAAAATATCCTAACCCAAAGCATCCAGGAAATTCAGGATACAATGGAAAGACCAAATCTAAGAATAATTGGAATAGAGGAGAATGAAGACCCCCAGTTAAAAGGACCTGGAAATGTCTTCAACAAAATCATAGAAGAAAACTTCCCCAACCTAAAGAAAGAGTTGGCCATAAAGGTACAAGAAGCCTATAAAACACCAAGTAAATGGGACCAGGAAAGAAAATCCTCTCTTCACATAATATCAAAACACTAAATGCTCAGAATGAGGAAAGAATATTAAAAAATGCAAGGGAAAATGGCCAAGTAACATACAAAGGAAGACCTATCAGAATTACACCAGACTTCTCAATAGAGACTGTGAAAGCCAGAAGAGCCTGGTCAGAGATCATGCAGACTCTAAGAGAACACAAATGCCAGCCCAAGCTACTATACCAGGCAAAACTCTCAATCAACAAAGACGGAGAAAACAAAATATTCCAGGACAAAACAAAATTCAAACAGTATTTATCCACCAATCCAACTCTACAGAGGATCTTAGAAGGAAACTCCAACACAAGGAAGGTAGCTACACCAAAGAAAAGACAAGATATTAAGCATCTCACAACAAAATCAAAAGGAGAGAACAGCAAGCACACAAATCCACCTACAAAAACAAGCATATCAGGAAGCCACAGTCATCCACCTTTAGTATCTCTCAATATTAATGGACTGAACATAAAAATACATAACCTAACAGACTAGATATGCAAAGAAGATCCAACATTTTGCTGTATACAAGAAACATACCTCAATAATAAAGACAGACACTATCTCAGCATAAAAGGATAGAAAAAGATCTTCCAAGCAAATGGTTCCAGGAAACAAGCTGGAGTTGCCATCCTAATATCCAGTAAGATAGACTTTCAACCAAAAGTTATCAAGCATGATGAAGAAGGATACTTCATATGCATTGAAGGAAAAAATCCACCAAGAGAAAGTCTCACTTCTGAACATTTATGCCCCAAATGCAAGGGCACCCTCATTCATAAAAGAAACTTTACTAAAGGTCAAAACACACATTGAACCCCCATACAATAATAGTGGGAGACTTCAACACACCTCACTTTCACCAATGGACAGGTTATTGAAACAGAAACTAAACCGAGACACAGTGAAACTAATAGAGGTTATGAACCAAATGGATTTAACAGATATCTACAGGATATTTCACCCTAAAACAAAAGAATACACCTTCTTCTCAGCACTTCATGGTATCTTCCCCCAAATCAACCATATAATTGGTCACAAAACAACCCTCAACAGATAGAAAAAAATTGAAATAATCCCATGCATTCTATCAGATCACCTTGGCCTAAGGCTGGTCTTCAATAACAGCAAACACAACAGAAAGCCCACATACACGTGGAAACTGAACAACTCTCTACTTAGGAAAAAATAAAGAAATCAGACTTCCTGGAATTTAATGAAAATGCTGACACATCATACCCAAATGTATGTGACACAATGAAAGCAGTGCTAAGAGGAAACTTCATAGTAATAAGTGCCCTGGTAAAGAAACTGAGAGATCTTACACTAGCAACTTAACAGCATACTCTAGAACAAAAAGAAGCAAACTCACCCAAGAGGTGTATAAGGCAGGAAATGGTCAAACTCAGGGCTGAAATCAACCAAATAGAAACAAAGAGAACAATACAAAGAATCAGCAAAACCAAAAGCTGGTACTTTGAGAGAATCAACAAGATAGATAAACCCCTAGCCAAACTAACTAAAGGGCCCAGAGGCCATATCCAAATTAACAAAATCAGAAATGAAAAGGGAGACATAATAACAGAAATAGAAGAAATTAAAAAAAAATCATCAGATTCTACTATAAAAGCCTATACTCAACAAAACTGGAAAGTCTAGATAAAATCAATAGTTGTCTAGACAGATACCACATATTAAAGTTAAATCAAGAACAGGTAAAGTATCTAACTAAACAGGCCCATGTCACACAAGGAAATAGAAGTCACTAAAAACACCCCAACCCAAAACAATATGGAAATCACCCCATTTCATCTTGAAATGTAATTCTTAATCTCCTTTACTCCATCTTGGATGCAAGTTTAAAAATGGACATTCTGTTACTGGTAATCTGAGGTAATGGCTTATAAGATACAATTGATATTAAGACATTTGTTACTCAGCAGCTACAAATCGAGAATCTCCAACACATTGAGTAACACTCTATTTTGTGCCATTAAAGAGTCATATTTACAGTTAAGAATGTCAGTAAAGAAAACAGAAATGGATCCCAGGCCTGAGTTCTATGGATAGGGAGAGAGGGAGTTGAGGAAAGAAGGAAAGGAGTCATATAACAAACAGAAAGGTGTATATACAATGGGTGATTAATGCTATGAAAAGAAATGAGAAAGTAGAACAAAGCAAGGGGTTGACATCACAGGGACAGGGAAATGTTGGTGTACTTGTGCAGTAGAGATGACAGTGGCCAAGCAGTAAGGCCTGCAGAGAACAGTGAGAACAGAACAGGGATTTGCAAGTTAAGAGGAATAGGGAACAGGAAGGAAATGACAAGATGATTTACAGCCTTCTATTAAAAGACTGAAGAATTTGCCATAGTCAAACACAATGTAGTTATTCTGATTAAAATTGGAAATTTCTTTTCTTTTCCTTTCTTTTCTTTCCTTTTATTTTTTTATTTTTATTTTTTCCCAATCTGCTTTTGTATCATTTTAATTACATGCAAGTATTAAGGTCAGTTGTAGGTTGAGGAATTAACAATACAATAGGTGCAAATAGTCAAGGAACAAGCAATACAATAAACACAAATAGTCAAAGAAAAAGCAAGGCATTAAACAAAGTCCCATGATCACTGTTTCTAAGAGTTTCTCAGGATGACCAAAATATCTGAGCCTACTTTCCTGTCCTAGCCCAAACACATTTTCATGCCTGAAGCCTACTTCTGTGTTCTAGCCTAATAATTAGATTCCTGCCTGAAATTGTTTCTTTGTTCTAGCCCAATATTTGGATTCCTGCTTGAAGCCTACTTCTCTGTTCTAGCCTAAGATTTAGATTCCTGGATGAAATTACTTCTTTGTTCTAGCCTAATGTCAGATTCCTGCCTGAAGCCCATTTCCTTGTTTTGGCCAATGTCAGATTCCTGCCGAGTAACCCCCAAAGCTCTCTACACCTCCCCTTTTTTATTTCATAAACAAGACTGAGCCTGTCTTAGGTCCTTCTGACAAGAATGCCTTCCTTACCCATTGTGGAATATGAATTATCAAAAGAAATGCACTTATGTCTTAGGCTGGGAAGGCTCTGTACAGAATCTTACCCGTTCTTGGCTTGCCAGCCTGTTAAATTAATAACTCTATCTGGGGGCTCTGTTTTAAGCTTTAAGCCATGCACTTTGGCTGCCAACATATTGATGTTGTTAAAAACAAGCTTTAACACGATGGGCAGGAATCATAGTCTTCCCAGGACAAAAAAGGGCTAAAATGATCAAGCTATATATGCCATTCTTGAAGCTTGACCAAAATAGAAATACTGACTTCAGGCCGTGGCTAATTTTATCAGCAGTATTTGCAGCATCAAAGCTTAGTAGAGCAGCATTCTTTAAATTTATAATCTCATTATGCCAAGTTAAAACATCCAGAGAGGTATTAGAATTATGCCAAATACTTTGCAAGTGTTTTAAACTTTTTCCTAATTATAATGACTATCATTGTAAATTTTAGAACTAACATGAATCCAATGGTATTTGGTATGACACTTGAGATGGCTCCTTACTCTTAAACTCTGAATCTCGTTCTAATAATTTGAATAGGATAAAGAGCATCAATCCATTGTTCCAAATACCTAGCTAAATCTTCTTGTATACTCAACACATTAGTAACATTTTTTTTTACTAAATGATTAACAAAAGTGGCTGTCTTAACTTCTTGTGTCAAAGAAATCGCAGAAGCAGTGGTGCTAGCAATTGACATAATTAAAGCTGTTATACCATCAATAATCAAGCCCATTACCCTCTTGCTTCTGCTTAAAACCTGACTCACTTCTTCCAGTACTTGCAAGCTTTATTCAGAATACCAAGGGCCTATAATACTCAGGGCACTAAGACAAAATCTGGTTGATAGACCTCCATAACAGACATACCAGGTTTCAACACACTAACACAATTAGAAAGTGTACAATCAGTACATCTTACATTAAATACTGTAGAAGAAACAAAAGTAATTTTAACTTGACAATTAAAAGAGCCTGAACACGTGTACTAACACTTGCTTCAAATCCAGATCCTGCCCCAACTTTATCTCTTGTTAACAACATCATAGAGAACTGCAGCTAACTTCCAAATATGTCTCTGAAATTGTCCAGAACCAGACTTCCAAATGAAGACTGTTATTTCCAGTATTGGATTGATTTCTAGACCAGTCTAAGATTGAGTCCAAATAACTGATCACATTTAAGAAAAATACAAGAGTCATTATAACTTCTCTTTTTGATTCTCTGTCCCACAAGGTCTAAGAACTTGAGGCAAGGCAGCTTGTCCTGTCTGGGATATAGGCAAGCAAAATGGGTCAGGAACACATGTCCAATACAGCTTCCCAGTCACCATTGTCAGGGCACTAAGCAAGCTCACAGGTCAGCATCATTCTTTGTCTCAGCATCAGCATGTCTTCCCAATCATTCTGGCAGCCACCATGCTTCTTCAGCATCCTGCACAAAACCCACAAACATGTCCTCTTAAACATATTAAATACCTGATCGGGATAATGTCATATGCCAGTAGGTGGGTCCTCCTTTTTCACCTAGGCATAAGTATGCCTAGTTGTAGGGTGCCATAGACACTCAGCAGAAAGTTCCTTGGCATCCAAATTTTTAAAAATTTAAAATAAAAAGAACATGATTTAAATAAATCTGTGGTGTATAGGGATATATCTCCCCTTTTTTATTTTATGAAGATATTGTTTTAAAGTTTCATGGGCCCCTTTCACAATACCTTGTCCTTGAGTATTATGAGGAATCCCAGTAATACGGGTAATGTTAAGTTGACAAAAAGTCTCAAATGCTTGACTTCAATATTCAGTTTCATTATCTGTTTTAATCTGAGTTGGAACAGCCAGCATAAATATCAATGTAGACAATAACTAATGACATTTTTAGTTGCTTCTTCCATTAGAGCAGCTGCAACTAGAAAGCCTGAGATGGTGTCAATAGTCACATGTACATATTTTAATTGTCCAAAATCAGAAATATGAGTAACATCTATTTGCTATAATTGATTAGATATGAGTCCTCGAGGATTATCACCATCATGTGATACAGGTAGTAACTGAGGGCATTCAGAACAAGTCTTTACAATTTGACATGCACATTCTCTAGAAATACCAAATTGTCTCAAGCTATTACTATTTTCATGATGTAAAGAATAAGATTGTTTGGCTAACTGTTCCTGTGTAAGGCCTATAATCTGCCTGGTATACAAATCTGCTGTGGCACTGCCCTAAGAAACCCAAGCAATCTAGTATGAGGTCTTAAATGTCCTATAAAGTTAAGGAGCAGTAGTTCTCTTAAATTGAGCTGTATTTGCATAAGTAACTGCAAAATTTGAAAATTAGTAGTATCTAAAAAAGGAACAGTTTCAAGTAATTGTAAACCACGAGCTATATATTGGCTATTAGTATACAAATCAAAAGCTTGATTTTTAAGCATTTCTTTTTTTTTTCCTTTATTTTATTTTTGGTGATTTTTATTTTATTTTACTTTTTACTTTATTTTATTTATTTTTTGTGATTTCCATATTGTTTTGAGATGGAAATAAGTAAACAAAGGGAAAGCTTCCTTGTGAGGATCCAGGAGCAGACCTTGTGTAGCTGTATATCATGGGGATGGGAAAGCAGATTAACTTCCATATTTGGGAAGCAAATCTAGGGTTTCTCACCCAACAGATTTGCTAAGCATGTACTTTGTATACGCTAACAGTACCTATCAAGGTGCCCATCTGAGTAGGTGAATTTACCTTTAGGTGTGGTCATAATGAGCAGAGACCCAAGATAGCCATTCCTTCAAGAGCAGCACACAACATTTATCAGACTGGTAAATTTACAGTGTTATAAAAATGTATCCCAGAGTAAGCGGATTCTACATAGTAAACAGAGCCCTAGGCAATATAAAAATAAGTGTTAGCTGTTGTCTACTAAATCAGTTGACCAGTTTTTACCAAATTTTATTTAATTTAAAGAAATTTGAGATGTAATATTAATTTATAATATGCAATTCTTATTTTATAAGAAATAAAAAAATGATTAAAACCACTTAAAAAAAAAGAAAAAAAGAAAAAACAAACAAACAAACACCCAAAAAACCTCCTAACCAAAAAAAGACCAGGGTCAGATGGATTTAGTGCAGAATTCTACCAAGCCTTCAAAGAAGACCTGATACCAATATTTCTCAAACTATTCCATAAAACAGAGACAGAAGAAACACTACTTAACTCATTCTATGAAGCCACAATTACTCTAATACCTAAACCACACAAGGAACCAATCAAAAAAGAAAACTTTAGACCAATGTCATTTATGAATATTGATGCAAAAATATTCAATAAATTTTTGCAAACCAAATCCAAGAACACATTAAAACCATCGTTCACCATGATCAAGTAGGCTTCATCCCAGGGATGCAAGGTTGGTTCAATCTATGAGAATCCATTAACATAATCCACTATATAAACAAACTCAAGGAAAAAAATCACATGGTCATCTCTTTGGATACAGAAAAAGCATTTGACAAAACATGTTAAAAGTATTGGAGAGATCAAGAATTCAAAGCCCATACCTAAACATAACAAAAGCAATTTATGGCAAACCAACAGCCAATATCAAATTAAATGGAGACATATTCAAAGCAATCCCACTAAAATCAGGGACAAGACAAGGATGCCCACTCTCTGCATATCTATTCAATATAGTAATTGAAGTGCTAGCTAGAACAACAAGACAACAAAAAGAGATCAAGGGGATACAAATTGGTAAGGAAGAAACAACAGTATCACTATTTGCAGATGATATGATAGCATACATAATCAGCCCCAAAATTCTACCAGAGAACTTTTCCAACTGAAAAAAAAAAAACTTCAGCAAAGTGGCCAGATACAAAATTAACTTAAATAAATCAGTAGCCTTCCTTTATACAAATGATAAACAGGCTGAGAAAGAAATTAGAGAAACAACGTCCTTCACAACAGCCACAAACAATATAAAATATTATGGGTGACGCTAACCAAACAAGTGAAAGATCTGTATGACAATAAGTTCAAGTCTCTCAAGAAAGAAATTGATGAAGGTCTCAGAAAATAGAGAGATCTCTCATGCTCATGGATTGGCAGAATTAATGTAGTAAAAATGGCCATCCTGCCAAAGGCAATCTACAGATTCAATGCAATCCTCATCAAAATCCCAATACAATTCTTCCAAGACATGGAAAGAGAAATTCTCTAATTCATTTGGAAAGACAAAAAACCCAGAATAGCAAAAACAATTTTAATTTTTTTATTGAATATTTTATTTATTTACAATACAGATGTCATCCCCTTCCCCCCCTCTTCCTTTATGCTTTTATACCAGTTTGATTACATGCATGTATTAAGGTCAGTTCTAGGTTGAGGGTCTAGCAACACAATAGATGCAAATAGTCAAGGAGCAAGCAAGGCAATAAACATAAATAGTCAAGGGCTTATCAGGATGACCAAAGTATCTGAGCCTACTTTCCTCTCCTAGTCCAAAGTCATTTTCATGTCCAAAGCTTACTTCCTTGTTCTATCCTAAAATTTAGATTCTTGTCTGAAATTACTTCTTTGTTCTAGCCTAATGTCAGATTTCTGCCTGAAGCCTACTTGCTTGTCCTTGGTCCATGTCAGATTCTTGCCAAGCAGCCTCAAAGGCTCTCTGCCTCTCCCATTTATTTCATTAACAAAAGACCAAAGTGTGGGTGCTTTGTTCTTTCTTAGAAGGAGTAACAAAATACTCACAAGAGCAAATATGAGACAATGTGTGGGGCAGAAACTGGAGGAGAGATCATGTAGAGACCCCCTCCCCCCACCTGGAGATCCCTCCCAGATGCAATTACCATATGCAAACACTGTTCTGGATGTCCAGAAGTGCATGCTGACAGAAGCCTGTCTCCTGAGAGGCACTGCCAGAGTCTGACAGAAGCCTGATACATCTGTCTCCTGAGAGGCACTGACAGAGTCTGACATATACAGAGGTAGATGCTCACAGCTCACAGATCAAACTTATCACAGGGTTCCCAGTGGAGGAGTTAGAGAAGACTGAAGGAGTTGAAGGGGCTTGTATCCCCATGGAGAGAGCGACAATACCAACTAACCAGAGCTCCCTGGGTCTAAACAGCTAGCCTGGGGATACACATGGAGGGACTCATGTCTCTAGCTGTATTTGTAGAGGAGGATGAACTTGTTGGGCATCAGTGGGAGAGGAGGGTCTTGGTCCTTTGAAAGCTGGATGCCCCAGTGAGGGGGAATTCGAGGCAGGGGAGGTGGGAGTGGGTGAATGGGTGGGAGCATACTCTCATAGATATAGGAGAAGGGAAGATGGGTTAAGGGGTTTCTGAGGGTGGGGTATGGGGGAAGGGGATAACATCTGAAATGTAGATAAATAAAGTAGCCAATAATAAAAAAAGAAAAACAAACAAACAAACAATAGAACTGGTTAAGGCAGTCGAACATTTAAGAGTTTTTAGCAGCAATTTAACATTACCCATATTATGGGGATTCCTTATAATTGTCAAGGACAAAAGACTGTGGAACGGGCCCATGGAACTTTAAAACAATATCTTCATAAAATAAAAAAGGGAAAGATATACCCCTGTACACCAAAGATTTATTTAAATCATATTATTATTTTTTATTTAAAACACATGGAGGGACCAATGTCTCCAGCTGTATATAGAGGATGGACTTGTTGGGCATCAGTGGGAGAGAAAGGCCTTGGTCCTTTGAAGGCTAGATGCCCCAGTGAGGGGAAAGTCGAGGGAGGGGAGATGAGAGTGGGAAAAAAAGTCTTCACTAACTCCATATCTAATAGAGGGCTAATATCCAAAATATATAAAGAACTCAAGAAGCTAACCACCAAAAACCCAAACAGCCCAATCAAAAAATGGGGTATAGAACTAAACTGAGAATTTGTAACAGAGGAATCTCAAATGACTGAGAAGCACCTAAAGGAATGTTTGAAGTCCTTAGTGATCAGAGACATGCAAATCAAAAAGACCCTGAGATTCCACCTTACACCAATCAGAATGGCTAAGATCAAAACCTCAGGTGATAGCACATGCTGGTGAGGATGTGGAGAAAGAGGAACACTCCTCCATTGCTGGTGGGATTACAAACTGGTACAACTACTCTTGAAATCAATCTGGAGATTCCTCAGAAAACTGGACATAGATCCACCTGAAGATGCAGCAATACCACTCTTGGGAATATACCCAAAAGATGCCCTGCCATGCCACAGGAGCACGTGTTCCACTATGTTCATAGTGGCCTTATTTGTCATAGCCAGAAGCTGGAAACAACCCAGATGTCCCACAACAGAAGAATGGATACAGAAAATGTGGTTCATTTACACAGTGGACTATTACTCAGCTATTAAGAATGAGGACATCCTGAGTTTTGCAGGTAAATGGATGGAATTAGAAAATACACTGAGCGAGGTAACTCAGATCCGAAAGAACATTCATGACATTCATGGTGTATATTCACTAATAAGTGGATATTAGCAAAAAAAAAAAAAAAGAAAAAAAAAAAAAAAAAATAAACAAAACAAAAAAACAAACAAACAACCCCCCCCCCAAAAAAAAACAAAACCAGAAAAGAATACCCAAGATACAATCCACAGAACTAAAAAAGATCAACAAGCTGAAGGGCCCAAGTGAGGACTCCTCAGTCTCAGTTGGGAAGGAGAAGAAAGCAAACACAAGGGGAGAGAGGGAGGGACTTGGGAGGGAAGGTGGATGGGGGTGCTGTGTGTGGGTGGGGGGGCAGGGAACCTGATCTTGTATTGGGGGAGGGAAAAGGACTGAAGCCCTGAGGGCCAGCAGAAAAAATGGAAACAGGCAACTTTGGGAGATAGGAAGTTGGGGGGACCTTCCAGAAAGTACCAGAGATCTGGGAGGTGAGAGACTCTCAGGACTCAAAGGGAGGGACCTTTGATGAAATGCTTGACAGTAAGGAGAGGGAACTTATAGAGCCCACCTCCAGCAGGAAGACAGGGCATCAAGTGAGGGAGGGGGCTGCCATCTCACAGTCAAAACTCTGACCCATATTTCTTCCTGTGTGAAAGAACAGGACTAGAATTGGAGAGGAACCTGAGGAAAAGAAGGTCCAGTGACAGGCCTGAAGTGGGATCCAGTTTAAGGGGAGGTGCCAAGGCCTGACACTATTACTGAGGCTGTGGAGTGCTCACAAAAAGGGACCTATCATGACAACCCTCTGAAAGACCCAACAAGCAGCTGAAAGAGTCAGATGCAAATATTTTTACCCAGCCAATGGACAGAAGCTGCTGACCCCTGTGGTTGAATTAAGGAAAGACTAGAAGAAGCTGAGGAATAGGGCGACCCTGTAGGAGGACCAGCAGTCTCAATTAACCTGGACCCCTGAGATCTCTCAAACACTGGACCACCAACCAGGCAGCATACACCAGTGGATATGAGGCCCGCAACGCAAATACAGCAGAGGACTGTCGGGTCTGTGTTCAGTCAGAGAAGATGCGCCTAACCCTCAAGAGACTGGAGGCCCTAGAAAGTTTAGAGGTCTTGTCGGGTTGGGGGTGGGAAGTGGGGACATCCTCTTGGAGACGGGTGTGAGGAGGAGGTATGGGATGTAGAACAGCGTGAGGGTGGATGGGGTGGGGTGGGGTAAAATCTGGACTGTAAATAAATAAAGAAAAAAAAAAAAGAAAATATGAATGATCCTGTAAGTATTTTGCTGTATATTTTGTACTTGGGAAATAAATGTTGAAGAGAAAATTCTGTTGTACATGGGAAATTCATCGAAATATTGTTATTAAATTAAAGAGATACTATACAGGTTGAAAATCTGTGCAGTTCATCCAGGACTGCAATGAGACTATTTAAAAAGACAGAGAGAGAGAGAGGAAGGAAAGGTGAGATGGAGAAACAGAAAAGGAAAGAGGAGGTGGGGTGGGATGGGTGGGGAGGAGGGATACAGAGATAGACAGAGTGGGAAGAGACACAGAGAGAGGTAAGAGAAATCAAGGATCAGAGCAAAATGATTTTGACAGGTATGTGCAAACATTGGAGAAGCCAGAAGCAATACATATATATGAAAAAAATACCTGAAGTTTCCATACAAAGTTATGTTTTTACTATCCTTGTCTGTCCTACCCCAAAAAAGCCCATACCATGGTAATGTTGCTGAGATTAATAGTTCACATTAAGGAAAAATAGTGAAGGGCAGGTTGACCATCTCACTGTTGGCTCCCTAGCTTCACTCGTGGTTAATGCATCAGACTGGGCGGA
This sequence comes from Rhabdomys pumilio, assembly GCA_030674055.1. NCBI lineage: Eukaryota > Metazoa > Chordata > Mammalia > Rodentia > Muridae > Rhabdomys > Rhabdomys pumilio. The sequence continues at coordinate 9,910,374 of JANHMN010000017.1, read as the reverse complement.
GTCTGAGCTTTGTGTCATGATGACAAAGGACGCTATGACAGACAGGAATGTGAGTGACGGGAAGGATGAGCTTGCCCTCTACTGAGTCTGAAACTTACCTGGGGACTTGTTACTACTTCAGACATGAGGCATCCCAGTGCAAGCCACATTTTCAACTTCAGAACAGTTAGATAGCAATGTCTGTTCTGTCCTATTTAGTACCCTGTCACTTCTACTGCCTGGAGAGAAAGCCAAGTTTCCATGGGCTAGGCAAGGCTGATTTTATTTTTCATACCTGTGCAAATGCTGAAGACAATGTCGCTGGCTGCTATTATGTTGTCCTAGAAGATTACCTATGATTTCTAAGACACTTTTTGTGGCTTCTTTCTTTTGCCAATCACAGGCTGTACTCTTTTGCATTAGATTTGTTGTGTAATTTGTGTCATAAAAAGACCACATTGGATAGTCTTTCAGGAGGACTAGAACTGGAAACAAATATGTGATAAAATTAGGCAGTATATTGAATTTCCATTAAGGAACTTAAACTATGAATGAGTGCAGCCCTACTCAGGGACACTACATGGCTTCCCAGCACATTCAAGCTTTTGTTGACATGCTTGTCCTTCTGTTTCATCTCTTTAGTAGACACATTTCTGGTTTTGAGTTGTGGGCGTGGCTGCCAGTCTCAGTATCCTTGTGCTGATAGCAGACACTATTTTTCAGATAATGTTGATATTTTTCATTGTAAAGCAGGACAGTCTAATAATAATAAAGTTACTTTATTTATGAAATATATTGCAATTTTGTGGTACTGCAGAGTAAAAGGCAAGCCTGTAAAAACCGGAGCTGATTAGAGTTTGTGTGTGTGTTTGACCTCTGCACTCTTGAAAACTCCAAAGCTGAAGAAACAAATGTGCTCAATTTTATGGCCTCTCTAATTAATGAAATCGTGGTGCTCTGTGTGGAGGGTGCTGGTCTCCCGTTGCTCTTTTTAATTGTTAGATAAAACAGGGTTCCTTATTCATCTCTGTTTCTGCAACAATCTTATTTCCCTTTGCAAACAGCAGGATGATTCTGAGGTTCACAGTACTGGTAATCAAAGTATAAAAACTTTGTTTCAATGCAGAAGAAGAGGAAGAAATGAGAGACACAGACAGAGATTGAATGTGTCACCCAAATGAATAAGATATGCCTTCCTGGGCAGCAAGTTGAAATAGAAGCAAATAAATTCAGGTGTGACAAGCGAAAGACTCCATTTTCTGCTGTCTTGTACACTTGTGGTAATTGCAGAAGCCCACAGAAGACAGAGAAGATAAAAGTCAGTATCTGCCAGAAAGTTTAGGTCCTTTGTATTGAGGATGAAAAATGGCCTTTGGGGAGTACATAAAGTTCTTCAAAGGCTGCCATGTTCTGAATACGAAGCAGCTTCACCAGACATTTCCCTTCAGAAATGCTGAGCAGAGAAACTCTTGGCAGCTGCCAATGTAGACAAGCAAGGCAGTGCTCACTGGGTGATTCATCTCAGCTAATGCCATGCAGAATACTGTCCTTCTTTATGCTGAGGTTAGGGAAGATACAGATCCCTGAATTCAACGCATACATTTCAAGGCTTTAATTTTTGCCTGGGTGGGATGAAGCCCACAGTGTTCAGAACCTATGCCTACTCTTTTATCTTAATTGACCAGATTTTTTTTTAAAAAAACTATTTATTATACTTTAAAATGCATCTGTGACACCATCATATTACAAGCTTTGTCACTGCCAACCTAGGGAATGGATGGAATTCCCCGGTTGTAGCTGCTTTAAATGAAGCCACTGGGGATGGAAAATAATTTATTGGACATTAGCACTCATTTCCCCTTAGGACTGTGTTTTCTTACTTTGCCACAGTTCTCTTTATATTTTACTATAAGTATATGCTTGTAGAGATTCCATGCCCTAGGGGATGATGGTGTCTGAGGACATACTATTCACTATGTAATCATATTTCTAGGACAAGAAGTATGATTCTAATTCTCTCAGGGTGCAGGAGAGACCGGCCATCTAAGTGTCTAATAGATTCATGTGGAATGAGTACAATGAGGTTATTTCTAGCTTCCGGGTTTTAAAAAGAAATTACTACACCTAAAATGTTACCTAAAATAATGATCAGTAACATAGACAATCTTGAGAAGGGGAAATGTTTCGAGTGTTTTAATTGTAAATATTGTGAACAAAAATAAGTTTTTGATAAAAAAATCCTAAACATAAATATCAGAAAAAATAATGGTGTTTTTAGTTCTTAGGGAACATATACAATTTAATACATGGTTTAATGCTTGAAATAAATCTTTGAAGATTGTGCCAAGAGTAGAGTAGAAAAGTCATCCACTATTGGGACACCTTATTCCCACGTCAAATGAATTACTTATTGGAACTTTACATGTACTTAACTCTACAAGACAGATGAAGAATCTTACTACATAGCAACAACAGAGATTTGAAAAAGTAAACAGGGCCAGTATCTTAGTTAGGGTTTTACTGCTGTGAACAGACACCATGCTCAAGGCAATTCTTATAAGGACAACCTTTAATTGGGACTGGCTTACAGGTTCAGTCCATTATATCAAGGTGAGAGCATGGGAGCATCCAGGCAGGCATGGGGCAGGAGGAGCTGAGAGGTCTGCATCTTCATCTGAAGGCCAATAGGAGAAAACTGGCTTCCAGGGAGCTAGTATGAGTGTCTTAAAGCCCATGCTCACAACGACAAACTTCCTCCAACAAAGGCCACACTTACCCCAACAGTGCTATACCTCCTTGATAGTGTCACTTCTTGGGCCAAGCATATTCAAACCATCACAGCCAGGATAACTTTAGAGTCAGTAAACAAAACAATAATCCTGATGCTTTCAAGAAATATCTTTATCCATTTATCATTACCCTGTCATTTGTGTATATTAAATTCTTTATGAAAAATTGAGCTTTGAGACAGGTCGTGTATCAACAACAAAAAAAATCAGTATAAAATATTACATTCAAAATAAATAAAGTCATTAGAAAATTCTTAGAAGAATTTCCAAGTGTTTTCTCTGTGGTCTCATGGAGCACAGATCATTGTTACCATTAGGAAGGACCCAGAGTATGTTGGACTTTATAAGTCTTATTAGGAAATACTCAACTCAGATTTGTTTTCTCAGCTTGGTGTCTGGGAAGGGGGGGAGGGCTTTTTTTTTTTTTTGACTGCTAAAACATCAAACTGGAATAAAAGTAACCTGTGTATCTTTTATAAAAGTTACCTGTGTATCTTTTCTTCCATGAGATGATGTCTGAGGTTTAATGCAGCCAAGAAGACAGGTAAGGCCTAGAGAGCATTGAGGTCTATTTGGTTTTTCTAAAAACAGGCTTTTAAATTTTGTGTTGGAAAAATATTTTTTTTAAAGATTTATTTATTTTTATTGCTATGAGCACACTGCAGCTGTCTTCAGACACACACTAGAAGAGGTCATCAAATCCTATTACAGATGGTTGTGAGCCACCATGCGGTTGCTGGGAATTGAACTCAGGTCCTCAGGAAGAGCAGTCAGTGCTCTTAACCACTGAGCCATCTCTCTAGTCTGGAAAAATAATTTCATACAATATATTTTGACCATGTTTTTTTCCTCTCCAGTGCCTCCTGGCTCCTGCTCACCTTCCCACATCTCCTTCTCAGATATGAAGAACAAACAAAACCCAAACAGAGAAACACAAAGAACCCTACAAAAACATACAAATAAAAGCCCAAACAAGCAAAAGCTCAATACTGTCTTTAGGAATTGTTTTTTCAAAGGTGTGCGCCACCACCTCCCGGCATCATTGAGCTTTCTTATAATAATTGTTTTATGACATAACTAGATATAACTAAAAATATTGTATTCTATTTAACAAATAATAAAATATAAAGAATTAACTACAAAAAATGTTTTTCCCCCTGTATACATGTTTATTACCTAACACATGTCTTTTTTATAGCAGCTAGTGCCTACCACCAGGGTCATTGACTGAGCCCACTACTCTCCTGTAACCTTCAGGCTTCCCTGTCACATCTCTGGTTAGCTTCTCCTGCTGTGTGCTGTTTGCTGGCAGTCATGAGAGCCTTCACCATGACCATAGCTACTGTTGTTTCAGGGACCTCCATAGCAATCTGGGTTTAGCAAAGTGGTTGCCATTTGTGACGTCACAGTAAGATCATTGAGTTCTATTCCCATCCCACAACATCAGGTTTTGAGACAATGAAAAGGTAAAAACAAATTAGATTATTTTAGACTAAACCCTACCCACAGCTCAGCAACCATTGGTTTCATCACGTCTTCATGTGGTATTCCCTGTTCACCTCTTAGGAAGCTACACAGACAAGTTTAGCTTAACTTACTGCAAAGGAAGCTTTTGACAGCTTGCATGAATAATGTTTGCTTAGAATTCCACATTTGAGGAGTTTGGGAAAATGCCTGGGGAAGACAGTCAGACCTTTTCTTTCTCATTTTTTTTTCCTGAAAATACTGCTGCCTATATAATTGTATGGTTTGAGGTTGATATGCCCAGGAACAATATAAAGAGTGAACGGACATGGGATATTTGTGTAATTTGAATTGTTTTTGGTTCAGTGCTTTCCTCCTGTCTTCTTCAAGTCACATGGCATAACATTTCTTTAAGCACCTGAATAATACTCCATTCAGTAAGTGCACCACATTTTCTGTATCCATTCTTCTGTTGAATGAGAGAATAGCTCCTCCTCTTATAGATAAAAGTCAGTGCACTTTGAAATGTGTGTAGAAAAATCGAATTTCTATTTCCTTCAGGCAACAATTTCAGTAAAGGCTGTAACTTTAATTTTTTTCAAATCCTATTTTTAATGATGGTTCTTAAACATGTTAACCTCTCTTGTAGCCCACCACCCACCAGAGCTAGTGCAAAAGAAAGGATACAGTGTAGTGGATCTGTTTAAAAAGGATCTTTGGGGCAACTCCTACATGCACTGTCTTCAAATCGACAGTTCAGTTCATAGGTTAGCAGGGGGAGGCAACTGAATCCACTCACAAACACGTTATGGATACACCAGCAGTCCAGTTTGGTAGAATCGTGAGTGCAACAGCAGTGAAAAACCTAGCAGAGACAGCCAGGCTTCAGCCTCAGCTTGAATCAGCAGGAGGGACCAGCAGGAACACCAGGAGAAGTTTTTGGCTTTTCCTCTCTCAGGGAAGTGAAGATCAGGGAAACATGAGACCCAGAAGCACAGCACAGCTAGCTGTGCCAGCAAGCCAAGCTCTGTCTCTGTCACTCCATGGAGTCCTATTTATTCCCTCCAAACATCACATGTCCTCCACATGCCTTGCCTCAGTATGTGTCTTGGGTCAGCACATGTCTTGCCTCAGCATGTGCATCCAGTCAGTCTGCAGTGTCCCTCAAGTGCACCTCAACAACACTATGTAAGTCAGAGGAATACATGCGTGTTGTTAGCACAGAATCCTTCATCACCTGTCCTTTCATGTGTTTGCTTTAGCAGAACTTCCTCTCTTCTGTGTCTGCTTCAATGAAACGTTCCTTCACAAGTCTGCCTTAGTCTTTTACCTGTGTCCAATTCAGAAAATCACTCCTTCATGTGTGTTTGCCCCAGCAAAACACCATACAACACAACGGACTCTCCAAAGAACCCTTAAGTTTCCACTTCAAAAGGCATATTAGAATATTAAATTATTTTGTACTCTCTTTTCTTTATAGTTTGATGCTTCTGCTTTCCTGTAACTTTTTTGTTGTTGGCAATTACTGTTTTTTGTTTCATTTGTATGCACTTTATGGAATGAGTTTGGACAAAGGTAACAGAAACTCCAGATACTTGTGTAAAATCCCACAATATCCAAAGACAAAATAAGTGCACGTAAGTTTGGGCAGAAACATTTTTTTGTGACTGTAAAAAGAAAGCACAATTTAACACATTTATTGTAGAAGCATGAGGCTTAAAAAATATATATAGACTGGTTAGCAATATTAATTGAGTCACTGAGAAAATGTGTTCTGTGATATCGTGACCTTGTTCAGCCACTGAATTCTTCCTGGAAGAGCCTCACAAGATATTTGATTCTAATTTTTCTCTTCCATATGTAGAATATAAAATACCTGGAGGTTTCACTTGGGTTAAACCTCAAATATCATCCCAAAGATGTAATAAATATGAATGGCTTCTTAAATGAACTGCTCAAGAAATAGTTATCACTGTTCAGAGAAAATTGCATGATTTTATGAAATATTAAAAGAAATAATGCTTTCTTATCTAGAACTCTGCACACATGCTACAAAGTGGAAGCATTTATAAATAATCCCCAAATAGAATTGAATATTCTCTGCTTTACTATGGGTTCTTTGCTGTCAGAAGATACCATTTCAAGAAGAAAATGTCCAAAAGAATTTGTATGTATAATAGTTATGCTTCTCATAGTGTGATAGACTCTTACTGTCGTTGGAAATGTTTGAGGAATGTTGGATTAATATGCCAGTTTCAGAAGGGAAAATTATTCAATTGTTTCTGATTTTGCAGGAATTATAAAACTATAAATATGTGTTACTCTTTTTATAGGCAATAACATAGTAACCAGGTTGCCACTGAATAATGTATTTCATAGCATTCCTGTGTTGATATTGTTTTGTTTGTAAATATATTATTGTTGTTATAGTATTGTGGCAATGCTATAATTGTGATTTATAAAGAAATCAAAAACTCCAAAAATCAATAAAGAACAAAAAAACTGGTGAAAATCATGACCTAAATGTAGTTCATAATGACCTGTGCAGCGTGAATAAAGAACAGATCTCATTGTAAGCACTCTGGACATGAATTTGTTAGGAGAATCATATGAAGGATGACTATTCATATGTTGTATCTTTTATACAAATGAACCAAAAAGGAAAAGTTTAAGTACTTAAATACTTAATAAAATAACACAAGCTTAGACATTAGATTGGATTTTAATTGACAAAACTGTTTGACCCATTTCTGTTTGTAAGTTCAATTAACCAATATTTTAAGTTTCATTATACACAAATGCACTGACATGTTATACTGTTTTCAAGCATCTTACACACACACATACATATATATTTATATCAATAAATATATAATTAATGTGATATTATATATTTACAGTTGATAATAAAGTGAAAAATGTTTCCCCCAAAGAGAAACATTCTCTCTCTCTCTCTCTCTCTCTCTCTCTCTCTCTCTCTCTCTCTCTGCAGTTCTTAATTGCCTATAGCTCTTCACCTTGAGGTGGAATCTTGTGAGATTTTTTTCTATCCACATTGGGAGGTCAGCTGGTGCTGTGATTACTTTGGTCTTGTTCAGGCTACCATATTGCTGAATTTTTATGGGTGCAGCTTTCCTGTCATATATAGAAGGCAATGGCACTAGATGGCCTCGATTCTTTGGCTTTTATAATCTTTCTGTCTCATCTTCTGTTGTGTTTCCTGAGTTTTATATGTAGGGGTTATATCATAGATGAACTAACTGTGGGTGTTCATCCCATTGTTACAATACAGTTGTCTGTATTGTGAGATGTACTGTGCTGTAATGGGCTTAATCTGCTGGAAAAAGAAGCATTTTTGATGAGAGGTGAGTGACACACTTAACTATAGGTATAAGAATAGTTATTTAAAATGTACTATAAAGTATTCTGCTAGCAATAATAAGGTCTTCTTTAGGATTCGTTGTCCAACTAGTCATGAGTAAGTAGTTAAGTCTACAGTACCTGCTATGCACTCCCTTCTACTGCACACAGATGTAAGTCCATTTAATTAACTGTTGCCTATCACCAACAAGTAAGTGCCACTATTATGCCCTTGAGGATACTGGTGATTATTGTGGTTTAAAGGCCACAGTTGAGTAGAACTACTGATTTCTTTCACTTACTGGCAGTTTGCAGTCCTATGAAAGCTAGTATTCAAAGAGGAAGCTTGCAGGTCAATTCAAGCTTGATTTCTATATGTCCTCTGTTGAAAGTGCATAGTGTGTTCAGTAATAGGGAGTTACAGCTTTGGGGAGGCAATCAAGAATGACATCAATAATATATTGTTTAGGGAGCTTCTTGGACTCCCATGACAACCAATATGGAAAGATTCCAATGAATGCTGTTGCAGCCACTATGATGTCATATGCATGTGAATCCTGTTGTTTTTGGAAGACTTTTCTTGGAGTCATCCATCACCTCTGGTTCTTACAATCTTTCTGCTTCCTCTTATTCAGGGTTCCCTGAGGCTATACAGGAAGGATTTGATGAAAATATCCCATTTATGAGTCAGTCTCCCAATGTCTCTCATTCTCTGAACACTATCCAGTTGTGGGTCTTTGTATTTGTTCCCATTCCCTGCAGGAAGAAGCTTCTTTAATGATCTATGGATAGTAGGATGCAATTAGGAGTCAGTCATTCTATTGTTATGTTCCTTTGGCAGAGAAATAGTATTTACTTTTCCCCTAGGGCCATAGTCTATGCTGTCTTAAATTATTAGCTATCTTAGCAGTGTCAGGTATATGTTATATCTCAAAATCTAATAATAGAGTTGTTGGTTACTCCCAAAGCATTTGTGCTACCATTGAACCAGTAAATCTCATATTCAGGACAGGATTGTTGGTCACAGGGTTTATAGCAAGGATAATGAGCACCCTTGTCTTCTAATATTTTATTCTTAGATGATAGGTTATACACACACACACACACACACACACACACACAGAGAGAGACACACACACACACACACACACATATATATAGTACAATATGTACTATATATATCAGTATGTACTATATATATTACATGTATTATATATACATATATATTATATATTGTAATATACATAATATATTATTATATATAATATATAATATATAATATAATATATATTATACATGTACATACATGTAATATATACACATATAATATATATTATACTATATATATTATCAATATTACATATTGATAGAGTATTATGTGTTCCAATTCGTATATAAATTGCATGATCAGGTTCAATATCTGTGTCTCTTCCTACATTTATGATATTCAAAATTATTTCTTTTAGCATCTTGAGTAGTAGTCCAGACATCAATGAACAAATAGAAAAAGTTCTAGAATGAAAACACTGTGAAGATTATGAAACAATATAACCTATTTCTCCCTCAAACTTCCAGTCTCATAGCAATGACCTCTAATGAAAATGACCAATAAAAAATTCTAGGAATATAAAAGAATGATACTAAATGTCATCAAAATACTCAAAAAAGTTATGAATAGGTTCCAAGAGACTACACACAACTGGATGGAATAAGGAAGTTAATTCAAGATTTGAAAATTGAATGTAATAAGGAGATAGTGTGGGGAGTCGACAGAAGGTGGCTATCATCCTTGCAGCCATCTTGAGCCATATACCCCGGCAAGAGACTTGATTACAATAGCCTACAACAGCTGAACACACTCTGATAACATCTTGTTTTAGATACCCAGGATCTTCCCTTGGGTGTATGAGACTTAAAGGTGTGTGACTTAAGGGCATGACTTAGAGATCAGGTTTAGAGACAAGACCTAAGGGCATGACTTAAAGGCGTGACTTAAAGGTGTGGCTTAGAAGTGAGACATATAAAAGGAGAGAGGCAGACAGAAGAAATTATTAGGAGCTTGACATTAGGTATTAGGCACTTAGCACTGAAAGAAAGAACTTGGAACTGGGAAAGAGACTAGCAACTGGAACTAGGATTAGGTGCTAGGAACTAGAGATTAGGAACTAGGGACTTGGAGAGAAGGAGACTGAAGAATAAACAGAATTGAATCACACTCTGTCTGGTCTCCATTCTTCGAGTCCATCCTCACTCTCTTGCTGAACCCCGACCCGTGGACTGGAGCAGCATAGGGCAGTAAGGGCTCCAACAATTTAGCCCCCAAGGCTTTTGGCAGTGTGGGTTCCAACGTTGACAGAGCGGTCCCTGACATTTTGGCCCCCAAGCGTGGAGCAACTCAGGCCGCAACATTTTTTACTCAAGTAAGAATACACCATGGAGTAAAGTAATGGGCATATAAAAGGAGAGAAGTAGTAGATTATGGATAAAATGAAAGGAGAGAGTTGACATACTAGGAGTGGAAAGACTTAGACAAGGAGCGACCAGGGAGTGTGGAGGAAGGAGGAAAGTAAGGCTAACCCAAAAGAAAGGTTTAGAAGCCATAGAAGCCATAGGAAAGCCTACTTGTCTCACAACTTAATTTAAAATATAATTAGATAGTAGAGTAAATGTGATCTGAAAGAAGGGGGAATACTGGAGGCTAAAGGATTAAGTGGAGACGATGGTTGAGAGATAGAGGAGAAGAAAGAGGTGTGGGTGGGATAATCAAAGGAAAGGATATATGAAAATGCATTATTCAAACTCAATTGTTATTAAGATATTTTCAAAACTCAATAATGAAATGCTAATGACAACAGAAGTTTTTTTTAGTGAAATTACCATTTGGTCAGGGAGCCCTTAGAAGTCTTCAAAATCAACTGTGGCCTATTGATTCACTTGAAAGCATTTTCAAAATAAGAAAAAAACCAAATCCAATTCAGTAGATGGGAAGAAACAAGAGCATGCCATCAATTAATGAAATAGAGACAAAGAAAGGATCAATGAAACATAAGGTTGAAAAAGATATTTTTTCTTTGAGAAGATAAAATTGGCAGTCATTTAGCCTAATTAATCAAAGTGGAGAAAAATAAATAAAATTAGGGATAAAAAGAGAGACATTACAACACATAACAATGAAATCTAGGTAAATCAGGACATATCTTAAAAGACGGATATTCTACTAACCTTGAAAATGTTCGTAAATGGATGAAGATTTTTATTCATATAGACTACCATCTGGAGTTAATCTGTGGCTTCCTGTCTAATAGTATTTGAAAGTGAAACCAAGATCAAATAAGTTTAAAGACATCCACAACAAACAATGAGATTGTAGCAGTAACTTAAAAATATACCAACTTAGAAAAATGCTCATGTCCAAATGGATTCAGTGCAAAATTCTGCTAGACCTTCAAATATTAACTAATACTATTTTAAAATACACTTTTAAAATTATTTTGTAAAATAGAAAATATAGGAACACATAATACTCTTTTTACAAAGCCAGTAGTGTCCAGATTCCAAAATAAGACAAAGATATAACAATGACAGAGCAAACAATAGATCAAACAATATGATTGTTGCAAACTGAATTTAAGAACGCACAAAAAGATAATTTATAATGATTAATTTTATCAGGGATAGTTCAATATGTATAAATCATTAAACATAGTAAATTACATATGTAGTCTCAAAGACAGAAATCACATGATCATTTCAAAACAAGCAGAAAAGACCTTTAATAAAAACCCTGGAGAGATTATGGATGGATAGAATATATCTCAGCTTAATAAAGCTATAGTCATTTTTCATACTAAACAGACAAAACTCAGAGCAACCAACTAAGACCAGGAAGAATATAAGGGTACCCATTCTTTCCTGTTGTAATTCTCTGGAATTCTTGAAGTGTTGGCTAAAGCAATTAAAAGAGAAGGACTTAAAAGGAAAACAGAAAAATATAAGTGTCTCTATTTGTAGGTGACCCTAATCATACACATGAGAGACCTGGATTACTCTAATAGTAAACTCTTGGAGCTGATAAATAGTTTTATTTAGAGAGGTCAGTACACAGAAGAAGTTAACACGAAGAAGTCAATAGCTTTCCTATGTACCAATGACAAACACTGAGAAAGAAACCAGGGGAAAAACTTCAATCACACTAGGATCAAAATTTACAAAATGGTACTTTGGAATAAACTTAACCCAAGAAGAGAGAGAGGGATTTAGAATGAAAACTTTAAAACCTCAAAGAAAGAAATTAAAGAAGACAGTAGAAAGTGGAAAGACAATCCACAGTGCTCATGGATTGATAGAATTATTAGAAAATCACACCCTACCAAAGGTAGTCTATAAATTCAATGCAATTAAAATCAATAGTGTAACTCAATTCTTAACACACACACACACACACACACACACACACACACACACAGAGAGAGAGAGAGAGAGAGAGAGAGAGTATTGCTGGAAATGTTACAATACCTGATTTCAAGTTATAATACAAAACCTTAGTAACAAAAACATCATGGCACTGGCACAGATATAGGCATAAAGAAGGTAAAATGTAGTTGAGTACCTAGCTATAAGTCAATATAAATATAGCCATAAAAAGGACAATGTATACATTGAAAAATGCCTCTTCAACCATGGCATTCCTGAATAACACTCCATTTACTCAGAACAGAAGGCCAATAATGAACAAGTTAAAGACAAAAGCTTCTCTACTGCCGAGGAAACTGATAATCATATGAAGAAGTATAAAGAATGTGAGACCATCTGCCAAGTATACACCCAACAGAGGATTGGAGTTTAGAACATTCAAAGAGCTTTAAAGAACTAAATGTCAAGACAGCAACCCTATTAAAAATGATTTGTGGTACTGAACAGAGAGTTCTTAAAAACACAACAAAAAATCCCTGCAAATGAACAAACAAACAAAACAACCCACAAATACCTAATTATGAAGGCAATTCTTGACTGTCAACTTGATTTCATCTGGAATGAACTTAACCCAATCAAGTAGACATACCTGTAAGGAATTTTACGTGGTTGGATCACTGAGGTAAAACATATCCTAAATCATGTGAGGTTTGGAAGAATCATCTTAAGTCCAGATCATTCGAAGTCTAAAGAGCCATCCTAAATCTGGACCACATCTTCTGTTGGCAGCCTACATAAAGGACATGCAAGAAGGAAACTGGAGAAAGAGGAACTGTTGTTCTCTATCGATATGGGTGTAAACTGGTACAGTCACAGTGAAAATTAGCTTGGAGGTCACCCAAAAGCTAAAAATAGAGCTTCTGTGTGACCCATATATACCATTGTTGGTTATTTGCCCAAAAGACTCCATGCATACCTTACTACAGAAATGTGCTTCCATGTTCGTTTTGCCTATACTCATAAAGAAAATGGAACAAGCTCTGACATCCATCAGAGGAAGAATGGATACTGAAAGTGTAGTATGTATACAAGATGGAATTTTATTCACTTCTTGGTTAAGAAGAATTAAATTATGAAGTTTGTAGAACAATAAATAGACCTAAAGAATATTATACTGAGTGAAACAACCCACGCCTCTGTAGACTAGTGTCCATGTTGTTAATAGGTATGTCTTAATTACAGTTTTATACTGATTTGTTTAATATTGAAGAAAGGTACCATTAGTAGGAAGGAGCGTAAAAATGCCTTGAAGGAGTGGGAATAGTAGACACATTGAACATGAACACAGAGGGGAAAAATGGCCATGGAAAGTTTAAGCAGAAGAGGGAGTGGAAGCATAGAGAAGGGCGGGAAACCCAAATTAAGACTATGCAAGAAAATTATGTGGAAATCTAAAAGTCAGGAGTTAAACAGAAGTGTCATTCATGGCTGCAGTATGCTTTCCCACAAAGCCAAAGACTGTCAAACAGTAATCTCTTGCCATGTATGGGATGCCTCTCTGCAAGTTATTGATCGAGAAGTCCCCAGAAGATGCAAAAATACACAGGTTATGGCTATTGATTTTGTTTGCTCGCTGGAACCTGAAGGCAAGAATAACATATTGCTGGAAGACAACAAATACTGCAGTCATAGGATATAGAGAGGTAAAGCTGGAAATGATCTAGTATATTCCTCTCTATAAGCTTGTCTTCATTTACCTGTGCAATACAGGTTGCTGTCAGAGAGAAAATTTAGCAGTTTCACCCAGTCATGATAAAATTTCTGGGCAAGTTTTGTCCTCTAGCACAACAGTGGCAATGTCAGTTGAGGGTAACAAACTGCTTTCTAGTTGTATTTGAGAAAAGTTTATATAAACCTAGTAAAAAATAAACAAACAAACAAAACCAAAAACTGTCAAATAGCCCATGTCTGGGGAAGTAATTCCTTACAGGAAAACCTACACTTTTGTTCTGTTAAAGTGTTAAATACCATTGCCTTCTAAATATTCCTGTTTATACACATAGATTAGTGCTGTGCTAAGCCTTCATTAGACTGAAAGCATTGGAAATAAGGGATAATGGAGTGTTCAGGTGGGACATTGTATCCAACACCTTGAGGACAAATGGAGCTTCACAGAAGAGAGTTGGTAAGAACTGAGAACCAGAAGCTGTAAGTGCAACAAAAAGGATGTCTTTTCGACATGACATAGTTACATTCACGAACTCATTACGGATGTTCCCTGCACAAGACCAGCATAACACTGGATCATGGATAGATTAGGGGCTCACAAGACCTAACCCGTACCTTTGCGAGTATTGGAAGTTAAAATATTGTTGGAGAACAGGTGTCATTTTTCTCATTGTGTAGAAACTGATAAGTTGAGCTGGCTCCAATCTCTCCATCATGCTTTGGAAAAATTTCTAACCTTAGTAGGTCACAGAAAAACAAGGCAAATAAGTAGGGTTCCATCAGATTGGGAGAGAGAGAGAGAGAGAGAGAGAGAGAGAGAGAGAGAGAGAGAGAGAGA
>JANHMN010000017.1:9880653-9893884 GCA_030674055.1 Rhabdomys pumilio | reverse complement strand
ACACACACACACACACACACACACACACACACACACACACACACACACGAGGAATAGTGTCTGACACGGTTCCCAATGACAAATATATACTGTGCCTTCAAAATGGTTTAAAAATAACTGTTCTTTTAATGTTTTTGTCATTTATGAATCACCCAATGTATAGGTGTGGTTTAGTGCTGAGAGTACAACTGAAATGCATCACATATAGTTCTCACAGCTCCATGACTTAGAATAAGTAGAGGACATAGATACCACAGTACTCATCTAAAATTATGGTAAAGATTGTAATGTGGAGAATATATGGTACTAATGGGCACAATTATTGACAATGTAAGAATTAAAAAGATTTCCTGGACAAAATTGGGCATACTGTAACTACTCAATATTTTTGTTAAAAATGGTCCAATGGGTTGAAGTGGCAGGTTCTGGTTATGTCAGGTGACAGAAAGTCATATGATGTTTTGCTGAGGCAAGACCTGAAGGAGGACATGTGATGTTTGGAGAAAGTATAAATAGGACTCAGTGGACACTGACTGCATGTTTGAATAACTAGCTGTGCAACATTTCATTGGTCTTTGCCTTCACTGATCTTCTCTTCCTTGAGAGAGGCACAGCAGAGTGTTGCAGCCCAAGCTGCCCCGAGCTGCTTGAGGGTCCAAAAATGTTGTGAGCCACTCTATCAATGTTGGAACCTTACTGCCAAAAGCCTTGGGGGCTAAATTGTTAGAACCTGCACTGCCCCAAGCTGCTCCAGTCCACGGGTCAGGGTTCAGCAAGAGAGAGAGTGAGGATGGACATGGAAGAATGGAGACCAGACAGAGTGTGATTCAATCCCATTTATTCTTCAGTCTCTCTTCTTTTCTCCAAGTCCCAAGTCTTGAGTTCCTAGTCCCTAGTTCCTGGTCCCTAGTGCCTTCAAGTTCTTTCTCCAAGTGCTAAGTGTCTAATGTCTAATCCAAGTGCCTAATAATAATCTGTTGCTTTCTTCTCTCTGCCTCTTGCCTTTTATATGTCTTACTTCTAAGCCACCCCTTTAAGTCATGCCTTTAAGTCATGCCCTTAGGTCTTGTCTCTAAATCTGATCTCTAAGTCGCGCCCTTAAGTCACACACCTTTAAATCTCACACACCCAAGGGAAGATCCTGGGTATCTAAAACAAGATGTTATCAGAGTTTGTTCAGCTGTTGTAGGCTATTGTAATCAAGTCTCTTATCAGGGTATATGGCTCAAGATGGCTGCAAGGATGATATCCGCCTTCTGTCGGCTCCACACAGCAGAGAACTTCTCCTGGCATCCTGGCTGGTCCTTGCCACTCCCACTGCTTCAGCAGAGGCCTAGAGGTTTCTGGTAGGTTGTGCCAGTGCTGCTGATTCCTATTTAGTATCTGGACATTACTTAAGTAGACTGCTGGTATGTTGACAATCGGAGTTTAGAATCATCCCAAGGAACTAGTAAACAGGTTCACATCCCCCTGTCCTATTTACTACCTTTTCTACCCTACCTTTGGATGGTGAGCTAGAAGGGGAGTCAAAGTATTTGAGAACCCTTATTAAAAGTAGATTTTAAAAAAATCTAAGCCTACATGGGTTAGTAAAGATCCTTTTCCAATCTGTAGGCTGCTGTTTTGTCCTACTGACAGTGTCCTTTGCCTTACAGAACTTTTCAGTTTCATGAGGTCTCATTTATGAACTGTTGATCTTAGAGACTGAGCTATTGGCATTCTGTTCAGAAAATTGTCTCCTGTACCAATGTGTTCAAGGCAATTTCCACTTTCTCCTCTCTTAGATTTAGTATATCTGGTTCTATGTTGAAGTCTGTGATCCACTTGGACTTGAGTTTTGTGCAAGATGATAAATACGGATCTATTTGTATTCTTTTACACACAGACATCCAGTTAGACCAGTACCATGTGTTAAAGATGCTTCCCCCTATACCCTGCCACATTGTACAGTTTTGACTTCTTTGTTAAAAATCAAGTGTTCTTAGGTGTGTGGTTTATTTCTGGGTCTTCAATTTGATTCCAATGATCAACCTGTTTGTTGGGCTAATATTCAAAATATATAAAGAATTCAAGAAGCTAGAGTTCAACAAACCAAAAAAAAAAAAAAAAACAATTAAAAATAGGGTACAGAGCTAAATAGAGAATTCTCAACAGAAGAATCTCAAATGGCCAAGAAGCACTTAAAGAAATGTTCAACATCCTCAGTTGTCAGGGAAATGCAAATCAAAATGATCCTGAGATTCCATCTTACACCCATCAGAAAGGCTAAGATCAAATCTCAGGCAACAGCACATGCTGGTGAGTATTTGGAGAAAGGGGTATATTCCTTCATTGCTGGTAGGATTATAAACTTGTACAACCATTCTGGGAACCATTCTGGCAGTTTCTCAGAAAATTGGAAATAGTTCTACCTGAAGACCCAGTTATACCACTGCTGGTTATATATATGATGTTCCACCATACCACAAGGATTTGTGCTCAACTATGTTCATAGCAGCTTTATTTGTAATAGCCAGAAACTGGAAACAACTCAGATGTCCCTCAGATGAGGAATGGAAAAAAGAAAATGTGGTCCATTTACACAATGGAATACTATTCAGCTATTAAAAACAAGAACATTATCAAATTTGAAGGCAAATGGATGGGACTAGAAAATATCACCCTGAGTGATGTAACCTAGACCCAAATGGCCATGCATGGTACGTAGTCACTGATAAGTAGATACAGGATACTCTTGATACACTCCAAAGACCCAAAGAAGCTAAACAAGAATGAGAGCCCAGTCAAGGATCTTGAATCTCATTTTAAAGGTAAAATAAAATAGTCATAGGAGACAGAAGGAGGGAGGGCACTGGGTAGGAGAAGGAATGGGGAGGGGAATGGGAATGTAAGGATTAAGTGTGGGGAGAGACAAGAGAGAGGACCAGAAGGCCAGGAGAATGAATGGAAATCTGCAGCTGCTAGTGTTAGGCTGTAGTGCCCATGTGGGCATGGGTTCTGTTGGGCTGTGTTGTGGGTCCCGCGTGTCTGCTGCCCCATGTGGTTGGAGCCATGGCTCAGGGGACAGAAGCATGGGAAATTGAATGAGTTTGCTTCACATGCGCGGGCAGATGTTGGGCTGTGAGAAGCCACAGGACTCCACCTGGGCGTTGGGTGAACACAGTCTGAGACACCGAGTGGGCTGGAGCTCTTGGGTTGGAGATCTGTGGGCCAGGTGGTGGCTGAAGACCAGCTAGTCTCAGCCCTTGGGCTCCCAGGTGCCACTGAGAGGCTGCAGAAGGACAGAGATGGGGCGTAAGGGTTGGATTGACCTGCAGCCGAAGGGGTGAGGGGGAGAAGCTCTTGCAGTAGCCAGTGGGGAATGAGACTTTTGGTCACAGTGACTCGATTGGCTGGGTCTCGGCTGGTTTGACTAGCTTGCTTGAGTTGGTGGGCTCCATGGCTGAAATGTAGAGGGGTCTTCAGAGGGAGGTTAGGCGGGTGGCTTGGTAGTTAAAGACCTTCTCCATGGTTCCCCACGGTGGACCCCAAAATGAGAGGTAGTCCATGGTTTTAAACCGTTTATTGTTATGGTGGAAAGTGGATGAAGCTGTTCTCCGTGTTCTCAGGGCGAGCCTGAGGTTAAAAGATCTTTGGATCTTTGGAGTGTATAAAGGGTATTTACTATCAGTGACTACATACCATACATGGCCATTTGAGTCTAGGTTATATCACTCAGGGTGATATTTTCTAGGTGGAGGGTCTGGGAAGAAATGCTTAATTGGCCCTGCCCTCTGGCCTTTAGGTATCTCGTGAATGCGGAGATGAGGCTCTGCAGTCTGTAGTCACGCCCTCTACCTGTGCTACATGAGCAATAGCCAGAACCTCTCTTTGAGAGAGGCTGTGAAGGGCTGAAGCTAAGTGAAAGGAATCAGGGCTCAGGAGCAAGGCTGAACACCAACCATTCCTTTAGGGTCTCCAGGGTCCGAGGCCTGCACTTGACCAGGAACCCAGCTGCCTTCACAGCCCACTGCCCCACAGCTAGGGTTGGGACGAATGGGGAGTCTCTAGGATGTGCCAGATGAGCTGGAATGGGGGTGTCCCAGGAGTCATGCTGGTGACTTTAGCTAAGATGCATAATAATAGGGATATGTTTATAATTGTTATGCATTAATGATTTTAACATCCATCTACTCTGGGATAAGAACACTGAGGTACCTTTTGTGGGACTGCCATTATCCTTCATTAACCTATACACCAACTTTCATGTTGTCTTGTAGACATTGTCAACAATACAGCCCTCGAAAAAAATCATTTTCAAACTTTCTGGTTGTCATCTCCCAAGTCTCTATCTAGTTTTATCTTTATATAAATCTTTAATCTAAATATAATTAACCTCCCCCCTGTAACTTTAGTCTTTTTTTTTTCTTTCTCCTTTTCAATCTAAACTCCACAATTAAGGGCCACATCCATTCTTTGCTTTTGTTTTATCATGTTGGTCTGCAAAATCCTCAAACTTAAAATTACCTCTCTGCATGTTGAAATAAACACTTACCCACTGAGTTATATTTAAACATTCTCACCACTGGATATGATTCTAATAATAGTTTATTTCCTGAAAAACTATTGTATACCTTTTGTATTAGTAATCTATGGTCATATAACTACAGTATTTAATAGAATAATGGTATTAATAGTATTTATAACACAGGTTCAGATGGTCAGAAATTTGAATGCAAATTAAAAAAATTTCCAAAGCCACAGTCTTCAGAGGATTTCATGGGGAGTATCTATTTTCTTTTCTCCATATAGTTTTTCTAATTTATTTGCAATTATAATTATATCATTTTCTACTTCCATTCCTTCTTCCAAACCCTGCCACATAACCTTTTTAGGCTTTCTTTAAAATTCAGTCTTTTTTCCTTTAATTGTTGTTTTACACACACACACACACACACACACACACACACACACTTATAAATATATAAATACAAGCCTGTTATATAATGATTCTTATATGTACATATTTTCAGGCCTGACTATTTGGTATTGGATAACCAATTGGTGTCCTCTTTCCTAGGAAAGACTATTTTTCCCTCTACAACTATTTTTCTATCTACAGTTAGTACCTCATGGCTTCCTCCCTTCAGTGTTAATGTGTCTATCATCCTCATTTAGACATATTGGTGAGAATTCATGTGTATAGCTCCTCAACCCTCTGGCTCCTATAATCCTTTTCTATCTTCCCCAAGGGAGATAGAAAGGAATCTTGGATTCCTTGAACACTGCTCTTCTTCCTATTTCAGAGAGAGAATCTATTTCTAAGTTCACAATTAGTCATAAGCTTTGGTTCTTCACTGGCTTCTCATGAAATATATTATTTCCTCAAATATGGACCTTCCCAAAGAATGGCTTAACATGAGTAACAGAGATTGAGGTCACAGTCATCTTGTAACATAATGTTAGGACTGACATCCTTGACTTTGCCATTTTGTATGTATTAGAAGTGAATCACTAGGTGCACTCCCATCTGGTAGAGAGCTAACACAGACATGTAGGGTAGAGTTCATCTTCAGAAATCTTTTTCTCATTCCTTTGTTTTTCTCCTTGTTTTTATGTATCTTCTTCCTCGATCCCCCATTTTTCCCTTTCATCTGGTGATATTTATTCCCATTGTTGAAACCTTTGGGATAACCATGAAAGGTCTCCACAGCTTGTCACAACAGTGTCTACCTTTGTGTTCTGCCAAAATATTTTTGCTTCTTCCTCTTTTGTGGATAAGTTGTATGTATTTCTACCTTTCGAGGTAGACCTGGAAAGGACCAATTTTCTATGTAGTCAACACAGTACATGTTCTCTTGTTGGCTGAAGGCTATTACTTCAGGAATGTCCTCTTCTGCCCAATTAACCATCTTTTTTTCACATCCCCATGTAATTTTTTTACATGGGAAATACTTTTATTCCCTAATTTTCTTTCCTCGTAGAACATTACTTGAGAATGTATTCTTGTTTCTTCTCTAATAATTGTATTTTATTGAAACTGTGCTGGTCTTTTGGAATCTTATTTTTAACATTGTTCTTAAAATAGAAATCATTTTATAATATTTAAAACATGGAATGCAGTTGTCTATAGGAAGATAAAAGATTTCAGAACAGCGGCGCACTGCTCCATCCTTATGAAGATTCTCCTTGCAGTAGACAGTAGTTAGCACAGAGATCCCAAATTAGACATATTCCCGGTGTTAGAGTCTTTGGAGTACTCACCTTTGAAGAGGATTGCCTGTATCATACCCCTATCCCCAAGGGATCTGTGGGAAGAGGGGACACAAAAATTATAAGGGTTAGAGATGCTGCACAATTTTAAGGACACAACATTTTTTTCAGACACAGTAGGGTAGATGCATATATAAACTTACAGATACTGTCACAGCATGCACAAGACTTGCACAAACTTAAGCCAGATAAATGCCAACATGGAGATAGGAGAGTAGGCGCAGAGTCCCACCCCAGCCAAGAGTCTTTCTTACAAGCAATAGTTTTTGGGAGAGGGAAAAATCAATGGAGTAACACTGGTATAGCAACCATATTTCAGGGCAGGCTCAGCTGGCCAGTACACATGGAACTTCCTTCCCTCCCTCCTTCCCTCCCTCCCTCCCTCCCTCCCTCCCTCCCTCCCTCCCTCTCTCCCTCCCTCCTTCCTTCCCTCCTTCCTTCCCTTTTTCCTTCCTTCCTTCCTTCCTTCCTTCCTTCCTTCCTTCCTTCCTTCCCTTTTTCCTTCCTTCCTTCCTTCCTTCCTTCCTTCCTTCCTTCCTTCCTTCTTTCCTTCCTCAGATAAAACCTTGAAGTTGGATGGGTGAGAGAGGAGGATTTAAGAGTCAGGAAAGACTATGATTGAAATATACTGTGTGAAATTTTTAAAAAATTAAAAAAGTAAATTTTAAAAAATTATGAGAGAGGATAATTTCAAAATAAATATCAAGGTCAGGCCTGTATAAACTTTCACACACTTGCTCAGCTTCTGTAGAACGAGCCCAGTCCATATGGTGAAAAGCTGTTGGTTTATCAGTGGAGCACAGACTTTAAGTAGCAACCAACCTGCACACTGGTAAACAAGTCTTTGTGTGCTTTGCTACATAACTGTGGCTCTCTGAAACTGTTCTTATGAAATAAATTTAAATCTTACAGTTGAAAAAGATTGTGGAAAATTTCCCCCCACCTTACAAAAATGAGAGCCCTTTATCTCTTGAGTAATGAATGTGTTTGTTCTTAGATAAAACTTTCTGATCACATTGCTCCTGAAACACCTCTGTTCCTTCTCTTGTGGTTTTGAGGACTCACGGAGAAGTTATTTGAGGGTGGAACTTTTCTCTTATACAGTAAAGGTATTCAAATGGTTTGGATCCTCATGGGACCAAGAAATTATTTCCATGAGTTAAGGTATTGTCACTTAGGTAGTATTTGTGACCTCTTAAAATATATATGCCCAGAATGTCCTTATAAGTTCTCATTTAAATAGGATTCCAGGACAACAAAGGCAACCCGCTCTACTGTCTGGGTTGTTAAATCTGGATCACAACAAAGTAAGTCTAGATTTATTACCTCCTGTAAAATCACATTGTTCTTACTGCTTAGCTTACAAAAAAAAAAAATGTGTTTGTTTCTTTAGGGAACAACCCGTTCCTGAAAGAGAGAAATAGATATCAAAAAGGGAAGCTACATACTTATCACTTACAAGGTTCCTCATTTTACAGTATCTTCTTTGGAATTCAGATTTCTCACTGGGGTACTTCATACCTTGACTTGTATGCTATGGTTTGTGTTGTATAAGAGCTCACAGCTGCTAAGATTTTAGTGTTAAGAATTAAATCATTTTTAAAGGCCTGGGTGTATCTGTTCCCCACTCAGAGGAATATACATGTGAAGGAAAGTCAGAATGCAGAAAACATGACAAATGCTTGTAAGAAATGAAAGCAGGCTACCTGTAATATACCACCTTCAATAGTATGCCTGCAATTAGCCCTTGTGGACCAATAATACTTGCTGAAGGTTTAGATAATATTCTTAGTTTTCAAAGGAGCACCCCAAAACACGAGAAAGACTTGTCTCATATACAATGAAGGAATTCAGAGAAATTGTTTTTGTGAATACCAATTTACTCTGGCATGGCACCTATCATTAACTGACCCCAGTATATTCACCACTTTCTAATTTGCAAGTCATTTCCAATATTTGTCAATGGAAACATTAATTAAAGCAATAGCAACAGAAAAGGGCAGAAATCTGCTAAGTTAAAATCTCATGTAGTTAGTATTCTAATTAATATTTTAATTAATTAGATAAATTAATAATTTCAATAATTAATTAGAAAAATTACTTTAATTTCAATAAATTAAAAATCTTCAGGTTGATTTCAGTTTTTAAAAAAAATTCAATATTTTTTCCTTTGTTTATGGGCTGTACATTATGAAAGCTACAATGTGTTTCAGAATTATGTTCCAGAAGAAATTCATTTCTTCTCTTATCTGTGAATTAGTGTATTGCTAATCTGTCGATAATATAAGGTTAAAAACTGTTACTGAATAAGCATATATTAAAATATTTTGTGAAGGCCGGGCAGTGGTGGCGCACGCCTTTAATCCCAGCACTTGGGAGGCAGAGGCAGGCGGATTTCTGAGTTTGAGGCCAGCCTGGTCTACAGAGTGAGTTCCAGGACAGCCAGGACTACACAGAGAAACCCTGTCTCGAAAAACCAAAAAAAAAAAAAAATTTTTTTTGTGAAGTCCTATATTTAAACATAGAGCCTATATAAATAAGTGAATTAAAATTATGGAAAATTTCCTCAAAGACTTGAGAGGACAAAAGTATAATTTAAAAATTTAAATTTGTCATGAATTGATATATTATTGTTTGTAAAGAAAGGAATATAACTGAAAGCAGCACATTATAAATATTCTATGAAAACGGCAATAATTTATAGTAGGGTCTTCAAATATATAATTTTATTTGAACATGTTGTTAGAAGATGGGAAGACTAAGAAGGATATTTAATACTCTTACAAATATTAAAGAAAATCACATAAAATGACAAGGCATAAAAAGACTTGCCACAAAATTTATGACTAGTTTATAAAGTAATAGGAATGAACTCACAGTAAACAGTTTCCAAAGGACAGCTGGAAACCACACTTGCCTGGTTTTAATTTCTAGACCCTAAAGTTTGGACTGTGAAAGCATTAGGTACATTTGAATCTTCTAGCTTTGGGTCTTGATATTTCTAGCTTCCTACAGTAGCATTAATTTGTGTTCCAGGCTCTGATTTGGACTCAACCTTAACCAGCAGAGAGTCCATTTGATGTGGAAACTCACACTGTTGCCACCAGATTTGTATCTGTCTGGTGTGTGAGTTTGGGCTCATTGTGATCTCTCAGTCGTATCAGAATCCATCTTCCCATGTTATTTTAACAAGCTCTGATGCTGGCCTCAAGCTTCACATAGAAATCTCTGTAGTTATCCAGATAAATACCTCCCCTTCTAATAAACACTTAAAATTCAGGATTGCAATGCGATTTTCTAGCATCTTTTCTAACATCTAGCACTAACTGCAGGTAAACCTCCTCTTAGGGAGATAAAAATTGCTGTAGCACAAACTTGTATAATAGGCTGCAGAACCATTACAAATAAGAGATTGTTAGAAACTTGATTCTGCGTTTTCATCATCTAATCTGTCTCCTTGGTTATATGTTCCTAAATCCTGCTCGAGGTTGCTACAGTCTGCAACAGCACCCCAGAACATTATCCCATCTATAGTGGTGCCCAATGACCGATGAGGAATTTTTATAAGATTGTCTGTAGGTAAATGTTAAACCTGAGAGCAGAAAGCATGCTCATAAAGGAATCAGCTACATATCGGAGTAAAACATCATGTAGATGTAAGTGTAGACAATCATAAGGAAGATAAACCATAGCTTTTTGATAATATGGATATGTTGTATGGCAGGTTTCCTAACCTGTGAGAGTCTACTCTATCTCTCAGGTTTCATAAAATATTCTATAATGAAAACATAATATTATTTTTATCAAGATTGAATATTTCAATTTATGATAATAATAATTCTCTATACATTTGTTGTGTAATTTATGTATGTTTTTATCATTTGATTGATCAGTCTGAGTAAAATTTTCATTTGAAGATTATCTTTAAATGAGTCTCCGTCACAGGATATTAAAATTGCCTACATATGCTTTACCTTTCTTATCCAAGCCTTTATTGAAATATTCAAATGATCAGGTAATCTTCTGTCTAGCATCTCTTTAAAAAACCGAGGTAATTTTTCCTCTTTTGTCCTTCTGAACAAGTAAGAATGATACACACTGAATTTACATAGCTTCATCAAAAATTGGATGGAACCAAGCTGGGAATTATTTTATGCATTGTCTTATAGGCTTTATTGCTACCTGCAATGAAATGAGCCATTATAGTGCATGTCGCTAGAGATGTGTGTCAAGTTTACTCAATTTCAAATCACTCACATCCCTCATTATTAATCGGTTTGTAGTGTAGCCCTGCAAAAATAAAGTCCTTTGTCAAACATCTTTAGACAGTGGTTTTGTCAGTCTGTGTACATTCAAGTGTACAGAGAACTGCTGTTATTTTTTTTTTAAATTGCTTTCTCAGTAGTACAACAGCTATATACTGGAGTAAAGATTAGTTACTATTGCACTGCTGTGTGAGAATAGCCCAAGAAGTCAGTCTGGCAAAACAGAGCACTTGTAAGAATTATAGCAACTTCTGTTTGAGCAGCCTTGAAGCAGCCTTTTTTTCTAAAAAGAGAAAGAGAAAAGAAAAAAAGATCACCTTGAATTTCTGATCCACCTGGTGCCATTTCCCAAATGTTGGGATTGCAGGCATGGGCCACTACACCTGACTCCATTTGCTCATGCTTTTGATAATTATGTGCCTTAAGACAGAAATGGATACCTAAACGTGTCATGAAAGTTACTTTCCAGATATAACCATGACTCATGTTCAGATATAATCATGGCATCAGTGTCATGTCTTAAATGCTTCGATTATTGAACAGTGACACTGGTTTGTTTGTGTGTTCTATCTTTAAATAAATATCTATAACAACTTGCTAATTATGACCTTAATGTGATTGTTTTAGTCATCCAGCCAGTACGGTTTGCAATCCATTGAGAATTTGTTGGCATGATGAATTTGTACTATTTATTCTCATAGGACATGGTCAATATTTATTTTGATCACTAATCTAATGTGTGAAGGAATTTCATATTCGTGCAAAATATACAATGCTTGCCCCAGTGCCTTTTGTTTCTTTCTCTGGAAATAACAATGTAGGTAGTAAAATTTTGGAACAATAAAAACTGATTGTATAACTTGAGCCTTTTATCTTGCGTCTCAGAATTAATCTGTATATCTGTTTAGAGCTATTGTAGACATGTGTGAAAATATGTTTCTACATCTTTTTTTGGTAATACTTAGTAACTCTTCTGTCATATGCTTTGTATATCAGAAAATTTCCAGATTAGCATAACACACCCTCTTTATTTCACTTTCTGTATAAGATATATAGTCTTCCCTTTCTATGAATATTCATATTTCATTTAACAAATTGTCTGTTAGGAAACATTAAAGTTTTTCTGTAGATTCATTTCTTCCTTTTGATATAAATATGGCTGTGAAAACAGTCCTTTTATACATGCATATCTGCATTATACACAAACGTGTTTGTAAATACTTGAGTAGATTTTGTGAGTTAAATATACACAAACTTTACATTTTGATAAATTTCCTTCATAGAGGTTGGACTAGTGAATATCCCCACAGATAATGTATATAAATATACATTTCTCTATGGTCTTTTTATTTGCTTGTTTGTTTTTGAGGCAGGATCTCATGTTACACAGGCTGTCTTGGGATGTGCAGACAGGAATGACCTTTCACCTCTGATCATCATACCTTCATTTCCTGTATAGTGGGATTGCAAGCCTGTACAACTATATTGGCAAAATTCTTTCACTATTTTAATAATATTATATACATCTAATATCATTCATTTATTCATATGTATTTGTCATCATTATTCTCTTAATGCTTAGTCATATTTTCTAGTATTTAGCACATGACATCATATATCTACTATTAAATTTATATTTATTATTATTGATGAATAAGCTACAGGTGAGAAATTTTATTTGATTTGTTCACTGAGTTATTTTATATATTTAGAAACATCATTTGAACTTATTTATTTCTTGAATGACCAGATTAGTGAATTAGTGAATGATTAAGGGAGTGAGTAGTCATTAGCACTTAAACACAAAATAAGATGACATGTTGCAGAAAGAAATGTATCAACATTCCCTCTTGGGACTGAGTTTTATATCTTTCTGATTTTATAGTTTCTTTTGAAATACATTGACTTTTTCTTCTGTTGTTTTAATCTCATTTTGGAATAATGGTCTTATTTTTATTTTAGTTTAAGAACAAATTAAATCAGCATATGTTAGTTGTACAAACCACTGGATTTTATGATGACATTTTAGCACTCACACATATACACAAATATATGTTTTGATTATATTTACACTCTCCCAATTAACTATACTTCTCTCCACTGTTGCTGACTCTTTCCCTGGTCTCTAATAGTTCTTTTACTTTCATGGACTTTTAAACATAAAAGATAAAAAACAGGAAATATTTCTTTTTGAATCACCCATATTTTGCTCAATATGATATCATACAGTTACATACATTTTCCTAGAAGTAACAGGATTTTATTCTTTATGTTTGAAGAGAATTTCATTATGCCCATATTTTTTTTGTGTGTTCATCATCTGCAGACAACAAGACTAATTCTTTGCCTTAGCCACTGTGAATAGTGTCACAATAAACAAGCATTTCTGTCATATACTGCCTTCATTCTCTTTTGATTTATACCTAGCTTGGAATTCAACTTATATGATCCACAGACACACATGCAGACAAATACCCACACATATAGTAAAGAAGAGGAGGAGAAAGAGGAGGAAAAGGAGGAAGAGGAGGATATAAATTTTATAGCACTTTTATTTTAGGATTCTGAGGACTCACTCTATTGTTTATAATGGTGATGGTACTAATTTGCATACCAACCAATCCTTAAGAGCATTTGTAAGTTTTCAAAATTTCTTATTCTCATGAATTCTTCTTCTTCTTCTTCTTCTTCTTCTTCTTCTTCTTCTTCTTCTT
>JANHMN010000017.1:9837598-9880643 GCA_030674055.1 Rhabdomys pumilio | reverse complement strand
TTCTTCTTCTTCTTCTTCTTCTTCTTCTTCTTCTTCTTCTTCTTCTTCTTCTTCTTCTTCTTCTTCTTCTTCTTCTTCTTCTTCTTCCTCTTCTTCCTCTTCCTCCTCTTCCTCTTCCTCCTCTTCCTCTTCCTCTTCCTCCTCCTCCTCCTCCTCCTCTTCTTTTTTATTATATGTGTGGGTATTTGTCTGCATGTGTGTCTGTGGACCATATAAGAACTTGATGACTATGAAGACCAAGAGGGCGTTGGGTCTACTGGAATTGGAGTTACAGGCAGTTGTAAGGCTACATGTGAGTCAGCAACAAGTGCTCTTAACTGCTGAGCAGTCTCTTCAGCCCAGATTTTTGAGTTTTTGATAACAACCATTCTAGGTTTAGTGAAATAGAATTTCACCATAGTTTTGGTTTGCCTTTCCATGCTGGCTAATAACATAGTAATACTTATATTGGTATAATATTATATCTATTGGCCTTTTAAATTTCTTCTTTTGAAAAGGGCTATTCAGATTATTCCCCCTTAAATTATACATTTTTGTTTGTATTTTATTAAGTCCTGTGGTTTTTTTAATGTTTGGATATTAACTCTGCTATTTTAATCTTTTCTTCCATTTAGCAATTTGTATAACCTCTCTTGATGTTTGCTTATACAGAAAGACTTCAGTCCAATTTTACTTCTCCTGTGCCTCTGTATTGAAGCATTTGTCTTATGATTTTCAGTATTAACTTTATACTCTGAGATATTAAAGTCTGGTCCATTTTGAATAAACATTTGCACAGTGAGAAAGACAGTAGTCGGCCTTGCACATGTGTACAATTGGCTTTACCAGTGCCATTCATCAAAGAAGGCCAGCCTTCCTCCTGAACTTGTAGACACTGTTTAGAGTCGCTGGATGTTGGTGAGTAGATCTATCTCTGGCTTCTCTGCTCTCTTCTCCTGTTCTTCATTATTGTTTTAATGCTAACAGTATGTCATCTCACTACTGCGGCTCTGTACTACCTTTGAATCACACATTAGGATGCTCCAAGTTTTGTTTTGTCTGCTAAGGATTATATTTGCTATTTGAGGTCTATGGCCATTTATGGTATATGAATTTTAGAATATCTTTTCTATTTCCATGAGGAGTGTCATTGGCAATTTAATCTATAGAATGCTTTGAGGATTATAGGCACTTTTTTTTTTTTTTTTAAATATTGAGTCTTCCTATCCATGTACACAGTAGTTATTTTTGGCTTTGTGTTTCCCCCAACATTTCATTTTCAGGATTTTGTGAGTTTTGTGGCAGAAGTCATTCACTTCCCTAAATTTAGGCTTAGCAATTAATTAATTATATATAGAAAAATTATGGATTTATGCACATTAGTTTTGTCTCCCAATTTACTGAATTCATTGATCAACTCTAATAAACTTTTGGTGGATAGTTTAGGTTTTGATGTATGGAGTCACATTATTAGGAAACAGGTATAATTTTACTTTTCCATTTCCTTTTCATGCTTCTTTTATTTCCCTCTCTTGCCTCATTACTCTAGATGGATTTTCTAAAACTTGACAGAATAGAAGCACTGCAAGCAGTCATCCTTGGCTTGCACCTAGCCTTAGAGGATATGCTTTCAGTTTCTTCTGTTCAATATGACAGTGCCTATGAGTTTGTCACAAAGAGTCTATTTAATTGAAGCAAGATCCTTCCACACTTACACAGTTTTTCTTTTAAATTGTGAAATGATGTTAAATTTTTGTCAAATGCTTTTTCTTCATCTATTGAGATGATATGTGATCTTATCATTTGTTTAATCCACATGGATTATTATTTTAATTGATTTATATATATATTGAGCCACTCACTAGTCATGGGTGTGGCTTTTTCAATATATTGTTGGATTTAACTCGTAGTATTTTTTTCCTGAGGACTTTTTGCATCTGTAATCATTAGGGATGTTGATTTATAGTACTATTTTTTGTGTTCTTTTAAGAAGAAGTCATTGCTATAAGTTCACTTCTTAGTAGTATTTTCATTGTACCCCTAATAATCTCCTTTTCCTGTTCATATCCTATCCTCCAATTAAGCACATAAGTAAGAATATGTGATCCTTGCTTTTGTGGGTCTGTCTCCTCTTGGTCTAGTTGTAGAGGCATTTAACAATTTTTCTGACTTACTGAGATTTTCATTTCCATTTTTTTGACTGATTCTTTTCAAAAATCATCTTATGTTTGTTGAATTTCTCCATATTCTCTGTTGTATTTGTAATTTCATTAACTGTATAAATTCTGTTGGATTTGCTATACTTTTACAACTTTGATTTCTTAGAGACTTATAATTGTTAGAAGTTGAATATTACCTTTCCTCAATTTTTTATTATGTTACTTTGCTGAAGTTTGCACATCTAGTAGAATGGATAGTCCTTTACATGTTGTCTATATATGTGACTTGAGAGTTTTTTCATAGGTTTTGAAATTTCTTTCCTTTCCTATACTTTTGAGTGTTAACATCTCATAAAAGGGTCTTTTTTAGCCATATCTATTGGGGATTCTATGAGCATTCTCAATTTTTGGAACAATATTTTTGTAAATTCCTTGTTTTGTATGTGTGTGCTATAGTAACCAGTGTGTAGTAAATGCTGAGTTTATTTCAGCTGTGTATCTTTGGCTGTGACTTGCCATCTTTGTCTCATAGTAAAGTTGAACAGTCCCACAGTAATTGAAGGGTATGAGTCGTCAAATGATTTAGGGAGATGTGGTATAGGCAGCAGAGTTCTTGGCAGCACCTGATATGCCGGGGGCCAGCCCCAGCTTGGTGGGAAAGCCTTCTTCTTGTCTGTTCTTCTTGAGGCAGCAAAGGGGGAAGTGTTGGTGAGGGGTAAGGCTTGGTCTTATGAGATATTTAGGGTTGCTGTATAATAAAAGTTTACTTATCTACCTTACTATGCTACTGTAGCTGACCTGCTTTCTGTGATTGTCTGAGGCCAGAAACTGCAGTTTCTGGCACTTAGTACCTCATCCCCAAAACTGCAAAGGATTAAGTAAATAGCCTTTGTACTATCTCAGCAGGAACTGCTGGGCTCTAATTTATGCCTGCTAGTCTGAGGTTCCAGGAAGAAAAAACACTTAGAGAAGTTATTATAGAATTTATTACTAAGTGTAAAAAGTTTTCTATGAAACTATGAAAAGAAAAGCTATCTAAGGGGAAAAGTGGAAAGGTCCTAAGTGGGGAAAAGGAAAAAAAATCTAATAAGGGAAAAGTTCTAAGGAAAAAATTTCTAGGCAGGGGAAAAGAAAAGGAAGGGATGAATGAACCTCTCTTTGCCTTTGTCTTCAGTACTTACACATCTTTCAGAATACATGGTGACATGTTACAAAGTTCCTCACAAGTTCACACCAAAAATCAAATCATAAATTGAAATAGAAGTTTACAACAGAGAATGTTTACATGCATATCCATTAGGAGTAATTATCTGGCTAAACATCCATCACCTGTCTAGCTCCACAGGTTCACTGAAGATTTAAAACTATAAGTTTTTAGTGAAGTTTTGTATAGATAAACCCAGGCAATATTTTATCCTCTGCCCTAGCACCTAAAATAAATCATTAGTTCCCTTCTAATGACCTTTGGTTAATTGTTTTACAACCTTTTGGAATATGCTCTGAATAGGAGAAAGTCTGGTTACTATCTAAGAGCAATTAACTGATGATACTTGGGAAACAGGTAGAGTTCTCATTGCAGTTTTGACTATTAGAAAAGGACCTAATATCAGTTCCATTATAAAAGAGCTTAATAATAATCATTGATATAATTTGGGGATTTTTTTTTGAGACAGGGTTTCTCTGTACAGCCCTGGCTGTCCTGGAACTCACTCTGTAGACCAGGCTGGCCTTGAACTCAGAAATCCGCCTGCCTCTGCCTCCCAAGGGCTGGGATTAAAGGCATGCGCCACCACTGCCCGGCAATTTTAGGATTTCTTATAGGATCATCATTAAAACTTAAGAAGTCATCGATTTTCTATACAGTATCACCATAAGACAGTACATCTTCGTGGATCTGCAGAGATCTGCTCCAAAGGGGTGTGCTATTGCTTAGTGATTGTCACATATGTTTTATAATAATAGGGAAAGCATATTAATAGCAGGAATCTTTCCTGAAGTAAGTCCCTTACTACCTTGCTGAATAAGGGTTCACTTGTCACAGATTATACAATAATCCAAGGCAAGCCATTTCAGGATGATCACCTGCTAGTTACTTGCTTGTCCCATTATGACTCCTGACACTGATAAGGTTAATTCTTCAGTGTGCATTATGGTCACTGGATGGTGATACAAAGTACCTAGTTAATGTTGATATTGAACATACTATCTAAAAGGGTCTCTGATAGTGACTGTACAAGTGATGATAAAGAGTTTTTAAAAAAACTCATCATCTTACTAAGCAGTGGCATGGGCCTAGCTATTTTCATAGAGTGTAAAGAATAGGAATCAAAACCAAGTCTTATATGTTAGCTGTATGTGAGAAAAATTGTGAGGATGATGAATGGTTGGAACCATTAGAGATGTGGTGACAGAAGAATTTATGCTGTTCTCCTCTGCTACTATTCTGTGTCCAACTAAGAGCAGGATCTTATCACACTAGTAAGGCATGCTGGGATATATGATAATATGTGAAGGCTTTTATCCTACCTCTTTCTTTTATAGTCCTGACTTGGGATAAAGCAGGAATGAATCACAGCTAGATCTGGGCAAAATGATTCTCAGTTTAAGTTATGGTAGGGATGAGACAGAGCAAAACTTGGCCAACACAAGGAAAAGCTTCTCTCTAGAAGAGAATTTTCTTAAGGTTGTATACCCTAGTTTTAGTTCTGTGGCAATAATCAAGGTAGCCACAGAATGCTTCTGTTTGCAATGAACAGATGAAACATAAAGGTTCTTCCCTGCCTTGCTTGTCGCAGACAAGCACATAGGTGGACAAAATCTAGAGGTGTAGTACAGCTTAAGGCCATGCATGTCTGTGCAAATGAGTAGTGGGATAACAGTGTATCCTTCAGCACATAGCTCACAGGTCTATATGTGACTATTGGGGGGGGGAAGGTAGTAGAAACCATATACGTTATAGTTGTATTCAGTTCTACCCCTCATAAAAAGTAACACACAACTAGCCGCATTTCTGGTCCTCAAAGGCAGGCTATATGATCTATCTTTTCTGGAAAGTACCCTTCATACCTGCTGTGTTACACCACCTATTTCCTGATATATAGTACTCTTTATGGGCTTGTTTCAGAGCTTCTTTTTTTGAGCCAAACTTGATTTCTAAGGCAATTAGCTTCTTAACAAGTACAGAGCAATATCTCTGGGGTCCCAGAGATAGGAATATGCAAGGATTTAGGATTTTTCAGGGTTGCTCAAATTTAAAAAATTGATCTCTTCTCAGTATCTCCAGGCAACAGCACATGGTAATTCTTTCCTCAAAGCTAGGTCACTATGAAATTTCTTATTTATTGAGGTTCTTGGTCTATAGGAGTTGTGAAGATTTCTAATAGGTGGTATTATCAGCACACACACAGGTGAGTTAGTTTGCTGGGAATTACTTTTATATGTATTCTGGTAGAGGGAAGACTCCATACCTTTGGTCTTGGAAGCAGACGGTAGGTAATAGAATGTTTTGTTTTTCTTGTTATAGTTCTAGTTCGAGGTCTCTGTTCTTATAAGGTTTATCTTTTCTCACACATTGGGTGGAAGGACCAGGAAAAATGCTGGAATGCAACAGTAGAAAGTCAGCAATGGTGCAAAGCAAAGCAACAAGCTCTACCTGAGAGGATTTTGATAATGAAATCGATAATGGATCATGAAACTTGTAGGTAAATAGATGGAACTAGAAGAAGATTCTCCCGAGAGAGGTGACCCAGACACAGAAAGACAAACATGGGTATGTACTCCCTCATAAGTGGATATTAGCTATTAAGTAAATAATCATGCTGCAATCCACAGACCCAGAAATACTAAGTAACAAGGAGGGTTTTAAGGAGAATGCATGGATCTCCTCCTTAAAGGAGAAATAGAATTGATTTTGTGGGTGGACTGGGGGCAGGTGGTAATGGAACAGAAGGGATCAGGTGTGTGTGTGAGGAATGGAGAGAAAGAATATGTGCAGAGATGACTGGAATTGGAGGACATTTAGGGGACAATGTAAAAACCTACTTCAGTAGAAACTCCCAGGACTATATGACGGTGATGTTAGTGAGAAATTCTAGTAATGGAGGGTATGGAGCTTGAAATGCCCATCTTCTGTAAGCAGGCAACTCTCAGTGGTGGGACTGGGACACCAACCTAGTCAAAAATTTTCAACATATAGTCTATACTGTCTGCAAAATACGCTAGGGTAATGGTGATGCAAAACTTGTGGGAGTCGTCAATCACTGAAGGTTTGATTTGAGGCCCATGACATAAGAGGGAGCCCAATCCAGTCACTCTCTGGTTGACTAGTAACCAAAGACTGGTTATGGTATCTTTTAGAGGGTTCTGATTTTCCCCCCCTTTTAACAATTTTCACAGTCTAAGCCACACTGTGATTTTCATTTGTTCAAATTTCAGCTGAATTCAGATGCATTCCTCAGTGGCTACAAAGAATAAAACAAAATCAAAACATTGTTAAGTGGATTCTGGGAATTGGAGAGTCCTAGGATTATTAGAGTTGACTTAAAAGAAAAGTTATTTTGTCCTTGTTAAATCACTTTAAAGTAATTCTTCTCTTCCTATGCAAATGAATACTATTCTGCCTAGAGTATGTATTTCCAAATGGGTTTTAGGCAGTTAAAATCAATCTGTACTGCAAACACCAAGATTTATTAAAATGATGTTTTATGATAGAATTAAGAGGGCTTAGTGTTCAACAAGTTAACCCATGCAAACAAAATTTCAGATAACTTAAATGTTCATGCCAAGGGACAGTATGTTTGTTTTGTTCTCTGCACGGACTTTGGGATATAAGCTATCTTATATCTTCAATAGCTAAAGATTATTTACTTTTTTATATTAAACATGTTATTAGGCTAGAAATGAAGCTTAGTTGGTAAGTTGGTAGACTACCAACATCCTAGGAGGCCTAGCATCCTCAAAGCCTTAGGTTCAATCCCTAGCAAAGCAAAATCTGGGCAGGGTGGGACATATCAGTAATTCTAGCATTTATGAGGTAGAAGCAGGAAAATAAGAAATTTCAGTGTTGTCCTTAGCTATATATTGAGTTTCAGGACAGCCTGTGCTATATGACACCTTGCCTGAAAGAGAAGTACCTATTTGTAATGATTAACTGATCATCTATACTATAAATAAATGTCACTAGAACATTAAAAAAAATACTGAGTTTGGGAAATAAATTCCCCTTTCTCATTTCTTGGAAACTTTAGCTTTTAGATTAAAATTAGAACCATGCTTTTTTATAATTTTGTTAGTTAATTGTGTGTGCATATGTGTGCGTTGTGATGCATGCATGGTGGTCAGAGGATAACTTGCTAGAGTCAGTTGTCTTCTTTCACCGTGTAGGTCATGGGAATTAAAGTTAGGTCATCAACTTGGTAACAAATGGCTTTACCCACTGAGCCATCTTGCTGGGCATCAAAGTGAAACCTTAGAATAGCTTCTTGCCTTTGTTTTGTTGGAACTTAATAATTGAGTTAATTAGAGCAACTTTATTATACTAGTTCTTGCTTCTCTAATCAGAAGGGATAGTAATTAGTAAACAACACCAAGGGTAACATGCATCTGTTACTATACTTTGCCCAAGCTTTAAACATAATTAATAGTACTATATCATTATGATTTTCCCATTCCTATAAAATATAACTTAATTTTTGTTCTTAGTAATTTAGTTTTTTTCTAATAGGAGAATAAATATACAATATTTCCTCAACAAAACTCTTAAATGTAAATCTAGCATACAGAAGAAGAATTCTTAAATCTAGCATACAGAAGGATTTTCTAATTCTTCACTGTGTACATCAGAGTTTGGATGATTCTCGAAGCTTGGATTTTATTTCTGGTTTGCCATGTTGTGCCAAAGCAAGCATGAAATGTGTCTGTTCGCTGTTGTGCATTCCTGGCTACCATGCAGAGCAAGTGTTGCTCCAGTGGCAGATGTTGGTGTCAACTACCTGAAGTATGATCTTTCCAATTTCTGTCTAGAGATACAAGTAAATCATTAATCACATAATTGGAACAAAATAAGTTACCCACTTCTCCTGAAATATTTTTGAAATATTGACATGTTCTCATACGCAGTTCTTAAAGATATTTCAGTCAGATAGTTATAAAATTCATTTCCTTAGAGTGAGTAGAACTTCCCCCAAAGATAACAGAAGGAATTAGTAAAGACGGAGAATGAAAAAGTGGAGGAAGGGGTCCTAAAGACTAACAACTTACTGGTCCTTTTTGTCTTGGTTTTTATTATATGACTTTTTATTATATTATATACAGTTTTACAAGGTTGTCTGCCATAAAACTTTCTTGCAAATTCTGTCTGATTCCAGCCATCCACATTCTCTTTTTTTAAAATTGGATATTATATTTACATTTCAGATTTTATCCCCTAACCCCCTTCCTCCCACCACCCAGGAACTTCCTATCCCATCACCTTCCTCATGTTTCTATGAGGATGTGCCCCCACCTACCCTCCCACTCCCACCTCCCCACCCTCGAATTCCCCTCCACACACACACACTTGGTGTTCATCCTTCATAATACCAAGAATCTCCTCTCCCACCTATGCCAGACAAGGCCATGCTCCCCTTCATGTACAGATGGAGTCATGGGTCCCTCCCTATGTGCATCCAGGCTGGTAGTTTAAGAACTGTCAATAAATCCCAACAATTTAGTGTTTACTGTGTATCAGGCTCTGAACTGTTTTTTTTCTTTAAAAAAACCCTCTTTGATCATTTAATTATAGTAAAATACCAATACTACTGTACTTATTTTTAAATCAGAGGAGTTTTCCTAAAAAATGATAATACTTTGTGCAAGGTCATGAGACAAGTGATAGAAAACCCAAAAAGACATTTTAGCCCACGTGTCTAACTTCATTTGTAGTTGCATTGAATTTATTGCTATACCCCAACCTTCTCAAACATTTTCCTATTATACTGTGAGTGTGGTTGTTACTTACCAGGTATTTTCATATACTTTCTTAAGGTATAATCATCAATCATAGAAAACATAGTTTCCAAAAAATGTTTTCTGTCCCGAATGACTATTGTTATATTTTTCATAAATCATACAAAATGGAATATACCTCACACTGTAATCCAAAGTCATTATCCAACAGTTTGAATGGTATAGTTAGCTCTCACTTCAACTATAGCTTCTTCCCAGTGGATTTCAGTCATCTAGCAATTAGATGATTTTATACTGTCAAAAGCCTCCATGCTTTCTTTTGCAATATTCCAAGGTCAGTTTCTCAATTATTTTCTTTCCTTACTGGGTCATTATTCAAACAACACTACTCACATCACATGTGCAACTAAAGCAATAGGAGGCCTAAATCCCATATGATCTAATTATAAAAAAATTGGCAAAAAATTGGCCAGCTATTATGGTAGGTTTACACTCTGACCTGAGGAAAATATTGCTAAGATGTTATGTTCACGGTGGATGAAAAACAAGATGCATCATTTTGTTAGCTAATTAAGAATGGAGAAATGCTTGAATGTTCTTGTTCAGTGACTGATACCTATTGGGATACATTTTCCCATCTGAAAGAAGCTTAATAATTTAGTTGGAAATATAGAGGATTATAAGTAAGAGATTCAAGATTAAAGAACAATATTATTGAAATATGTTTTGAGAACAGAAGAATTCCTAAATAATGGTCAAAAGCTAAGGAAAAATAAACACTAAAACATTCTCAATTAGCTAAACCAAAATGATGCATCTCATTTTTTATCCACTGTGAACATAAAATCTTAGCAATATTTTCCTCAGGTCAGAGTGTAAAATCCATTTCATAAAACCATGTTACAGAAGAACAGACTCTTCTCTGAATTTAGGCCACTGAACTACCTGTGTCTAAAGTGAATACCAAGAGTGACAGATGTACTTTTGCCTGATGGGATTGGGTAGAAGATTTGATTCAAGAACTATATGTCATGAACTAGACACTTCAAAGCGTTCTTTAGCAAAGATTCGTGTTGTCCCTTTCTTTCAGCCGTGAGATTATTATTTCTTCCTGTCTACTCCTTTTGTGTGTTAATTTTTTTTGTTCTAGATCTTTCAGGTATGCTGTTAAATTGCTGGTATTTGATCTCTCTATTTTTCTTATGTAGACACTTAGTGATTTTAACTTGTCTCTTAGAACTGTGTTCATTGTGTCCCACAGGTTTCAGTTGCTGTGTTTTCATTCAGTTCTATGAAGTTTTTAATTTGATTCTTAATTTCTGTCTTGACCCATTTTTTCATTCAGTAGTGAGTTCTTAAGTTTCCATGAGTTTTTAACTTTCTGTTGTTTCTGGTATTGTTGTTGTTCAGCTTTAAACCATCGTAGTGAGATGGTATGAAGGGTGTTTTTTAAATTTTCTCATACCTTTTGAGACTTGCTTTGTGTCCAGGCATGTGGCCATTTTTGGAGAAAGTTCCAGAAGCTGCAGAGAAGAAGCTCTATTATTTTGTATTTGGGTGAAATATTAATATCTGCTAAGCCCATTAGGGAGCCATAACAACTTGCACTGAGGAAGTTCAAAGAAACATTATGTCTTACTTCAAAAACCTGTACTCCACAAAATTGAAAAATGTTAATGAAATAGGTGATTTTATCAATAGATACCACTTACCAAAGTTAAATTAAGATCAAATAAACTATTTAAATGGCCTTAACCACTAAGGAAATAGAAGCAGTCATTAAAAGCACGCCCCACCAAAAAAAAAAAAAAAAAAAAAAAAAAAAAAAAGCCCAGGGCAAGATGGATGGTTTTGGTGCAGAAGTCTAGTAGTAGACTTTCCAAGAAGAGCTAATCTCAGTACTCCTCAAACTATTCCACAAAATAGAAACAGAAGGAACACTGCCAAACTCATTCTATTAGGCCACAGTCACTCTGATACCTAAACCATACAAAGACTCAACAATAAAAGAGAACTTTAGACTGATTTCTCTTATAGACATTGATTCAAAAAATAGTGAATAAAATACTCGCAAACTGAATCCAGGAACACATCAAAGACATCATCTGTCAAGATCAATAGGCTTCATCCTAGGGATGCAGGAATGGTTCAATATATGAAAATCCATCAACATAATCCACCATATAAACAAACAGACAAAACTCACATGATCATTTCATTAGATGCTGAAAAAGCCTTTGATAGAATTCAACACCCCTTCATGTTAAAGATATTAGAGAAATCAGGGTTACAGGGCACATACCTAACATAATCAAAGAAATGTATAGCTGTCGGGTTGCAGCATGCGTGGGTGTGGGTCCTGCATCTGCCCCCAAGGGGCTAGGGCCACCGCACAGAGAGGCAGAGGCGTGGGAAGTTGACTGTGTTCCCTCCATGCCAGCGCCAGGTGGACATCAGGTTGTGAAAAGCCTCCGGACTCCACTCCAGGGGTGGGGAGCATAGTCTGAGGTTCTGTGGGGGCCGGAGCTCTTGGGTTGGGGTTCCCCGGGCCAAGAGGTGGCTGGAAACTGACTGGTTCTCAGGCCCTTTGGCTCTCAGGTACCGCTGAGAGGCTGCAGAAGTGTTGAGAAGGGGATGTATGGGCAGCTGAAAAGGGGAGGGGGAGAAGCTCTGGCTGTGTTCTGCAGGGATGAGACTCTTGGTCATGGTGACTTGCTTGGCTGGGTCTCTGTGGCTGGAATGTAGAGAGTTTATTGGTGGTGGGATCTTAGACGGCAGCTCTGTACTTGAAAACCTTCTCCACTGTTCCACACTGTGGGCCTCAAAGAAGAGAAATAGGCTATGGTCTTAATATTTATTGTCATGATGGAAATGATGAAAACTATACCCCAGTATTCTCAGCATGGGCCTGAGAATTTTTTGCAAGGAGGAGGGTCTTAGAAGGAATGCTTAATTGGCTATGCCCTCTGGCCTTTAGGTATCTCATTAATATGGAGATCTATCTGGAGGTTCTCTGGTCTGTAGTCATGCTCTCTACCTATGGAGGGGCTAGCAGGGGCATTGATCCATGTGACTAATGGCCACAGACCTCTCTGTGGGGAGATGTAGCTATGTGAAAAGAGCCAGGGTACAAATTTCTACCATCCCTGAGGGTCTCTGGGGTTCAAAGCCTGCTTGACCAGGTACCCAGCTGCCTCTCACAGCCCTCCGCCTCACATATAGCAAGCCAATATCTTATATCAAACTAAATGAAGAAAAATTCAAGCAAAGGAACAAGATAAAACTGCCCATTCTCTCTTTATCTATTCAGTATAGTACTTTAAGTTCCAATCAAAGCAATAAGACAACTAAAGGAGATCAAGGGAATACAAATTGGAAAGGAAGGTGTCAATGAATTACTATTTGTGGATGATATGATAATGTACATACGTGACCCCAAAAATTCCACAGAGAACTCCTCCAGCTGATAAACATCTTCAGCAATGTGGCTGGGTACATAATTAACTCAAATCAGTAGCCTTCCTTTGTACAAATGGTAAATGGGCAGACAAAGAAATTAGGGAAATAACACCCATTACAATACCCATGAATAATATAAAACATCTTGGTGGAACCAAGCAAGTAAAAGATCTGTATGACAAAAACTTCAAGTCCTGGAAGAAAGAAGTTGAATAAGATATCAGAAGATAGAAAGATCTTCCATGCTCATGGATAGGTAGTATTAACATAGTGAAAATGGCCATGCTATCAAAAGCAGTTTACAGACTGAGTGCATCAAAATTCTAATATAAATTTTTATAGACCTTAAATGAGCAATTCTCAACTTCATATGGAAGAACAACAACAACAACAACAACAACAACAAAAACAAAAACAAAAACAAAAACAAAACAAACAAACAAACAAAACCCAGAATAGCCAAAAGAATTCTTAACAATTAAAGAGCTTCAGGAGGAATCACCATCTCTGACCTCAAGCTGTACTACTGAGCAATACTGATACTGCCTAGCATTGCTACAGAA
Organism: Rhabdomys pumilio; assembly: GCA_030674055.1. Lineage (NCBI taxonomy): Eukaryota > Metazoa > Chordata > Mammalia > Rodentia > Muridae > Rhabdomys > Rhabdomys pumilio. The sequence goes on along the minus strand of JANHMN010000017.1, from coordinate 9,867,538 downwards.
ACAGACAGGATGCACAATAGAATTGAATTGAAGACCCAGATTTATGATGTTGTTTAACTCCAGAATTCCTCTACTTATTTTTTGTCTGTAGAGCCACTCTGTTGTCAAGAGTTGTTGAGGCACCACTCTTATTCTGTGACGGTTAGCTACAATTTTATTTGTAGTAGTGTTTCTTTTATGGATGTGGTGCTTTCTTTTGGTGCCTAAATGCTTAGAATTGTAACATCATCATGGTGACTGTGTTTTGCCTTTCTCTATCTCCTCTGATTATTATTATTTTTTTTTTGAAAAACCTGGCTATACCTAAAAACCATATATATATATATGGAAAATGATGAAAACCATATATATATGGTTGCTTCTTGGGTCCACTTGCTTGGAGTATCTTTTCCCATCTTTTACTCTGAGGTAGTGTCTCTCTTTGATAGTAATGTGTGCTTTTTGGATACGACAGAAGAATGGATCCTGTTTTCTAATCCAATTTGTTAATCTTTGTCTTATTGTTGGGGGAATTAAGACCATTCTTGTTGAGAGTTATCAATGAATAGTTTTATTGAGCCCTGTTGTTTGGTTGTTATAGTGTTATATCTCCCCTCTTTTGACTTTCTGTTTTGAGATTATTTACACCTTGTGTTTTGTGGCTTGTGTTTGGTCTCTTCAGGATTAATTTTTTTCTATCCTGTCTGTAGAGCTTGATTTCTACATAGATACTGCTAAACTGGTTTTTTTTTTAATTGTGGAATTTTTTTCTTTCTCTGTCTACTGTGATTGAAAGTTTTGTTGGCTAAGTAGTCTTAACTTGTATCTCTTGCTGTTTGCTTAGAGTTTGTAGAACATTCTTCAAAGCCCTTCTCGGTTTTAGAGTCTCCATTGAGAAGTCAGGTATTATTCTAATAGATCTGCCAAAATATATTATTTAGTTATTTCTTTTTACATCCTTTAATATGCTTTTTTTTGTTCTGTATGTTTTGGCTATTATGAATTGTGGGCATTTCTCTCCACCCCTGCCTCTCTTTTTGGTATTTTCCATACTTTTTGTATTTTGATAGGAACCTCTTACTTAAGATTGGGGAATTTTCTTCTCTGATTTGTCAATCTGCTTTCTCTATTACTATTATTTGTGGATTATTCCTTTTTGTAGTGTAACCAGATTTCTTGGATGTTTTATGCTTGAATTTTGTTTATACGTATTTAACATTTTCTGTGTGACTGATGTTCTCATTTCTTCTACCTTGTCTTTAATGTCTGAGATTCTCATGTTTCTTGTACTCAATTGGCGAAGCTTATTCTTTAGATTTCTGTTGGATTGCCTGTATTTTCCATTTCCAGTTATAGCTTAGTTGGGGTTTTTATTAATTCTGTTTTTTAAAGTTCTACTTTCATGCCTTAAAATGTTTTTATTATTTCATTTCACGGTTTGTGTGTATTTTCTCAGACTTCATTAAGGAGTTCATTCATATCCTCTTTAAGATACTTGCACATATTCATGTGTTAATTTGAAGTCCTTGTCTTGTGCTTCAGCTATCCTTTATTTTTCAGGGTCTATTGTTACTGTGTTAAAGGGTTCTGGTGGAGACTCACTGTCTTCATCTTTGATGTATATGTTTATGCTTTGGTGTCTAAGCATTTTGGGTTGGTATGTTTATGATTTTGTTGATATCAGGTCTTGATTTTGTTGGGTCATTTATTGGTTCTCACTTATTGGTTTCTGTTGCCTTCTTCAGATCTAAGGTAATTGTTGAGTATGTGCTTTTCTGGTAGGAAGTGCTTCTTCAGGTCTGTTGATGACAGAGAGAAATAAAGTTGGGCTAGAACAAAAGACTGAGTAAGGCTTCAGGCTAAAGTGAAAGCAATTCTGTTCCTATGAAGAGGTGTAGTCAGAAGGAAATTGGATGTATGATGGGAGAGGGTGTCTTGTAAGTAAATTGCAGTAATGTTACAAATTATTTGAAGAGATATGGGTGAAATGGCTAGGGTAATCGTTGGCCTGACTAAGAGTTGTAGTCTCCAGTTAATAGAATTGAGGTAGAAGGTGGGACCTGGGTGTTGCCTGGCTGAAGTTGAGAATGGAGAGATTGTATGGAGGATGGGAAAGATAGTGTGAATTACCTGAGTCCATGCCAGGTGTGGCTATTGAGAGTCCCTGGTAGAAGATATTTTTTAGGTATCAGAATCTGACAGGAAGGAATCAGGGTGAACAAGAAATAGAGAAGAGATGAGAGGGTCCACAGGAAGGAGAAAATCTGGATGCACTCCAAGGAATGGTGGAGTGTAACTTTAATTTATCCAAACACTTATTTTTTTTAATGATGGTTCTTAAATGTTTTAACCTCCCTGTAGCCCACCAGAGGTCATGGAAAAGAAAGGATATGGGGGAAGTTGGCCTGTTTAGAGAGGTTCTTTGTAGCAATTCCTAGTCTGTGTTGCCTGGAAATCAACAGTTCAGTTCACAGATCGGCAGCTTGATCTACTTGCAAACACTTCAGGAATACACCAGCAGTTCAGTTAGGCAGGGTCAGGATAGCAAACAGGAGTCAGCAGCAGTGGTAAAGACAGCTAGGCCTCAGTCTTGGCACAAGTCAGCAGGAGGAGAGACCAGCAGGGATGCCAAAGAGAAGTTCTCAGCTGTGCCTCTGTCAGGGAAAAGAAGAAAAGTGAAGATGGGAGACCCACAAGCATTTCACAGCTAGCTCTATAAGCAAGCTTAGCTCAGTCTTCATCGCTGTCCTATTTATATCCCTCCAAACATCAATGCCCTCCACAGGTCCCTCCTCTGCATGTGTCTTTTCTCAGCACATACATCTGTCTCAGCTGAGATCACTCCGCTGATCAGCCCGAGTCCATGGAAGCATCAAGAAACTATAGCACACCACCAGAAATTTTTTGGTGTGTTTCTTTCTATGGAGTCCAGACAAATGCAACTCAATTATACAATGTAAGACAGAGCAATACATGTGTGTTGTTAGCAAGGAATACTCATCACCATTTTCTCCAAAGAAGCTGACAACAGTTGTTTTTATCATTACATTTTTGTTCTCTTGTTTTGGGACAGTTTCAATCTTCACTTAGGCTGGTCTAGAACTTATTATGCACTCATGATAGTACTCTTGTGTTAGTCCTCCTAGTGATGAAATTGATTGCAGGCTATCATGCCTGGGTCTCGTTTGTGTAACTAAACTTTTTGACTTTTGCATATAAGGGTAGTATAACATTTGGAGCAAAGAATCGAAGATAAAATTTCTTCAACTATTTCAGTTATGTTAACAACTTAGTTGCTAAGTGATGGATGCATAGGATTATGATGCAACAAATAATTTAAATGATAATTTTCACATAATTTTATGTGTATATTTTCAAATGCTGTATGGGTAAGCAGAGAAAATCATCTATATTCTTATACATAGCATAATGAGCTTTTGGCATTTGTTCTTCTGTAAGTGACTGGGGTGTAAATGAACTCATAAGGAGTGTGGCTAGGTGAGAAGTCCTTTTGAAGACTGTGAATTGTATATCTGTGATCTGGAAAGCATGTGCTGTTTAAATTTAGAGAACTGATAGATTATCTGAGAGGAAAAAAAATCATAGCCCTGCCAGGATAAATAAGAAGTGCTTCAAGAAAATCACTAGTGGAAATTAGGAATGCATTCAGGAAGGAAGAAGGCCTGGCATTAGATTTACAGATTATCATTTCATGTAGCAGATTTTTGATAAACTCTTCTTCTTAAGAAGGAACAATGACAATGCAGGGTAGAAGCAGGAGAATCGTTGCAGGCTGAACTATTTTAAGAATAGAGTGTAAGATGCATATTTGAATATAGGGGAATTTATTAAAGCATCTTTGCAGGAGTGAAGGAGAGGGGGAAGAAATCAGGGATGAGCAGAGAGAAAATTCAGATAACACTATGAATTCTGCAACCTCATCCCTGGAGATGAAATTGCTCTTTAGGTCTGTTCTGAACTGAGAGAGGACTCACACTGATCAGCTGTTAAGCAGAGCAGGTTGCTTCAGGAAGGAGGCTTCTAGTATTACTTGCTGCAGTGATGGAGAATAAGTTGTTGATCCAATTCTGAAGTCTTATCATTCATTATTGACTCCATCACAACAGCTGTTCTTGGTAGTCCTCAAAGCTAGGTACACTAGCATAATCCAAACTGCAATAATGGAGTCTAACATCATACATGGTGTCTTAGTCAGGGGTTTTACTTTTGCACAAAACATCATGACCAAGAAGCAAATTGGGGAGGAAAGGGTTTATTCAGCTTACACTTCCATATTGCTGTTCATCACCAAAGGAAGTCAGGACTGGAACTCAAACAGGTCAGGAAGCAGGAGCTGATGCAGAGGCTATGAAGGGATGTTACTTACTGGCTTGTTTCCCCTGGCTTGCTCAGCTTACTTTCTTGCAGAACCCAGGACTACCAGCCCAGGGATGGTACCACCCACAATGGACCCTCCCACCCTTGATCACTAAATGAGAAAATGCCCTACAGTTGGATCTCATGGAGGGATTTCCTCAAGGGAGACTCCTTTCTTTGTGATAACTCCAGCTTGTGTCAAGTTGACACACAAAACCAGCCAGTATTCCTGGAAAAGCAAGAGTTTGACTATTTAGGAAAAGATCAAGTTTGAATGCAGAAACAAACAGACAAGTAAACAAAAACAAAAACATGAAACAAACAAAAATGTTAGAACTACTTCTCAACTAAGGGAAAAGTCTCCATTATATTACAATCCACACCTATGTCTGCTAATCTGCTTTACTCAACAATTTATTTGTTTATTTAAGATTTACCACTGAGATATACAACCAGCCCCAGGTTCATTGGTTAAAATATCAGTCTTGTCCATAAAACGCTTTCAAAGAGCACACTCACAAAAAAGATGGCACAATATTTGTCATTGTGGACCGACTTCATTGAATTAGGAAAGTAACCAATACAAAATGTATTTTTTGCGGCATTCACTTTTATCCTTTAAAACTATTGTCTTATTTTCTCTACCTTAATTGAGATAATATTGGAAAATAAAATTGTATATATTTAAGATATGTTGCATAACATTTTTGGGTTTGAATATATTGTGAAATGATTACAACAGTCATGATAATTAGTTTACAAAAATTGATAACAAAGATATCTAATTCCAAATTGACAAAACTCATATATATTTGAAAAAAACACATCAACCTTTCTACAGAAGAGGAAGATTTTTACTTTTCTTCTTAATACCACACAACCAAAGACTGTGAGAGTAAATTGGCACCACTCAAGTACATGGTATGAAGTGAATACATTTTCTTTTGTTATAAGATGATGGGATAAAAAGGGGGAGAAAACAAAGACTTTTGTTGAACACTCTCCTATAAATATTAATTAGAAAATAAGGAAGAGCTAATCATGATAATTACAGTTCTTAATTTTTGTAATTGGTCTCTTAGTCACTAACCATTCTTTGTGCCCTTAGCAAACACTTCAGCTTGTGAAGCCTCTTTAATGGTGGAGTGGAGCTCTGAGTCAGTAGTGTAGTTTTCTACACTTGGCTTTGAAATTACTCTGACTTTAGTTAACCACAGAGCATGGCATGATGAAGAGGAGCTTCAAGAACTCTGTGGCATTCAGCACTTGTTTCTCTTTTTTCTCCATGTGCTATCGTGGTTTCTTTTCTCCTTGGTAAACAGGGTTGATTACTCCAGCCAGCCTAGTACCTCTTGTTTGTTCTATATTTAGAAAACTTAGGAGCCCAAAGTGGTTGAGTGCTACCTTCAATTTATGGTTAAATGGACTCCCTGATATGTTCAAGGGAAGCACTTTCATCTGTGAAACTAACACCTCTAGAGTAGCTGTGCATAATAACATCATTACAGGAAGTAAATATTATGCTTTAGGGGTAATATTTTACAGATCCAACCCCCAATAATTTCTCATTTATTCCTAGAGAAGTGACCTTTAAATAAAGTAGTTTCTCTGCCTAATATAGGTGTGACTCATCCAGTCACTTGGAAACCTTTCTGGACCAAGGTCAATGGCTCTAGACAGAGACTAATAGAGATGATTAATGCGCACACTATCTCTGCAACTGACACCCATTTATCTGTTTCATCAACATGTGAATTGCACATGTTTCATGTTCTGACACTGATTTAATGTGGTCTCTGTCATTAGCAATGAGTTAGTTTTCAAATACAGGTATTGATAAGGTGCTGCTCAAAAAGTATGGCTGAAAGTACTAATTCATATACAGCAAGTGAATTCTTTCCAAGAAGACCATATAGCAGAAAAGAAACATACTTGTGAGACACTGGAGAAATCGTAGACAACTGTAGCTAGTATCTTCCCAAAGCAGCGAACAGAAATTGTGAAGGTGGCTATGAAAGTCATTCAGAGCTCCTCTATTACAGAGAAGACTCAACATTTTCGAGAAGTCCTTTTTCAACTTTTGTTTCTTCTTGTGCAGTCTCAGCTGAATTCAGTGGAAGGTTGTTTACTAGAATACGTGAAATTTACCAGTGGCCACCTCACTGAAGAAATAGACACTCTTTTCTTCAGCAGCCATTAACTACCAACAGTCTCCCAGGAGAAACAATCTGTTGTTGGGCTCAGTCTTGTGCATATCACCACAATTATAGTAATTTGTGAGTGCACGGACTGTGTCACATCCAAAGATGTTTAATTTTGCCACACATCTCTTCATCCTTTGCATCTCACATTCTTGCTACCCCTTTGCTCTTGGAGGAGGTTATGTAAATGGTCCATTTAGGCCTGAGCACTCCATCCTCACTCATTCCCAGCACTTGGACCACTTATGGGTTTCTGCATTAATACGGTGCTTCTCTGGTGAAGGCTGGGGGCATATTTTTTTTTTTTACATCCATGTCTTATAATTCATTCTTTTATTTCTCATCACGAATTCAATCACATCAAATAGTCACCTAAACTGAAATCATTGTGTAACTCATGTAAATATTGACGAGTTTTAAATTTTACAAGTAAAATTATAGAAGAAGCATCAGTGATTTAAGCAGTACTTTGGAAAATTTTAAATCATACTACTTTTTTTTTTCCATGTCAAATGTAGATAAAAAGTGTTCATGATGTTGGGAGTAAATCAAGAAGAATTTGTTTCTGTAATTCGAATTGTAGAAAATTAGGATACAGTAACATGTAAAAACATGAGGTAGAGTTGAGTTACGCTATCACAGGCTGTCAGACGTTAGCACAACTGATGCCATGATGGAAGTACCATTCAAGCCTTGAAACTCAGCATATAGGCCAGACCAAAACCGAAAACACAATCCATCAGTCTATGGTTCTGGGAAAGTCCAAAATGTTCTGACCTTGCTTTGGCTTCTGTTATTCTGTTCTGGCTAACAGCTCTTGCTTACTGAGGTGTGTCAACCTAAGATTTTTTTTTGTGTGTGTGTGCTTAAAATGTCACTCTGAGAAAGTCTTGGGACTGCACTCAGGTCCACCTAGCATGGTGACTAGTTGAGTAATAAAGACTTTCTATTGGCTTGTACCTATGCCCCAGTGGTATTCTGTGGTGGACACTTCACACAATACAAGTGCTAACACTGGGGAGATACAGCAGGGATAGCAAGACCTTGGGATGCTAGTGAGTCCCAGAGGCTATGCCATGTTGCTAAGTCATTATTGGTACATGACTTGCTGCCCCTACTTTACCCTACACATTCTCCTTTTTGATGATAAAGAGTCCAATTTCACTTATTTCCTGGTTACACTTCTAGCCATGTGATAAGTAATTAACTCTAGGATGCAGTGGACCTAGATATTAACTCGCAGTGTGATATTCAACCAATCCTCAATCATATATTCTGTAAAAAAAAAAATTACCCCTCTTCCAGTTCTGATATACATTAGTTATTTTAATCCTGAAAGTGATATATTAAAGTCCCCATAGACAAGATTTTGTTTCTTGATGTTTGACTTTATCCTAAAAAGGAAGGTAGAAAATATTTAGAATCTTCAGACTTATGATTGGGTATTGACAAAAGCCCTAGGATAGTTGTCTTTCTTTTTATCAATTTGGTGAAATAAATGAAACACTAGTGTGTCAAAGTTTCAACTAGTATGTCAAATTTCCAAGTTGTGCTAGTTATTTTTTTTCACACAAGCTAGAGTCATCCGGGAAGAAGGAAATTCCACTGAGAATTTATGATCTTTGTTGGAGAGCTCAGTGCTCCTCCAGGCAGGTGGTCCTGATGCGTTTAGAAATGAATGCTGAGCAAGCCATGGGGTGCAAGTCAGTAAAAATCATTTCTCCATGGTTGGTGGTTGTTTTTTTTTTTTTTTTCAGTTTCTGCCTCAACATTCCTGTCTTGAGTTCCCTTTGTGAGAGATTGTGACCTAGGTGTTGTAAGAGGAAATGTTTTCCTTCTTAAGTTGGTATTTGTTAATATTCTATCACAACAATAGAAAACAAGTGCAGACACAAGTGTTTTCTCCCCCTAAGGTACTCAATTCGATCTAAAATTTGTTCTTGATTTGGACTAGAGGCTTACATAGTATAACCACTTGATAAAATATTCAAGAATATTATACAGGTCTCATTCCATGAAAAGGAACACGAATAACATAGGTTCTTTTGGTTAAAACACGTAGAAAGTGGAATTTCAGGTGAAAATTTGAGGTCTTGGTTGGGGAAGGCTTTGGGATACTGAAATAAAGGAGCTCAGTGTATGTGTGTGTGTGTGTGTGTGTGTGTGTGTTTGTGTGTCTGTCTGTCTGTCTGTCTGTCTGTCTGTCTGTGTCTATGTATACTGAGGTGTGTGCTTGTATGCACAGCTAGAAGACAGTATCAAATCCTTCAGAGCTGGAGTGACAGGTATTTGCAGAACTTCGGCTTTGTCATGTCAATGCTAGGAACTGAATTCAGGGCCTCATGATTGTGCAATGAGTTCTCTCAACTGCGAGCCATCTCTCCAGCTCCAGCTACAAACACTTTTGATAGGGTTAAGTATTAGCATAGAAATTTTGTTTATTTGGAATAAGCTCATGTTTACTTTGTGGTTTAATACTAGCCAGTGATGTTGACCCATTCTTAAATTACACGTTATTTACAGCCTATTGTCCTTTTTACAGTAAAACTCATGGCCTAGTCATGGACAGCAAATACTGTTTTGCTGCAGAAGCCCACAACCTCTGGTTGTTACAGTGTTCCCACTTTCTCTTCCCTGGGGATCCCCAAACCTTAGAGCAAGTGGGGTAATATAGTCGCCTCATTTAGGGACCAGCCTTCTGTAGTCTTTCGTTCTCTGTACACTACCACTTGTGTGTCTCTGTATTAAATACAAAAACAATTTTCTCTCACAACGGTTGAGAAATGAATCTTCCACTCACTGGGTATAATGGTAAGTACTTAGGAGGCCATTTATTACTATGTCCAATTAGTAAAATAATAGTATTACGTTCTCTACTGGGGCCCATGAGCTAGCCAGCTACTTAAGCCCTCCCAGTTAAGAGTGCAAGGCATGAGAACTTGCCTGTGGAGTGGACATTACATCCAATCAGAAAGTGCTTGGCTATTTCCATAAAATTTGTACTACTCTTATACCAGTGAGATACCTTGCCAAATCAGCCATTATCATAGTGTCCAGGTTTCACAACTGAGACTTTCTTTTCTCCCCTGGTAGCATGCCAAAGAGATAATCCTGCTATAAAAAACTTAGTCACCATCTGTGGGGCCCGTCTCCAGCTGGGTCCCACAAAGTCTCTGGTTCGGCAGGAGATAGGATGTAGACAGCCGCCTTCTCTGTCTCTGTAGTTGCCCCTGCCCACGGGTGGTCCAAAGCAGAGCGCCAGTGGGGAAGGTGTGCTTCTGCCTGCCCCGAAGTACTTCCTCGGGAGAGCCGGCAGGTTCTGAAGTGTTACAGCTCTTTGCTAAGCCGGGAAGTGCCGGCTAGGTAGTAGGGAAAGAGAGTAGATCTCTTGCCCAGTGTTAACAGCTCTGGAGTCGGCTAGCAGGCAAAGAGGGGAGGGTCCGAGACAGAAGCTTTCCAATGACAGGATGGTTCTTGCGCGCTTTATTTTTCAATTAAGCTCAATATATACAGTTTGGGATGGGTGAAGGTTTTAGCAGCAGGTAATCTCATTGGCTTAGTCTGAGGTTTGGGAATGCCTCATATGCATGTGGGGAGAGCCTGGGGCACTATTCCTACATGATAGTCGTAGACCTCCCAACCTCTCTCTGTGGGAGGGGCTGTGAAGGGCGGAAGCTGGGAGAGATAGGGGGTCAGGAACAGAGCTGAACGCCTGCTGTCCCAAAAGGGTCTCCGGGGTTCAGAAGCTCGTTTGACTGGGCACCTGGTTGTCTCTCATAGCTCAGCGCCCCACAACCATTATCTTTGTTTTCTGCTGCTTCTTGCTCCTTTCAACCTTGACGACTTTCTTGCTATATCAGGCTTTCCACTCTGTAGGTTGTATCTTCATTTAGATGATAATATCTTTTGCTTTACAGAAATATTTTAGTTTTAAGTGGTCGAATTATTAATTGTTACCCTTAAAGCCTGTGTTACCGGGGTCCTGTTGAGAAAGCCTTTTTCAGTGACTAGAAGTTGAAGCCTATTTTCTACGTTGTCTTCTGTCAGGGTTAGGATATCTGGCCTTATGTTGAAGTTTTTAATTCCCCTGAAGTTGACTTTTGTTCAGAGCGAGAGATGAGGATTTAGTTTTTGTCTTATACATGCAGCTATTTGGTTTTACAAGCACTGTTTGCTGAAGGTGCTCTTTCCTTTAGTGCGCATTTTTGGCCCCTTTGTGAAAAATATCTTGTGACTGTAGGAATGTAGGCTTATATTTGGGAACTCAGTTTTATTCTATTAATATAAACATGTGTTTTTATGCAGTGCTGTCTTGTTTTTATTGCTACAGCTCTGACTGCTATAACTTGAATCAAAGAAACCAGCATTGTCTTTATTTTTCAGGGTTATGTTTGGTATTCTGGATCCTTTGTGTGTCTATGTCTTAATGAATGCTCTATTGCTGTGGCGAGACACCATGACTACAGCAACTTATATAAAGGAAAACATTAAAATGGTGCTTGCTTACACGTTCAGAGCTTTAGTCTGTTGTTATCATGGTGGGAAGCATGGTGTCATAGTGCTGGAGAGGTAGCTGGGAGCTTTATATCCTGATCAGCAGTCAGCAGAAAGAGAGTGAGAGCCTGATCCTGGCTTGAGTACTTGAGTGCCCCAAAGCCACTCCCACTGATATCCTTCCTTTAACATAGCCACACCTACTCAAAAACAGTGCCACTCCCTAATGACCAAGCATTTAAATATGTAGCCTATTGGGGGCTGTTCTTTTTTTTTTTTTTTTTGTTTTATTGGATATTTTATTTACATTTCAGATGCCAATCCCTTTCCCCATTTCCCCTCCCCAGAAAACCCCTATCCTGTGCCCCCCCTTTTCCATTTGGCTTTTATACAATTTTTTAAAATGTTAATCAAGGGCTTTATAAGTATGGTAATGCTCAATCAGAAGTGTAACCTAATACCCAACCTAGCTATGTAAACTATCTTTGACTAGTGGAGACACGTGATTGGGGGCTGTTCTTATTCAAACCACCACACCATATAAAATTTGAGGTTACCTTTCCAATTTCTGTGAGGAATTGCATTAGAATTTTGATGGGGACTATGTTGAATATGTAGATTAATTTTGAGAGAATAGGCATTTTCTCATTGTTAATCTTACCAATATATAAACATAGGTCATTCTGTCTTCTGGTATCTTTTAAATTTTTTTTCTTCAGTGTCTTAAGCTCTTCATTATACAAGTTGTTCACTTTCTTAGTTAGATTAATTACAAAATTATTTTAACTGTTTCTTTTTTTTAAGATAATTTAATTATATCATTTTCTCCTTTCTCTTTCTTCCCATACACCAACAACTCTTTGCTGTCTTTCATTAATTGTTCTTACATACATACTATGTTTTACAACTCTGAAGTTTGTTTGGTTCTGGTCTTCTGTAATGATCTCCATCTCTTGTAAGGAGAAAGTGCCTTGATCAGGGCAGAGGACTACACTTATCTGTAGGTATAAGGACAAACATCTAAACTGTATTTAGGGATTATGTTGGTTTGGTGAAATGATGGTTGTAGGTTCTCCTCCAAGATCTTTGACTTCATTAGCTCTATGTTGTTGACTAGCTTGCTAGTATCAGGCATGATTTCTCTCTTGTTGAGTAGGTCTCAATTAAAACTAATAGTAGCACTAGTATGTGTGTGCCACTAATGCGCCCTTTATGGTGATTGTGTCATGATGGTTGCTGGTGTTGTTTGTAGGACTCATAGCTGGGTAGGACTCTTGGTTTCCTCTTTTAGAAGTTTGTATGGTGCCTTCTGTTACCTTAAAAGTCTGGCCACAGAGAGGATTCTAGATTAGTTCCAGCTCAGAGGCCTCTTGGACCTTTGTTGAAGTGGATAGTATCTTCATCAATAAGGATTTACCTTTGGGAACAAAGGGAGATAGCAATAGCTGGTAATGTTTTGCAGTCTGCTGGGCAATTCTTAGCAATAATGTAAAAGAGGACTTTCAGGTCTGATTTTGGTATTTCTGTTACGTGGTCTTTGGCTCTTGGAGGGAGCATTGCCATTCTAGGTTGGAAAATTTAATTTAAAGTTTGTATGCATTTTCTACACTCATTTATATGCATTATAGGTATATATTTAATAATATGATTCTTTATAGCTTTTCCAGACAGCCTTATTGCTATTTTAGCCTCCTCTCTCCTATATTTATCCCTTCCTTCCTGTTGAGAGCACCCTTTCCATTCCCACCCTAATATTGCTTTTGCACTACTACAACACACTTTATTGTTCCCCAAGCACCTCGTGTCAGCAATGGTCTCCTTCGGCTTACCTGGTGTCTGAAGTTACTCCGGAATATGTACTCACATCTGAAGATTTGGATTTAGGAGCCTTAGATGAGAGAGAACTCGCAACATTTGATACTTGCTCAGCCATGTTCATTGCTGCTATCTCTGTTCATAATAGCTAGGGAATGGAAACAGTCTAAATGTCCTGAAACTGATGACTGAATAACGAAAATGTGTATATACACTGTAGAATAGTGCCATAGCCGTCTATAAAGAAAATGAACCCACAAAATGTGCACATAGGTGGATGGAACTAGAAAAATATCATACTGCGTGACAAAACCAAGATGTGAAAAAGGAAGATTATTTTTAGCCCATTGAGGATGGGAATTTTTTCATGATTTCTTTCTCAACATAAAAAGACTACTGATTTTTTGTGTTAATTTTTTATTCTGGTGCTTTGCTGAATAAATTTATCTGCTGCAAAATTATTTTTTTAGGAAAGGAATTTATTTCTCAAGTTTTAATGCCCTCCAATGTATAGTTACAAAATGAACATTCAAAACACAGCAGTTAATTTGCTTTTAAGTGGAATGAATTTGGGACAGTTTTACTTTTATCTTAAAGTCCATCTTATCAACACAAGAGATAGGTTTCTTTAGGGCTTTCTGTCTATTAACAGTTTTTTTTTAAAATACATTTCTAACAACAAAGGGTTAAAGAACATACTTATTTTTATGTTTTAATTTTTGAAATGTAGATACTCATGAAAATTCTAATAAGTAAATTGTGAAATAACTGAATATATTTTATTAAAGGCTTTTCCTGCTGATTCTATTACTATTAAATTGATGATAAACACATAGAGGCATTTATGATTTAGAAAACCATTTTAGTCAAATGATCCTCTGGAAGAAGCCTGCCTTAAATTCTTTCCAAATTTCACTGAATATAATCTGAGATAGTTTTACTTTATGAAAGACCTGCTTTTAGGATGCCATAACTTTTCTTCAAGCAGAAGATTTGTTCTGTAAATACATTCTCCCTATTAGCGAATGAAGGTTATTAAGCAGAATTATTATACTAAGAAAATTCAGCCTCACAGTGGTATCAAGAAAGTGCTGTGGATGGGAGACTGGGGAAGATGTGAAGAGACCTGAGTTCTGATCTTAAAGACCCAAGTGCCCCATGTTTCCCTAGTATTGGGTGGGCCAGAGACAGGTGGATCCAGGGTTCTTAGTGTGCAGCTAACTGTGGAAATGGTGAGCTCTAGGTTTAATAGGAGATCTCCTAAAATAATGTGGAGAAATGGTTCAGGGAATCATGCTCTGATTTCTACAGACCTCACAAGTAAACACTTGCACACCCAAGTACACACCACATAAGAAGCACACTCCCCATACATACACCCATGTATGGGGAGAGAGAGAGAGAGAGAGAGAGAGAGAGAGAGGTACAAAGGTACTACTGTGGCTGGCTGACTGATTTAGTGATGAAGGGATGAGAAATACTTTCCAGAAGGGAAACAAATAACCTGCATCATGAAGAATAATAACGTTTCTCTAGCTGAAGAAGACTTGTCATTCCCAGGCATCTGATGTGAACAATTACTAACATGTCATGAATAGGAATGAGCAAAATCTTAGCATATTCTGTAGAAGAAATGCAATGATGTATGTGTGTACACACACACATACACACGCACACACATATGACAAAAATTCAAATGCAAATTTTGAAAATAACTAATAATTTTGTTTTTCTCAAAAGATATTAGATACTTTAACAAATGATTTGAATTTAAAATAAAGCTTTATTTTAATAAAACATATGAATTTTGCTTTTGAGGAGTTCTCTTTGAAGGCACTGTGGTCAAAGTTTGGGGGTTTAAAGCTTTTGCTTCTAATTTGTCCCTAGTGAGGTAGACATCTTGCGGAACTAACTACAAATTTAGCTACACATTTCTTGCAAGTTATATAACACTGTAGTTATGTCTTAACTAATTGCGTGGAGTTTATTGAGCACCTTGGATATATAGGTTAATTAAAACCATTCTGAAAAGGTTTCCCTCATTACTGAAGACATTGTTCTGCCCACTCCCGCCTCTTCCTAGTTTCATATTCCCAGTAGGACAACCCTGGTGTTCTGAAAGGCGTACCTCTACTTGATCAGCCTCTGATTTCTTTTGTCTTAATCCCCCTCTCTCTTCTTTCTTACATGAATAATCTAAGTTGACACACATACAAACTATTTGATATTTTTTATTTTTAGTCAGCTCTTAATTATTGCAAATGTTCATGGGTACTGTGTGATATTTCAGTACGTTCATTATAATACGTAATCCTGAAGCCAGAATCATAGATATTTACATCTCTTTTTTTAATAGTAATTGTGTGTGGAATCTGAATGTTCATAGTTGTACTGCAGTTAAACCTCCTGCAGTTCCCTCACCCTTCCAATCCTCTAGGGACAAATATTTTATTGTCTTTTAAGAAATCATTTTGAAAATGTTTTATTAGTTAAAAAAATTAGTAATTTTTTCTTTTTGTATCTATTTCACCCTACCCAATAATTTAATTTTTATATTAGCTGATTCTTAGCTTGTAAATTATTTTTTATTAAAATTATTTTTTCATACAATATATTTTCATCATGATTTCCTCTCTTTTATGTCTTCCCAGATCCTCTCCACCTCCCCAACTGTTGAACACTGAGCCGTCATTAGAAACCAACCAACCAACCAACCAACCAACCAACCAACCAACCCAATCAGAACAGAATAAAAACAATAAAGCATAACAAACAGGAAAAGCATGAGAAGCATACACACACAGGCATATAAATGCGGGCATGTGGAAACACAAACACACACACACACCATCAAACACACACACACACATACACCATCAAACATACACACACACACATACACACACACACACACACACACACACACACACACACACACACACACCATCAAATACACAATCTGTAAAAATATTATATAAGCAAAAGACCTATTAGGTAAGAAATGCCCAAACAAAACATTATGAGTCAAAATTTCTACCAAAAACACTATTAAATTTGTTTTGTGTTGGCCATCTTTTGTTGGGCGTAGGGCCTACTTTTATGTGTGGTTTAATATACCTAACAAGACTCTGTTGGAGAAAACTGATTTTTTTTCTTTACAAACAATTGTCAATGGAGATAGTTTCAGGGTTTGTGATGGGAGCTTGTGTCTACCTCCCCTCTCTGCACTGAGACCTCATCTGGCTTGGACCTGTGTAAACTCTGTTCATGATGCCACAGTCTCTCTGTGAGTACATATGTATGGCAATCACTTGTCTGGAAGGCACCACTCTATCTCATCTGGCTTTTATAATGATTTTCCCTCCTGCTCTGCACAGTTCACTGAGCCTTAGGGGAGGGACTGGATGGAGACATCCCACATAGGATGAAGTGTTTCATGGTCTCTCACTCTTTATATGTTGCCCAGTTGTGGGTCTTTGTATTGGTTTGTATTTATTGCAGGAGAGCACTTCTTTGATGATGGCTGAATAAGACACTGATCTAGAGTATATCTAAATGTTGTTAGGAGTGATATTATTACTTTACCAGAACACAGTAGTAGTTGGCTTCTTCTAGGTCCATAGCCTATATAATCTCAGGTTCTTGGCCCCAAAGGCCATGTCGGCCATGAGTTCCCACTCATGTACTTGGCATTAGGTCTAATCAAGTAGTGGTTGGTTGCTGCCATACTTTTGTGCCCCCATTACACCAATATATCACACAGATGGGTCCCCACTGTAGATCTAAGAGCATGTAGCTGAGTTGGCTACTATTGGTTACTATTCTCCTCTAGTAACATACAGAATACCTTTCAGTACACGAACACTAGTCTGTTGTAAAGGTGTTAGCTCGACTTCTCTGTGTTCAATAAGTTATGTAGCTGTCTTCTGCAATAGGCCTTACCATCAGTTCATGGAAAGCAGTCAATAGCTTTTGCAATAGTTATTTTGGGATCTCCATGGGACCCCTTCGGTCAACAACTCAATTAGATATAAACTACTCATGTATTGGAGGTATTATTTGGTGGAAAGAGAAGTCCAGTTGGCATTTGCCTCCCCACTATCTGGCGATTCTATTTTGATTTCTTTCAAAAATGAACGCATTTGAAGAAGCTTCTGCTATAGTAGGTGATAGAGTGGGGCTGGGTGCAGGCCCCTAAAAGCAATCTGATACAGGATTGGGGATGAGGCTGGAAAATTTGTAATGGAAGGCAGAAAAAAGAATGAAGATTTTAATTACCAGCCTGGTGTGGCTGCTGGATTTCCATGTAAAGCATTGTGATTCAAAGTTTTATCTTAGCCCAGGGTTTGATCCCCAACACCACAGATACTGCGTGTGGTGATCTTTGTCTGTAATTACAACACTTAGAAAGGGGGTGGTGAAGGGTCCCGAGTTGAATGGCATCATCAATTACAAGTTGAATCTGTGGTAGCCTGGGCTACATGCAATTTTGTTTAAAAAACAAACAAACAAACAAGCAAACAAACAAAAAGAAAGAAAGAATGAAAAAGAAGCAGAAAATGAGAAAGAAAAAAGCTTTATATTATTCATGCAAAAGACACAATTTAATTTCTTTGGTTTTTTTATTACTTAATAATATTTGTAACAAGCTAAGATAGTTGATTCTGTCCTTCTATTATGTGGATTCAAGGGATTGAACTCGGGTAGCCATGTTTGACAGTAGTTACCTTTACCTCCTAAACCACCTGGCTGGACTCCATTTCTTGTCTTTTGTTGAAGAGTTAAGCTTCCTTTCAGTTAAAGTAATTGTTGAAAGTCATGTGCAACCTTCTTAGCTTATTCCCCTGCCCCCGGGTTGATTTAAGCTTCAGGGTTCTTTCTGTCTTCTTTGTCTGAGAGCTGTGATGACAGTTTACTGTGCTGCTATTTGATTTTTTTCCTAGTTTCAATTGTTCATCTATTCTTCTGAAATGCATCCTGAGCTGTGGAGATCGTCTTTGTCGTTGTCACTCATCTGTGTCAGGGTTTCTTCACATGACTTGCTCATTGATGGCTCACTGGACATGAATTGCTTTAATTTGCATGTATTTTGGAAAGTCTTTAGTTCTCTATTTTTCTTTTTTAAGGAGTAATTTTTCTGGATATAGTAATCTTCATTGGCAGCTATTTACTCTCATGTTTTGAAATGTGTTATTTTGAGGTTTCCTGTTTATTTAGGGTTTCTGATGAGAAGTCTGACATAATTCTGATGAATTCATATTTGTGATTTTTTATGCTTCCCTTGAAGCTGGCTGGACTTGGTTTTTTTCTGAGCTCTTGGAATTTTAAGTGCGTCATAATGTGAGGAGTTCCTTTCTGGTCATGTCCATTTGTGGTAATGAATGTTTCCTGTCCTTGAGTGTTCATCTCTCTCCCTGGATTGAGGCCATGAACATCTAGGAAGAAGAAGGGGGGAACATAATGACCTCCATTCTAAAGTTGTTTTGGCCTTCATCCCCATCAATAAATTTCCATTCTTTGTGGCCTTTTATTCAATGTGGTAAGTTCCCATTTCCCCCAAAGGTAGCTTATTTCCTGCTCCTGTGTGTTGTGTCTCTCTATCCTTGGCAAGTCTTTCTCTTTCTGTTAAACCACAAGGGAAACAGAAGGTTGGGGGTCCTCTCATACTCAAGCCAGCCAGGTGCTTTAATATCAAGGTCCCTGTTACAGCTGCTTTCTGGCTTGTCCACAATGCAAGGTATCATATTGCAGTTAGTCCCATATTGTGAACAGATGCAGAGACCCAGTCCTTGTACCAGACAAGACACATGAATGAATATGTTGGGTCCAGTAGGAGAATAAGGGAGTCATTAGAATGAAGGGAGACACTTGAACACAAAAAGATCCCGTTTATGGTCAGTGGTTTCCCAGCTTGGGGATTTTTCTTCATCTGTTTGAAGTTTGGAAGGCTTTCCAGTAAACTTTACTTTGACTTTGTTCTCAGCTATTTTCCAGTCTTTTAATTATCCAATCAACAGAGAAAAAGAACACGCCTACTAGCTGATTTCACACGTGGGAGATCTCCTGATATAATTTACTTCTTTTATGGTGATCTTCATTGCTAAAATTTCAATCTTTCCAGAATGTCGATTAGCTGCATTTTCACCCAGTGTAGAATTTCACATCTAAGCATTGCGCTATTTCATTCACCTGTTCATCAAATGATCTTTTGTGTATTAACCATTTTTACAACTATAATTTTAAAATCTTTATCCAATATTCCAATTATTCGAATTGAATCCAAATCTTTATCTTTAGTATGTT
Source organism: Rhabdomys pumilio (assembly GCA_030674055.1). Classification (NCBI taxonomy): domain Eukaryota; kingdom Metazoa; phylum Chordata; class Mammalia; order Rodentia; family Muridae; genus Rhabdomys; species Rhabdomys pumilio. The sequence goes on along the minus strand of JANHMN010000017.1, from coordinate 9,848,369 downwards.
TAGATTTTTCTGAGTTTTTTTTTGTTTTTGTTTTTTTACTTTTGCCAGTGTACTCTTTTTTGTTGGTTTGTTTTTGCATTGTGATTAGTCCATTTTTTGTAGACAAATATTGCTTTCAGTTTTATATTGGGTCTTTTTAATGGGCAGCTTTCTTTAGAGGCCTCTCTTTTCACTACCATTAAGAAGAGAGACAGTCAACCATAGTACCACCACCACCACCACCAGTTCAACAACAAACTTGATGCATAAATGTAGCCAAAACCAACTGAGTTTTCTCTGACATTTTAACACATATACCAATATATATAATCTCCTGAATTGTCATTAATGAAAATTGTGGGCCACAATAAAGAATTAATAAAACAAAAGGGAAAACAATGGGACCCCCATCATCAGCTGCTTTCAGGGCCTATTTGCTCTGTGCCAACAGGAATATGCCAGAACTGGTTAGTTACTGAGTTTTATTGATAGCATCCTCTGGTAAAAATTGAAAGATATCATTTAATGCAGACAGCAAATGTTTCCCATGTCTGGACAGTATTAATAACATCTTTCAGTGTAGCAGCAAACACCTCCAGGGCCTGGGCAATGTCAATAGCATGATTTTATATAAATAATAAAAGACCACCTGCCTTGAGCATTGCATCTTGCTTTGCAACCCAAGGGAAAATGTTCTGTAGCAAAACCTGGCAAGCAAAATGACATGCCTGAGGACTTGACAAGAAAATGGAGGAATAAACTATTCCCTTAATAATCTATGTCCTTATAAACACCAGAGGTCCAACTCTGGTAAGCCTGCCTACTCTTCCCTTCAAGAATATACTTCTCCTGCTTTCTCCTCAGAATACCTGCTTATAGTAGCACTCTTGCAAGTCTCTTTCCACACTTTCTCTGAGTCAAATAAACTCTCCTAGATTTTCTCTACCATGTTAGTTCTTTCCTTCATATTTATTCTTCTTCTGTATCCTTACCACAGGTGACCCTCTCTCCTTCCTCCTAGTCTGTCTTCCTTACCTCCTCTCTCCTCCAGAGCCATTCCCCCTCCATTTTTCTTCTGAAAAGGGCAGGCATCTCAGGCATCTCAGGTGTATCAGCATTGCATACCAAGTTATAATAAAATTAGGCACAAACCCTCATATTATGGTTGGATGAGGCATCCTAGTAAGACAGAAAGTGTCCCAGTAGCAGGCAACAGAGTCAGAGACAGCCCTTGCTCTCACTGTTAGGAGTCTCACAAAAACACTGAGCTACACAACCATAACATATATGCAAAGGGCCTATGTCAGCTATAAAGGCTCTGTGCTTCAGTCTCTGTGAGTCTTGATGGGTCCTGCTTGATTGTTTCTTAGGCCATGTTCTTGTGGTGCTTTTGAAACTCTGGCTTCTAAAATCCTTCCACCTCCAGCAGAATTCCCTGCCCTCCACCTAAAGTTTGGCTGTGAGTCTCTGCATCTGCTCCTGTCAGTTTCTGAATGAAGTCTCTCATGACACGCTAGGCTCTTATCCACAAGTATATTATCCAGTCACTGGTTCTTGATCCTCCAGGCAGCATCAGGGGTTGCTGCCTTCTAATGGCTTGGGTCTCAAGTTGAACACATCTTGCAGGCAAGAAAAGTTATAGGTTGAAGGTTTTGTGGCTGGGTTGGAATCCCAATCCCTCCACTGGAAGCCTTGCCTGGTTACAGAAGAAGGCCAGTTCATGTCCGTATTCCTTATTACTAGGTCCTTTAGCTTGTGTCACCATCATAGATTCCAGTGAATTTCCATTGCACTGCCCCAAATGAAAATGTCCCTCAATTTCGGTTGTCTCTCCCAGTACTGGCTCTCTCTGTTCTTCCCCAACTTGACCCCTCCTGTTCCCATATCAACCCTCCCCCAGTCCACCATCAAAATATCTCTTATTTCTGTCAGGAACCAGCCCGGCTCTGGGGCTCTGGAGAGGGTAGCGGCAGGGGCACAGAGTAGGACTCTGGTGATGGCTTTAAAGTCTGAGGGTCTCAGGGCTTTCTGGCTCTCTGGCCTGTACTGGAATGCTGGTGATAACTTCTAAGAAGTCCTAAAATCTTCTGAGGGTAAGAGAATGCAGGCTTAGGTGATTAACACCAGTAGCCTAACAGCAGAGGATTAAGCAATGTGGCTTTTGTTCTATCTCAGCAGGAACTGCTGGGCTCTAACTTACAGCTGCTAACCTGAGGTCGCAGGAAGAAAAGACACTTTAAAAAGTTGCTATAGATTTATTTAAGTGTAAAAGGTATCCTATGCAGCTATCTGAGGGGAAAGGTGGAAAAGTCCTGAGTGGGGAATAGGAAAGGATTCTAACAAAGTAAAAATTCTAAGGGAGAAAAATTCTAGGCAGGGGGAAAAGAAAAGGAAAGGACAAAGGGCTCTTAACTAACATCCACGTCTAAACTACTCTATTACTATTGCTAAGGATGACTACTCTCTTTGTCTTTGTCTTCAGTACTTATGCATCTTTCAGAGTACATGGTCACATGTTACAAAGTTCATCACAAGTTCACACCAAAATTCAAATCATAAATTGAAACAGAAGTTTACAACACACAATGTTTACATGAATATCCATTAGGAGTAATTATCTAGCTAGACATTCATCACCTGTCTAGCTCCACAGGTTTGCAGAAAGTTTGAAACTATAACTTAAGAAATTAGTGAACTTTTGTATAGATAAACCCAGGCAATATTTTCTCTTCTGTCCTGGTACAACTTATTTTGATAGCTAGACCGGGTCTAGCACAAAGGACGATATAAGAAGTTCACTGAATACATATGAAAGCTGTGCATGTTCACTAGAGAAAGTCGGGGAAAGAGAGGAGCTGTGGAACTGGCCACCAGAGTCCTAACAAAGCAACACCAAGATGCTCAGCCAGTAATGTGCTTATTAGGTCTATCCCAACATAACAAATTTTGAAGTGCATGTTGTCATGTTAGCCAAGGCAAGTATTTGTCCTGTGAAATTCCTTTAGTGGTAGCAGGTGCAGCACAGCTGAGGGGAAACGTGTGTGTTGCCTGTTCATCACTCTAGCTTGACTGAGAAGTTAATTTTAGGCTACAAATTAATTTGAAAATTCTATTTGGCCATAAATTAGGCAGCCAGTGAAGACGAAAAGAAAATAATTCTGTTTTGTTTTGTGTCACAGAGAGTAGTTTTGCAGTCTATCATGCCAAAGCCTAAGCATGTCAGGTAAGTCATTTGTCTTGTCTTGTCCCATTTTATTTAACACAACATGAAGTCTCAAGTCAGTGTAGCCACGATATCTGGAGGCTCTCTCTGCCTGGGATACTGTGGCCATGCTGGGCTGTAAAATCAGGTAGGCGGGTCTCCACTACACTTTCTATCTGCCATCGCAAATCTCACAGACTCATCCCCAAGCATGTTGCAGATCATCTGCAGGGGCCTGCACTCATTCTCTGACTCCAATCCTTGGTGAATCAACAATCCTCCTGGTAGATTCTGCTTTCATCTTTCTTGTGGACTCCCTCAGATCCCTCTTGTAGTAGTTCATCCCCATTCCCATTCTTTCATATTAGCCTCTTAATACCTAGAAACACATTGTACCAAGGACTGTAGTGGTACTCTTGGCAGGAACTCAGAAGCACTCTTTTTTAGACAACCCACACCCTCTGAACTCTTCTAAGATTCAGACCATATATCAACATCTAGAATCACAGTCATAATAAACCCAATGCTTACACATCAGCTTAAAAACACAATTAATTACAGCCTGGAGACTATGTCTCCACATGACCCAGCAATTCAACTGTAGTATACTCTGAGAAATACAGCATAGCTGAAGCACAAGAGGACTTCAAAATAGCTAATATGAATATATTCAAAGACCCAAAAGAGAATATGGATAAATGCATTAATTAAGTCTATGAAAACACAGACTGGGATGAAATAAAGAAAACAGCTCAAATATGAAAGTATATATAGAATCACCAGAGAAAACTCAAACTGAGGCAAAACTCATGGCAATTCACCACTGAATGAAAAATGAGTCAAGACAAAAATTAAGAAGGAAGTAAAACTTTTTTAGAATTGAATGTGAACAAAAATGCAACATACTTAAACCTACGGGGGCACAAAGAAGACAGTTCTAGGAGTAAGGTTATATAGCACTAAATGCCTACATTAAAAAAAATGGAGAGATCTCATATTTCTAACATAACGGCATACCCAAGAGCTCTAGAACAACAACAACAAACAACAACAAAAACAACACCAAAAGGAGTAGACCATGAAAAATGATTAAAAACAGGGTTGAAATTAGTAAATACAAAAGATAATAACAATATAAAGAGTGAATAAAATGAGTAGTTTGTTATTTGAAAAAAAATCTGTAAGATTTATATATTCTTAGCCAAATTAGTTAGAAGATAGATAGAGGAGATCAAAATTAATAAAACTAGAGATGAAATTGGAGACATAACAATAGGCATAAAGGAAAACCAGAAAAATATAAGGACATTCTTTAAAAATCTGTACTCAATTGAATTGGAAAATCTAAGAAATGTGGATAAATTTGTTGATATATACCACCTACCAACATTAAATCAAAATCATATAAGCAATCTAAACAGATCGGTAACTGCTAGGGAAACAAAAGCAGTAATTAAAAGTTTCCAAGTCCAAACAAGCCCAAAGCCAGATGAATTCAACTCAGAATTCTACCAGACTTTCAAAGAAGAATTAATACCAGTACTCCTCAAACAATTTCACAAAGTCCAGAAAAAGATCAATTTTCCTTATGATCACAGATGCAAAAATTCTCAATAAAATACTTGTAAACTTAATTCAAGAACACATCAAAAACATTGTCTACCAATGTCAAGTCAATTTTACCTCAGAGATGCAGGGATGGCTCAACATATATAAATCAATAAATATAAACCACCATATAAAGAAACTGAAAGACCAAAAAACACATGATCTTCTCCTTAGATGCCGAAAATATCTTTGACAAAAGCAAATATCCCTTCATGGTAAGAGTGCTGGAGAGACTGGGAATAGACGGGACATACCTCAACTTATTAAGCATGATTTATAGCAAGTCCACAGACAACATCAACCTAAACAGAGAGAAACTCAAAGCATTCCACTAAAGTCATGATTAAGACAAGATTGTTCACACTTTCCATTCCTAGTCAATATAATAGTTGATGTCTTAGCTAGAGCAATAAGACGATTGAAGGAGATTAAAGGGATACAAATAGGAAAGAAGTCAAAGTATCTTTATTTGCAGATGATATGATTGCATACATAAATGACCCTAAAGATGCCAAAAGGAAATTTTTACACCTGTTTAAACACTTTCAGTAAAAGTAGATGGATTCAAAATTAACACATAATAATCAGTAGTCTTCATATGTACAAATGACTAGCTTACTGAGGAGGAATATCTGATAGAGAAACAACACCTTTCATAATAGCTTCAAACCTATCTTTGGGTAACCCTAACTAATCAAGTATTTGTATAATGAAAACTTTAAGATAAAAGAGAATTTTGAAATAGGCCCAAACTAATAAAAATAGCAGGGCCCTGTGATTCCTTTTCCCTAACCTAAATAGTTAAAAGTGCCTGCCAGCAGGTTTGAGCCCAGTTAATTAGTTACAGAGGAGGTGGAGTTACAAGACAAAGGCCTGTTAAAACATCCCAGAAACTGACTGGCCAAGAGAGGAACTACACCCTGCCCCCATGGACCAGGGGCAGCCTGCTGATGTTCAAAAAAGTAAAACAACCAATCGTGTGCACCCATGAGAAAGTTCCCCCTTTTCCCCACCCCGCCCATATATAAATCCTAGACCCCTGAGCCGGGGGGGGGGGTCAGTCCCTCTATCCCCTATGTGAGATATGGAGATATGGACTGGCCCGGAGCTCTGATTAAACCGCCTCATGTGCTTGCAACAAGTAGGTCTTTCATGTGTCTTTGGGTGCGTGCTGTCCTGAGACTCGAGTGGGGTCCCCTGGGGTCCCCTTCTGGGGAGTCTTAGACCTTTCAAAGACATTAGAGAAAGAAATTGTAGGTATCAGAAGATGGAAAGATCTCATATGCTCACGTGTTTGTAAGACTAATTATAATGAAAATGGCTATCCTACCAAAACCAACATACAGATTCCATACAATTCCTATCAAAAGCCCAGCATGGTTCCTCACAGAACTTAAAAGGACAATATTTACCTTCATATGGGATCACACAGAACAATCCAAGAGAGCTGAAACCATCCTGTATAATAAAAGAACCATTGGAGGTATCACCATCTCCAACTTCAAATTGTACTACAGGAATAGTAATAAGAACAGCATGGTATTGGTGTAAAATCAGACATGTTGATCAATCAAGTAAAAATGAAGACACAGACATAAATTCACACACCAATGAACACCTGATTTTTTTTTTTGTCATGAAGCCAAAAATACAATTTTGAAAAGAGACACCATCTTCAACAAATGGACAAATTGGGTGTCTGCCTGTAGAAGAATCCAACTAGGTCCATACTTACCATCATGTGCAAAACTCAATCCCAATCCCAAATGGATCAAGGACCTCATTATAAGTCCAGACACACTGAATCGGATAGAGGAGAAAGTGGGGGATAACCTTGAATGCACATGTGGACTCAGATCAGCATTCATCACAGAGGGGCTTCCTCCTGAAATTAACAGGTGTGACCCGCACAATGTCTCGCCGGCAAGAACGCACGCGGGTACCAAGATCCTTCTGCAGCACGCGTTTATTACCATGTGTGGAGGAAGAGAGAGAGATCTAAGATGGCGCTGCTTTATATACACCCTAGGGTGGGGTGGACATATCTGATTGGCTGCTTGCTCAAAACCCCCTTATGATACCCCGGGTTGGGCGGTGATTTGGTGGGCCTTTGCCACTGCATATGCGCAATTTTACTTGTTTACCCACGAGTGTCAGGTGCGAGCGCCATGTTCCAATGGCGGATGTTGTCACCGGTCATCGCCGCTCTCCACAAACAGGAACAAATACATGTCAGTCATGACTCATGATTGGACAATGTACAGCGAGTGAGAAACCTTGGAACATTCAGTCCTAACTGGGATGTTTCCCCAAATCCTTTTCTACTGAGCATCAGGAAACTTTGCTGAGCAAGAGGCAAAATGATGGTAAGAGCCAGTGGTGATGAAAGATAACAAGGAAACAGTGCCTTCTAGACACCACAGTGTTGATGCACATATGAACTCACAGTGACTGGCAGCAGGCACAGGGCCTGCACAGGCCTAAACCTGCTGAGCTCCCAGTGCTGAGAGAGGAAATAGACCCGAGTGCTTTCCAAATCCAGAAGCTATCTCCAAGTGATAGGTATGCACAAATGAAAAATTAGTTTTCTCCACTGGCACCTCACTGAGAATTCAAATCACACTCAAGGGTAGGTCCTATGTCCAGCAGTAGATGACCAATACAGAATGAACTCAGTGGTATTTTTAGAGGGTTTGTGTCTCATAATGTTTTGAGATTTTTTTTCTTTTATGCCATGCTTTTTGTTGTTATTGCTGTTGTTGTTTTGATTTCACCGATTTTCTGTGTATTTTTTAAATGTGTGCTTCTTAGTGACAGTAATTATTTCTTATGCATTTCTTTTCTTTCTATTTGTTCGTTTTATCCTATTTTGTCTTGTTTGCTCTTATTTTATTGTATTTTATTATTATTTTTAGGTTGATCTTTGTATTCTAACAAGAAAGAGAGAAAGCATGTGGATTAGGGTGGGTGGAGAAGTAAGCAGGAGATGAGATGAGTTGGGGAAGGGAAAAACCATAATTAGTGTATACTGTATGGGAAAGAAAATCTATTTTTTAGTGAAAAAAATAGCAAAAAACCACCTTAAGTCCCTTTGGATTTGCTTGTGCTTTTCAGAGAAATGAGGAATACTTTTTATAATGGCATCTTTAATATTATTCAATACCAGTTTTGCACACAGTTATAATTTTTGTCGCTGTTTCTGAATTAGTCAGAAAAATGTGAGCATAAATACACTGATTACACTTCATTAAGATATCGTCACTGAGTTATTTTCTCCCATGTTCTATGGATTATGAATGTATCTATTTTCCTCCCTCTTTTTCATGTTGGTTTTTAAAGGTAGCATCTATTATAACTTCTATCATTAAAAATCCATCTGCCTCCTGGGACTATTGTGCATAAAGGTAATGCCAAATGATTAAAGCAGTCATGATATTCAAAGAGGTGTGTGTATTTAGGCCAAGCATTGGCAATGGAGAGGAATCTAAGTGCATTTTTTATTTCAATGTCATGTTCTTCTGATTTTCCTTGAACCACTAATACTTTTAAGACTTTCTTTTTTTCCAACAGGAGTTTTATTCAGCCCAGGCTGGCCTTGGAGTTAAAATGTAGCTGTTTACAATGGCCAGTATATGAATATATACTAAATGTATATTAACAAGAAAATAGATAAAGAAAATGTGATATTACTACACAGTAGAATGTTATTCAACTTGGGCAAGAAGAAGAATCTTGCCATCTACAACAACATACATAAACCCGTGATATAATACATTAAAAATCATAAGCTGCTTGCAGAAGAAATGCAAAATTCCATTTGTGTGGAACAATCAAAGCCGCAGAAGCACAGAGTGGATGACTGGTTTTCAAGGACCTATAAAAGTGAAGGAAATGAAGAATTGGTGTTCTATGTTTGTTCACTTATACAAGATAAATAAGTTTTAGAGACTTGCTATAAAACGAGGTACTGATAATTAAGAAAAGGTGCATTTAAAAATTCACGGGAGTCTATATCATTTAAAGGTTTTTTTTAACACAAATGCAAAAAGACATAGATATTGGAGCTTGAGAGATGCTGTTACAGTTTCAATCAGAAATGACCCCAGATGGGCTCATATATTTGAACATTTAGTATCAGCTGCCAATGCTCCCTGAGGACCCCATGGAGCCACTCCAAAGTGGCCTCGCTAGCAGAGGTGAGTTGCTGAGGTGGGGTGGTGGTGCTTGTAGGAGGTATCTATTTCTTGTTCTGGCCCAAGCTGTTTCCTGATCCACCAAGATGTGAGTGAGCCTTACTTTTCAGTTGTCATGTCTCGCTGTCATTAAAGGACCCTCTCCAGTGGGAAGCTATTCCTGTGCACTTTAAGCTATGGCTAGGAAGGCTTTTGTCCCTTAAGTTTCTGTCTGGTGTTTTGTCACGTTTATGAGAAAATTGAGAATAATGTGCTTGTTCCCCTGAATGTAGTTGTGGTACCATGTGTAAAATGTACATGTCTAGACTTATCAGAAATATACATTAAGCATGTACATGTCTACAATACAACTATGTGTAAGGGAAGCTGATACAGATTGACCTGGTGAGAAGGCTCAGGATATAAAGGCACTTACCACCAAGCTGGATGGCCTGAGTTCATTCCCCAGAATGCATATTGTGAAGGAGAGACCCAACTACCTCAAGTTGTCTGCAGATGTTTGTATGTGTGTCATAATATAGGTGTATGCTCTTGTTTTCTCTGTCTCTGTCTCTCACACACAGATACACGTGTTAATTATATAAACAAAGCTGATAAAATTATATAAAACACATTTTAAAGTTCATGGAAATATAAAAATATATATAACATTTAGATTACGCTTATTTGTAGTATGGAAAGAAGTGGAAGACAAGGCAAAAATCAGGGTAGTGGTTGCCACTGAGAGATGAGAGAAAGCATGGGCTTCAAAGATACTGTCATGTTATTTCTTAAAGTGAACGGCACATACATAGTTATGACAGCTGTTAGTGCTAGTGACATCTTATTTTTACATTCCATTTGAGCAGAGAAAGGCTGTCCCATAAACAATGAATATCAGGCAGTCATGTCACAGGCTTTGTTTTTGTAACACATGTTTCCAGTTCAGCATTTTCTATGTATGTTTCCTTTAACATGGAGATAAAAGCAGAGTGCATATGGACTGAATAGCAGTAGCTCAGTGACATCTCATCTCTTGTCATAAGTGGAATTCTGACTTATTCAGCTCACTGCATTCTCTGTCATAAAACACTGATGTGATTTTTCTACAAAAGGCATTATTAATCATGAAAAGCAAACATCTTATGAAGTAAGAGTTGAAACAGCTTTTTCTTTTTTTCCTCACTCATATAGAAGAAACCCAGAGAAGTTGTGAAAATTATGAAACATGATGGTAATTTGCACAATTCCATGTTTTTGTTTTTATTTAAAGGTGTTTAGGAATGCTTGGAAGAGAAAACGGCTTCATGTTAAAATGTCTTCCTTCACCTCACCCACTCACCCCGCTCCTGTGTCTCAGGCCACAGGCATAGCCTGTATTCCCAGGCAAGTTTAAATTAAACACATCAATCATCTCAAGGCTCAGGAATTACCTAATGCTGTGATGAACGACTCATGAAATTTCGCCTCTTTGGGTTTGCTGTTTTGAGATTTGGTGCCCATGTCTGAGGTGGTCTGATGCAGAAAGGGAATAAACACTCGTTTGTGTCTTAACAAACTATCTTCAGAGTGGTCTTTCACGGTGCATGGCATTGGCATCAGGATTATTTCCTTGGAAACTCACCATCCTGACTTAACTGAAATTTCTTGGAAGATTGATAAATTAAACACCACCAAAACCAAAACTAAAACCCAAACAACAAACACAAAACAAAAACAACCCAAACCCAAACCCAAACCCAAATCCAAACCCCAAAACAGCCCAAACCCAAACCCAAACCCAAACCCAAACAAAAAACAACCCAAAAAA
>JANHMN010000017.1:9814910-9837198 GCA_030674055.1 Rhabdomys pumilio | reverse complement strand
CCAAACACCAAACACCAAACACCAAACAAACATCAAACACCAAATACCAAACACCAAACACCAAATACCAAACACCACCAAACACCAAACCCAAACCCAAACCCAAACCCAAACAACCCAAACCCAAACAACCCAAACCCAAACAACCCAAACCAACCCAAACCCAAACCCAAACCCAAACCCAAACCCAAACCCAAACCCAAACCCAAACAACCCAAACCCAAACCCAAACTCAAACCACCCAAACCACCCAAACCCAAACCCAAACCCAAACCCAAACCCAAACCCAAACCCAAACCAACACCCAAACCAACACCCAAACCCAAACAAACTTAAAGAAATAGAAGGATGAATTTATTGAGGTGTGAAGGTAACCCAGGCAAAGGCACCCTAGGCTGGTCCACGGTGAAAGCGTCAAGCAACCATAGTTTTTTGTTTTTCAAATGAGAAATAAGGGTGTTTCTATCATCTATCTATCTATCCATCTATCTATCTATTATCTATTTATTATCTATCATCTTTCTGTTTATTATCTATCATCTATCATCTGTCTATCTGTCTGTCTGTCTATCTCTCATCTATCTCTCATCTATCTATCTATCTATCATCTATTTTCTGTTTATCTATTATCTATCTATCATCTATCTTTCTATCATCTATCTATCTATCTATCTATCTATCTATCCAGATATCCATCCATTAACATCTACATTTATATTTAAATGAGTAGACTGGAGACTGAATAAAGCACAATGCTATTTGAAGTCATGCAGAAAGGAATCAAAGTGATTTTTAGAATTAGAACAAATGTGGTAATTATATGTCTTCTGTGATCTGACTGGTTCAGCTTGCATACACAGCTAAACAAAGGATACAGTGAATTCATTTAAATGAATAGCTTGGAATTCAAATCCCAATCTCTATGAAGGCATGGGGTATCTGAACATGTCTTTTTCATTTATTTGTTGTTTGTGGCGAGAATTAATACATAATTTTCTTTATCACTGTCAGTCATGCTTTGTCTAGAAAACCAAAGTGTGCTAAACAGCCACCTAGTAAAATGGTGGGCTGTTTTAATGGAGAGAGAAAAGGAGAGAAAGCTCACAAAAGAAGCGTTGGATGTAGGTGTTGAATACAATTATTTTGTAACCGTTTGGAATGGTTCCCAGTTTGGTTAATGAGGTAGCCATTTGCTTGACTGAATGGTCTTTGAAAAACCTTCTGTTCTGTAAAAGACATTTCCTTGCTGCTGCCAGCTGATGTCTATCAGCGAGGACATTTGGCTACAATAGACCTAGTCTGGATTGCTGGAAGGAGAGCGCTTCTTTAATCATCTAAATTGATTTTCTTAACTTTCTCATCAGTCTTTATAAAAGATGGACACAACCGAGGACTGAAGGCTGGTCCTCACCAGAATCCCTGTCCGTTCTACTGTAAATGTTTCCCAATCAGCTTGTTAATAATATTTAGACTTTTACCAATCATTCTTTTAACCAAGCACATGGGCTGCCAAGACTCAGAGCCAGTATCTTCCACCCGGCCTGCCTTAAATCTTTGCACTCGCAGCCCAGAGTCTTGCCTGCCTCCGGTAATTTTTCAAAACTGCTGTTAAATCATCATTTTGACCCACGCTTCAACCTTGCCACCTGCTTCCTTCACACTACATCAGAGATTTCCAAATGCTCAAAAATTTGGACCATGATTCCACTTTAAATCTCTCCATTGTAAAGAAAAAAAAAGTGTGCCGTGGCTCTTCACAGCTCTGTCTTGTCTGCTTTCAATTACATCAGCCAAATGTTCAGCTTTTTTCCTGGACTCTTACTTCTCCAGACCACCTAGATACTCTGCCTCCTTTCATTTGTACAACTAATCTTACAGACTTAGAGATGCTTCCTTCACCTAACTAAAAACAAGTAATTTTTTTTGAAATACAGCTTCCATGATTTTTAAAAGAAGTGTTCATTATTAGTATGTGTACATACCAACTGTTAATTGTTCTAAAAAGTCCAACCGCAGCTCAGAACAGACCACTCCAGACCACACGGTTCCAAGGGGGAGAAGGTTTATTCAGGAGATAGGGCAAAGGTGGGGGGAAGAAGATGGAAGGATAAGAGAGTAGAGAAGTAGAGGCCAGCCATGACCACGTGGAGAGAGAGGAAGGGGGGGGGCAGAGAGGCAAGAGGGTAAGAGAGAGGGTAAGAGAGTAAGAGATTAAGAGAGAGAGAGGAGGGGGCAAGCAGCCCCTTTTATAGTGGGCCAGGCCCACTATAGCGGTTGCCAGGTAACTATGGGGAGGAGCATACCTGCCTATTGCCAGGTAACTGTGGAGGTAGAATTTAGACAGAATACTAACACCAACGTTATTCTAACTGTACTTGTATGTATCAAGTATAGACTTCTTTGTGAACTGCCGTACTCAAGAAACATGATTTTAATTTTTACAGTTCAATTTAATCACTATTTTGTTTTCCATAGTGGTGTTTTCCCCTAAGTCTGAGGTTCTAAAACCGCAAATATATGTATATTTAAAAAAGATGGGGCATATGAAAATGTTTTACTAATTGATTGAAAATATGAATGTTAGAATGTAGGAGAGGATTTGAGTTATATTCCACATAGAAATTTAAAATGGCACAATCATTCTTCAAAAGTTTGGCATGTCTTCAGTATGTTAAATTCAGTCTTATATCTAAGTAATTTAATTTCCTGTTACATACTTCGATAAAATAAAATACAAGGCACTTACCTCAATATAACAAAGTCAATTCACAGCAAGCTTATAGCTTTTCTCCCTATGCATTCCTTCACCCCAAAGGTATTTAATCCCTGGTTCACCCTGGGTAAGGTATATGCATTTTCATCCACCATCCAATAAAGCAGTTTGAACAAGCACAGACTCTTTTCATCAAAGATCATTGTGGATCCTTGGGGTCGCTGGGGCGAGGGGACTTCACAGCAAAGAATGGCCCTTAAGTCTCCCAGAGAAGGCCTCTCTTCCAGTCCCTGTGTACTTTGTGCACTCACTCAATCAAACCCCTGTCCCAGGCTTACCCTTCTCCCGTCCTGCCTGGCACATGAACACCTTGAGGAGAAGCACAGACAGGGAGCCCTGTTCCCAACTGCCAGCAGTATGCCAGCGGTGCCTGGGTACACAGGAGACTGGAAACTACAGCAATCAACCCAGACTCCACTGTTTCCCATCCAGAAAAACAGACTTAGGACCCCCATTAAGGACTGTGTTCTGCCTCCCCTGAGCGATGAGCCTGAGGTGCTCAAGCACCCCAGAGGCAAGGCAGAAAAACAGGCCGACAAGTTATTTCAGGATCTCACACTTATGTGGAATCTTAAAAAAGGGGCAAGTTTTTATACATGTGTATCAAGAAAAATTAAATAATGATTACCAGGATTGGGATGGGTAAAAAAACAGGGGGACGAAGGATGCCAGTTAGTAAACATGTGAATAACGAGTTTAGAGAGTTCGTGTACAATGTGGAACCACAGTTACTACAGGGCACAATATCCTGATAATCAGGAGTGGGGATCCGGGAAATGAGCAATGTCTGACGCATATGTTACATTGTTTCACTTTATGTGTATCTTAAGTCCTCATGTTCTGTGCCTCAAATTGTACAAAAGAAATTAAAAAGCTGGGAGAAGAAAGGCAGGAAGTACTCTATTTTAGGAAGACAGGAAGTATTCATTTTAGGTTGGAAACTTGATCAATGCTTGACACACATCTTGCAGCCTCGTATAGTCCACTCAGCCATTTTCACTGGAGGTGATCAGATTGTTGGACCATGTGACATTTCGATAATAGTTTTGACATTCAATGGATAGCATATATATTCTTTTACTAAAGAAAGCCAGCTCTTTTCCACCCCCACATCTTCATCTGTTTTCCAATCTAGAGCCTTAATGTTACTGCAAGATAATAATTCTGAGATTGTTAGGAAGGAGGAAGACCTGTAAGGTTGCATATATTGGGCAAGGTGCAGCTATTTCAGTTTTAAAAATCAGAGAATCTATAATTTATGTGTCTGTTTCTCCTTGAGGAGTATGTAAGAGAAAGGCATCTCTTTCTTTTCTTTCTTCATTCTTTCTTTTTTGTTTCTTTATTTCTTTTTTCCCTTGAATCAATGGAGGTTAAGAGTTCAGCAGGGTAAGGAGTTCAGCAAATCCCTGAAGCAGCTTGCTGACATTTCAAAGCCAAGCAGTAAAGGTTTTCCTTTCTTGATGCTACTTTGAAAGGATGCATTATTGAAATGTCACCTATTTGCAATGCACTCCTCACTCTGTGCCTGTCTATGGGTCCCATAGTGCAGTGTGCAGGTCCATCATTGCATTTCTGTATTTCTAGCAGCTTGTTGGCCTCAGTGGGTCAGCCAGTTGCAGAATGAACTGTCAGGGATTGACTTTAACAACAAGCACCTGCTGCACAAATTCCTTTCAGAAGCTTTCACTGTAGAAAACGTGTGACAATGTTTCCAACTTCAGTTGATTTTTGTGGTCTGAAGACTTGGGTTTTACTTTGTTACTGCTTGCCCTGAATAACTAACATCTATGTATGTTTCCTATCTTTGTAAAATGTTAATTTTAATCTATAATTTTATGTAGAGGTATTTTGCCTGGATGTATGTCTTCATGTCACATGTATTCTGCATGTCTGCAGAGGCCAAAAATGCCACTAAAATTAGGTTCTATAGATGTTTGCAAGCTGTCATGTGGGTCCTGGAAATTGAACTTTGGTCCTGCATAAGAGCAGCTAACACTGTTAAGCCTCCCTTCAGCTCCTTTTCTTCCTATCTTTAACATGGATGCTATAAGAATACAGAAAATCTTAAGTTTAACAAATTCTAAAAACAAACAGAAGAAAAAACACCAAAAACCCACCAAAAAACCCCCAAAACCAGCACCACCACCAACAAACCCCCAAAACAAAATACCCACTGAGTTTAATATCTTTTGGGTTTTAGCTGATTCTTGAATATTTCCAATGTGGAAACTCATTGTGTCTTGAGGGAAATAAAATTTTGAGCTAGTGCAAATGCGTGTTATACGATGTTATACTGATAAAACCTTTGTTATATTCCAAGCTCTACTGCCGCTCACTCTTATGTAAGTTCATGCCTGGCAGTCATCCTTTGGAATGAGTAGTATTATACCCAAAATGAAGGTGAAGACTTTGATATCTCAATTTGTTAAAAATAAATATTCCTAGGTGAATATAATAATGTGTCAGGGGCCATCATAGGACAAGCTAATAACTAGCAGGTGATCTTCCTGAGGTGTGTCTGCTTTGGATTAATAAATAATCCACAACAGATTTGCTCCCATAGGCAAGGCTCAGGAGAAAAACATTTTAGGAAAGATTCCTGCTATTAATATGCTTTTCCTGTTATTATTAAACCTAGATCTCTACAGAACTACAAAGATGTACTGCCTTGTAGTGATGCTATATAGACAAATAGATGACTTCTTAATTTTTGATGATGATCCTGTAAGAATCTCTAGAATTATATCAGTATTTATTAGGCTCTTTTATAATGGGACTGCTATTAGGTTCTATCTGATAGTCAAAACTGCAAGGAGAACTCTGCCAGTCTCTGTCACCAGTTAATTGCTTCTAGATAGTAACCAGATTTTCTGCTACCCAGAGCACATTCCAAGAGGTTGTAAAACCATTAACCAAAGGTCATAAAAAGGGAACTACTATTATTACAGGTGCTGGGGAAGAAGATAAAATACTGACTGGGTTTATCTACACAAAACTTTACTAATAACTTAGTTATGGTTTTTAACTCTGCCTGAACCTGTGGAGCTGTGACAGGTGATGAATGTTTAGCCAGATAATTACTCCTAATGGATATGCATGTAAACTTTCTTTGCTGTAAACTTCTTATTAGAATTATGATTTGAATTTATGTGTAAATTTATGATGAAGATTTTATCATGCGATCACGTATTCTGAAAGATGTATAAGTACTGAGGACAAAGAGAGGAGCATGAATTTCACTAGTATCTGCTTTCCCCCTTTTTCTTAGAGAGCTTTCATAGAAATCTTTTTACAACTTAGAAATAAATGTTAAATTCACTTTTCAAAGTGTCCCCTATCCTTCTTGTTCAGCCAGCAGGCTGAAGGTTAGAGCTGCACAGTTCCTGCTGAGACAGAACAAATGGTGTTTTAGGATGAGGTGCTAAGTGCCGGAGACTGCAGTTTCTGGTCTCAGAGGAACACAGAAGGCAGGTCAGCTACAGCAGCAAAGTAACTTAGACTTAGATAAGTAAACTTTTATTATTATACAGCAACCCTGAGTATCTCATAAGACAAAAGTCTTACCCTCCACCGATGCTCTTCCCCTCCACTGCCTTCAGAGGAACCTACAACAAAAAAGAAGACTACTCCCTCCAGGTTTGGCTGGCCCTCAGCAATAAAACACCATAATCCAAACACTTGCTTAAACCAAATGGAGTGCTATAAGCTTGAGGTCAGTTTGGACTATATATCAAGGTCCTGCCAAGCCAGAACTATACACTGAGAACTGATGATTTTACAATATAATTCCTTAATTGTTGATTGTCTTTCCTGTACCATTCATGAAAATGTCACATTTTTAAGGACTCTGTGTCTCTGTGTTGTTTCTTCTAAAGGTCTGGTAGTGGAATCTAGAACAGTGAAGAGTATGAGGACAGGCAGAACTATTCGCCTGGATAGAACACATGCAGGGCAATGCTCACTGCCACACTGGTGCCTGCGGGTATGGCTATCTTCATTCATTTGATCACTTTGTATTTTGAAAAGGATATGCTGCTTCAGTGAGACTTTTTTTTCATTTAATAAATAAAAATTTAAATTAAGTTTTCAGTTACTAAACAAAGTAGTGTGTTTCATTTTGACAGTGTCATTTACACACCACACTGACAGAGAGTCAGATAAACAGAAGGGGACACACATGCACATGCACACATGCCATGTACAAACACACACAGTCATATTTCCCTCCTTTTGCATTGACCCCAGGCTCCTCTACTCCCCCTTCTGACTCCATTCTTTATTTTAAAAATGTTTCACTGTATTCTGTTTGTGCACAGGTGTAGGGTTATCCACTGGAGCATGGTTGACCTCCCAGTGACCACACCTCTAAAGAAAAGTGACTTTCCCTCCTCCCCCCTGCCATCAACTATCAATAGTACCTCAGGTTGTGGGCTCGTAATAAGCTGCTTACTCCTCCATGATAGCTTATTGACTGGCTCCACCTCGTGTGGGCAGCCACAGCAGCTATGTGTTCGTTACCATGTATGTGTTCATGAGTGTAGCGGTTCTCTCATGTCTATAAAAGCACTGCTTTGCCTCAGTCCTCCCAGACTTCTGCTTTTTAAAATTTTTCAATTCCCCTTTAGACTGTGCTGTTTTCTGAGCCTCCAGGAGGGGGCTCTTCCCACTCTCATTCATACCATTTCTCCCCAAACTCACCTTCAACTTTATACCACATATACCCCATAACCTCTTGTTCTTGCCTTTCTTTAGACCTCTTTCTCACATGTTACAGTTTGTTGTCTATGTTTACATTCTAGGATAGTCAGTTAATAGTAAGGTCTACAATTCTACTCATCTCTTGAAAGTTTCAGAATTTTGTTCTTCTTTATAGATGAATAAAATCTCACTGTAAATATGTGTAGAATTTCCTTATTCATTCATCTGCTAATCAACTACTAGACTGGCTTCAACAGAGCTATGGTGGGTAGTGTGGCAGTAGGCATGAGTTAACTCTCTGGTATTCTGAATTGGAAGTCTTTAGCTGCACACACAGATGTTATGTAGCTCGATCACATGGTAGTTGTACTTCAAGTTTTTGAGGATCCTACAAACTGATTTCCACAGCTGCTGCGTTAGTCTTGTACTGGCTGGTTTTCTGTTGTCATTTTGACACAAGCTGGAGTTATCACAGAGCCTCCTTTGAGGAAATGCCTCCATGAGATCCAACTTTAAGGCATTTTCTCAATTAGTGATCAAGGGGGAAGGGCCCAGCCCATTGTGGGTGGTTCCATCCCTGGGCTGGTGGTCCTGGGTTTTATAAGAAAGCAAGCTGAGCAAGCCAGGGGAAGCAGGCTAGTAAGCAGCATTTCACCATGGTCTCTGCATCAGCTCCTGCCTCCAAGTTCCTGCCCTGTGTATGTTCCTGTCCTGACTTCCTTTGGTGATGAACAGCAATGTGGAAGTATAAGCTGGATAGACCCTTTCCTCCCCAACTTGCTTCTTGCTCATGATGTTTTGTGCAGGAATACAAACCCCGACTAAAACAAGTCTCCATTCCTATCTATAGCATATTTCCATTCTCCTTTATCTTTATTGGCATTTGTTATCATCTTTATGATAGCCATTCTGCCTGGAGTGAGGTGCAATATCATGGTAATTTCTATTTGCATTTCTCTGAAAGATAAGGACATTAAACATATTTTCAAATGTTTATTAGTCACATGTATTTCTTCCTTTTAGAAATGTCGATACAGTTATTAATTCCGTTTTAGAACTTTTTCCTGGAATATTTTCACAGTAATGACTATTTTTTCTGTGAAGAGATTTTAATTTCATGGAACTCTATGATAATTACTTGTGCTATTGCTGTTTTTTTTTTTCCAGAAAATTCTTGCTTATGCCTGTGTCTTAATCTACTTCTTCTATATTTTTGTTTAAAAGATTCACAACCTTTGGTTTTATATTAAGGTTTCTAGTCCAGTTGAATTTACTTTAGTCCAAGATGTAAATTATGGAATTAACTTCATTTTTCTATACTAACATCCTACTTCCCAGCAAGTTTTTAAAGAGACTACTCTACTCTCCCCATCCAATGTATATTTTTGACATATTAGATACCTTATTTGTGTGTTTATTTCTGTATCCATTGTACCCTCCTTCTTGTCTACGGGTTTGTTTTTGTATCAGTCTTCAGCTGTGTTCGATACTGTAGCTCCATGCTAAGGTCTGAGGGCAGTTATTATGGTATTTCCAGCAAAATGTTTTTCTGGTTAGGATTGCTGTGGCTGTTTGTAATCTTTTATGTTCTCACAAATGACCTTAGTATTTTTTTTCTTGTTCTGTAAAAGGACATCATCAGACTTTGAATAGAGATTGTGTTTGATCAGTAGGTTGTTTTAACAACCTATTTTATAATATTAATATTTTTATAATATTATTTCTGGTTATTCAAGAACATGGATCCATCCTGTATTGTCTTCAATTTTTGTTCTCATTGTTTAAATCTTTCACCTCCTTTGACAGATTTATTTCTTGTCGTAGTTTTATGGGACTAACTATAAACAGGATTATTTTTTCTGGTTTCTCTATTGGCACGTTCCTTATTAGTGTGAAGAAAAGTTGCTGACTTGTATACTTTTGAAACATACTCTTGCTCAACTTGTGTACTGGACTTAGGAAGTGAACCTCAACTGAGTTCTTGTCTGTATGGACCAATTTGTGCCATCATCTCAATTTGTGCCATCATCTGATTTGTAAAGGAGTTGCTCATCACAAAGCTGGGACTGCCCATGGAACAACCAAGATTGACCAGTAGTTCCTCAATTGGCAGTATAATGCGGTGCCCATTCTTCAGCCAGTAGTGGTCCACCTGGGGCTTGATGTTCACTTTTGACACAGTATTCTCAGTGAATCACTTCACATCCATCTCCACATCAAAATGTCCAATGTTTGAAACAGATACAGAGGCCCACAGTGAAACATTAGACAGTGCTCAGTGAATCTTAGGGAATAGTTGGGGGAAGGATCAATGGCCCTAGAATGGATAGGAATTCATAGGGAGATTAACAGAGTCAATCAATCTGGACCCTTGGGGGCTCTCAGACACTGAACCACCAACAAAAGAGCATACACCCCACACATATGTAGCGGATATATAGCTCTATCTTCATAGATGATTGGGAATGGGGGAGGGAGTGTGTGAGGGGGGACTAGAAAGAGTGGGGCAGTGATAGGAATGTAAAGTGAATAAATTAGTTAATGGAAAGAAATGTCCAATGTTATACACAATGATATAACCCTTCTTCTGTTCAAAGTGCTGCCCAAACATGATATTAACACAGCCCACGGTGGTGACAAAGATGTTGTCCTCCTTATAGGCTTTGTCCATGGTTGTCACTTCATAGACCTCCATGGCAGCCACAATGATGGTGTCAATTTAGGTGATGATGACTCAGGTCCTGAAACTCCTCAAGACCTGTGCACATCCTATGCCAGTATCACCACAGCCTGCTGCCACTGCCACCTAGCCCACAATCATTATACTTATGACCATTTAATGCTACCTATAAGAGACTCCTGATAGCCATAGAGATTGTCAGGCTTGCTCTTGGTGATGGAATCACTGACATTGATAGCCGGCACCTTCAGTATAGCATTGGTCATCATCTTATGGAAGTTATGGATCTTAGTCACCGTTTCCTCAGAGATGGCTTGGATGCCTGCTAGAAGCTGTGGGCACTTGAGGTGGATAAGGTTGGTAAGGTCACCACCATTGGGGGTCATCTTTGAAGTATAGAATATTCTCATTGTACTGCATGCACTCCTTGTCTGTTTCACCCTTCCAAGCATACACTGGAATGCTGGTCTTGGTTATGGCAGCTTTGAAGTGGAAATTTAAGAGTTGTTTGGAAAGAATAATCTCTAATAGGAGTCCCTTTGCTGTGGTCAGATGGTGTTTTGCTGGGGCAAACATCTGAAGAAACATTTTTGTTAACATTGACACGGGTTTGAAAGGCTAAGGCAGACTCCTGAAGGAACGTTTTGCTGAAGCAGACACAGGAAAGAGGATATTATGCTAAAGCAAGCATGTGAAAGAACACATGATGAAGGACTCTTTGCTAACAACACATACATATTGGTCTGCTATACATTGCATAGTTGAGGTGCATTTGTTGAGATGCCATAGCCATAGGAAAAAAGCCACCAAAAAACTTGTGGTGGTGTACAGCAATTTGTTGCTGCTTCCAAGGACTTGGGCTGATTGGATGCATGTGCTGAGGCAAGAGCCATGCTAAGGCAAGTCACATGTTTGGAGGGTATAACTAGGACTCAACGGAGTGATGGAGAGAGAGAGAGGTTGGCTTGCTAGTACAGATAGCTGTGCAATGGTTGTGGTTCTTGTGTCTTTTCTGATCTTCACTTCCCCGAGAGAGGCATAGTCACGAACTTCTCCTGGTGTTCCTGTTGGTCCCTCCTGCTGACTCAAGCCTACGTTGAGGCCTGGCTGTCTCTGCTAAGTCATGTCACCGCTGTGGCTAATCCTACTCTACTGAACTGGATTGCTGGTGCATCCATGAGGTGCTTAAGAGTAGATCAAGCTGCTGCTACCTGCTAACCTGTGAAATGAACTGGCGATTTCCAGACAACACAGACAAGAGTTGCTTCAAAGAACTGTTTTAAACAGGTCCACTCCCTGCATATGGTTTCTTTTCCACTACCTCTGGTGGGTGATGGGCTACAAGGAAGGTTAAATCATTTAAGAATCATCATTAAAAATAGGATTTGAAAAAAATTAAAGTTACACATCTGCTGCATGAGCCTGAGTAGAGAAGATATTGCAGTTGGACCTCTGTATCTCAGCAGCCGAGGCCATTAGAGTCTCAATGAGTGCAGCAGTCACCACAGACATGTGCAGCCAGCCAGCAATTGGAAGAATCCCTCAGTGGTTTGGAGGCCAAACATATTTCCCTTATGTGTATCAAACCTGCACCTCATTCTTGGCTATGTCCAGAGTCTTTTGTCTACACATATCTAGTCTGATGTCTGAAATTTTGTGAGACTGTTTATCAGACATGCTGACAGTGCTGTCTTTAGGACTGATGAACTCAGTGAAGGGGGCTAGTTGGTTCCAGGAAGAGACAGAATGGCTATTCTAAATGTACATTCATTGACATGTATAGACTATCAGTTTTAAAAGCACACTTTTCTCAACATGTGATTTTCTAAACAACAAGCTTGAACTTCATACCTTATGACACCCAAAGCATAGTTAGTTATTTAAATAGTAACCTGGTTACATCTCTCTCTTCACTGCTTACCTCTGCTGGAGGTCACACATAGGCACAGGAAGGCATATTGATGTCTTAATAAAGACAAGTATATACATCAGTAATGAGAGAAGAAATCACACATTCTGAAATTTAACATTTAATTATTGAAGAAATTCTCGATATTTTTCTATTCTATACACAGACTTTTTTCTGTGAATTTGTTCTTCTGAATACTCTTCTTTGTTATGGTATATGTGTGTGTGAGAGAGAGGTGTGGGAGAGAGAGAAGAAGAGAGTGCTTTTGCTTGTATATGGGCATATGTGTGTGGGTGACGTGTAGCTGCAAGCACAAGCGTATGCATGTGTATATGTGAAACCCAGAGGTGGATATCCTGTGTCTTCTATGAATTTCCAGTATACCTTTTGAGATGTGGTATCTACCACTTGCCAGCAAACTACAAGGATTCCCAATTCTGCTTTCTCAGCACAATCTAGCTTTCATATTTGTAATTTCTGAATTTTTTTTTTTACATTTGTTGTGAATTTTTGGTTTTGATATCTACCCAAACCAAAAGAACAGAAAAATACTTTTTTAAATATAGCATTTATTCAAGAAAACATTGTCAGGTATTCCATATCTTGGCAAATTTAATCTTCCTAAAGAGAAGGAAAAAAAAAAACCATGTGGAATAATAAAAAGAAAGGATTCAGTTGAAATCAATTGCCTCTTGAATGCTTTGAGGGGATAGATGAGGATTCAGTCAGATAATCAAAGTCCATGTACCATAGTTAGTAGTTTTTCCAATTATAGACATGTATATGTCTGTGTGCATGCATGCACACACACATATATACAGACATGCACACACACACACACATACACACACACACACACTCGCACAGAACTAAAAAATATTACTCTAGAGGAACAATCACCTTGGTTTTTTTAATTGAAGGTTTCTTATGCTTTTTGTTTGGTGTATTGGATTAAATTCACCAATAAGTAACTGTAAACAATTGCCAAAATATTGCTGGCATGTGTAGAAGGTTCAAGAAATCCTGGAAAGTGACTAAGGTAATGCTTCCAAAGGTGTAGTACACAAGGATGATCTCTTTTTGTGAAAAGTCAGCTTTTGAGTCTACATTTAGGCTGCTTCACCAGTTCCATGTGCCTGTCCGGTCCCAACACAATCACTATGTAATTTGTCTATTAGAGTCATGAATAACAAGTTTCCTAACATTTAAAAAATGTTCAAGTGCTAAATTGTGGTTAAAAAAGAAACAGAGACAATGAGATTAAAATTTCAACTTATATGCATATTTAGGATTTAATTATAGAGCATTAGTTCTCAACCTGTGGCTCATGATCTGGGGGTCAAATGACCTTTTCAGAGAAGTCACATATCAGATATCCTGCATATCAGATATTTATATTACAATTTATATTTACAAAAATAAATTATATTTATATTCATATTCACAACAGTAGCAAAATTGCAGTCATGAGATTACAACAAAATAATTTTGTGGTTGTGGGTCATCACAGCATGAGGAACTATATTAAAGATTTGCAGCATGTGTTCCAGAGGGATATAGTCCATATCTTTGTATAACATATAGCTCTTCCTTGACTAATGCTTTTAACTGCAGAAAACATTGTTGTTTATAGAAAGAAAAATTCAAGATGATGCTTAAGTAGTGCTTATATTTGTATCTTTTAAATTATTGATATTATTATAATGTTTTGTTTCTTTGAAACTGTTCTCAATATGTATTCCAAGCTTTTCCTAAATTTACTATGTAGCTGAGGCAAATCTTCAACTGGCAACAATCCTCCTGCCTCAGCCTTCAAGTTGTTGGAATAACAAGCGTCAGTTACCCCACCTGGATTTAATATCTATATTTTAATATTTTGGGTCTAATATTTAGTTTATTTTTCCTTTAAAATTGATCAGAAATCTATTTCTATAATTGTGGTAACAGATTAATAAGAGTTGGATTGATTACCTTCTTTTTAACACACAGATATTCAGCTAGAAAATGTAACCTGTTCAGAATGTAGCTTTTTATTATTAGACCTGCTTTGAAAAAGACTAATGATGCTTCTGTCTTGTTTCATTTGCTAGGACATAGATAATTCTATTTAATCCAAACTTCTGTCTTTTGTCATCAGGTGAAGCAAATTGAGTTTCTCTTTTACCTTATTTATTTTGTCAGTGATTCTGAATCAGTTTAAAGCTGCTCTCTGACAAGAAAAAGTCACTATGTGTTGAGTTGATATACTATTTATGTATTAGATTTTATGGCACCTATTCTCTGAAGAGCTGAGCTTATTCTGCACATAATTCTTACACTTTCAAACACCTTTCACAAGAAACCCCTATAAACATTTCAACATGAAAAGCGACAGAGAAGGAACCACAGAGGAAAACAGGATGAGGCTGGAGGGTGAAGGATTCAGGATTGCACTGGAGATGTGTTGACTGCCCTAGGCATTCACCTCCCGGGGCACTAAGTATGCTGCCCTTGGCTCCACTTTGGCAAGTATTCTTTTGCTTGTCTGCTACAATATTCTGACATTTGTTACAATATCCTGATGTCTGCTACAGTATTCTGATGTCTGCTATAATACTCTGATGATTAGGACAATCAAGAAATTTAGTTTGGCAATGAGACTTTAGCTTGCCAAATAGTCTATGCTCTTTTTTGTAGACAACTGAGTTTCTAAGAAAATAGGTTTGGTGTGGACAGATGAGGGATGGTTCATAGGAGTCATTAGTTTATTTATGAAATGGAATTAAAAATAAAACATTAAATAATAATCTTATTAAATATCAAAGTAATTTTAATTATTTCAACAAAGTTAGGTTAAATTAATTTATTGAAAGGTTTTATAAAGGCTACCTAGTATTATTAAATAAAATATTAGCTACTTTATATTTTATTTATAGTCAAAGTCTACTTAAAATTTAGGATACTAAATTTTCCAATTTCACAGAAGTTACAGTTAGACAAAATGAATAAGTTGAGGTATTGTGTTCCCTTGGCTGAAATTATTCATGATGTAGCACATATTTCAAATTAGCTAGAAGAGAGACTCAGATCACTATCACAAAGTAATGACAAGAAGACAAATTCCCCCTGATATATAATAATGAAAATACTAGATACATAGAACAAGGAAAGATAATTAAGAGCTACAATAAAAAAAAAAAGACCAAGTAACATATAAAGGCAGAGCCATATAAGACCCAACCTTACAATGGAGACTCTAAATACCAAAAGAATCAGTCTCCGTCTTTGTGTCTCTCTGTGTCTTTCTGTCTGTCTCTGTCTGTCTCTGTCTGTCTCTGTCTCTGTGTCTCTGTCTCTGTGTCTTTGTCTCTGCCTTCCTGTCTCTGTCTCTCTCTGTCTCTGTCTGTCTCTGTCTCTGTGTCTCTGTGTCTCTGTCTCCCTGTCTCTCTCTCTCTCTCTCTCTCTCTCTCTCTCTCTCTCTCTCTGTGTGTGTGTGTGTGTATGTGTGTGTGTGTGTGTGTGTGTGTGTGTGTGTGTGTGTGTGGTGTCTGTGGAGGCCAGAATCGGGCACTGGACTCCTTGGTGCTAGAGTTACAGTAGTTGTGAGTCATCGATGCTGGTACTATGGTCCAAACTCAGGTGATGTAGAAGATCAGCATATGCCCTTAATTGCTGCGTGGCATATTTCTAACTCTATTTCAAGTTTTCAAAGGGACAAAATTAAGTTTTCTTAAAATTGGACAGCAAGTGTGGAGGCACACATCTATAGTTTTAGAACTTAAGAGGCTGAACAGAAGTATCATTACAAGTAGGCAAGTGAAAAAATTAGACACTGTCTCTAAAACAACAATAACAACATAACCGCAAAATAATAAATAATGGGTCCTTATGAGGTAGTAGCTATATTACTCAAATTTGAGGATAAGGTTTCATAATTCTCTACTGAACTTTGGACACCTGGCAAATAAACCCCTAACTTTTATTGTTTTGAGTTGAAACTAGAACTAAAATCATAGAAAGGTGTTAAAGAGCAGATATGGTGCTACAATATTTAAACGAATGCTTCTCAAGTAATTTTATAATGTTACTTAAAATGTATATAGTGCCTAGATGGTTCAGGTTCCTAACGCTACTAGTAGTATCTGTACTAGTCAGATGTATCTCATACATAGCTCTCAAAATCACATTAATAGGTGACATTCAATGTATCTTTCACATGCTGATCATAAATACACACGTAAATGGATAATCAGCTACCTGTCTAAGTAAGAGTTTGATCCTCACTTCCTGCCCTTACACTGCTCCATTCAAATTTTAGTGCCAAGTCCCACTTCTTAGACCCTTTATTCCAACTGCTCCAGTTATATATTTTCTACATAATTTTGAACTAATAAAAAGGAAATAAATTGCTGAACTCAATAAGGAAAAGAATAACAAAAAGCTAAACATAAAATCAAGCATATTCTCATAAGGGATGGAACATGAAATAATGGTCAATTTTGTCACTATTTTCACGAAAAATAAAGACACATGTATCTGACCTTTAGGGATCATGAGGACAGAGAGTAGAGATCTTAGACCTTTGTTGTCTATTTTTGCCTCTGGTGAAAGCAGTTGTTTCCTTGTAGCCACCATGTACATTATTATTCTTACTATGTTATATTATTTCTGTCACATTGTTTGCCTTGAGGTGTATATCAGTACCCGGACTGAAATGAGAAGGTGTTAAGAGATAGCCATGTGTCTGAGAATCTGTCTTTATTTATTATCTTTTTAAGTAACTGTGGAAATAGGGACTGGGAGCTACACTTATTGTTTCCAATCATCTCAGAAACATTTGATTTCAATACTTTCTTTGCTTAGAAGAACATAGTTATTTACAACAGATGTCTTAAAGCCTTTCATAGAGATGTGTGTGTGCTTTTTTCAATTAAGAGAATTTGAAATTCTCTTACCAACTTAGTATTTCTCAACATACTTCTTTAACAGCACACAGGCCTTGGTTTTCAATGCAAGCAACCTAAATCATTTTGCTGTGCTTCTGTCTTTCCATCTGCTTAAACGACAGAGCAAACTCTCCTTCCTGAATCTCAAATTGCTAATAATACCTTGTATATTTGCTTAGATCTTTTCTAGGACACGTTGTCTACAACATCTATGAACCCTAGAAGAGAGTGTCTCAGGGACTCAGATGAACAAAGGCTATGTGAGGAATTTGAAGAAAACATGCAACTGGAGCAATTGTAATAAAGGGACCAAGGAGTGACACTTGTTACCAAAATTTTAATGGAGCAGTGTGGGGCAGGAGGCAAGAATTCAACACTTACCTGAGTATTTTTGCGTGTGAGCACAGTACATGGGAAATACAGGTACTGCACCACAACTTGACAAGGATGTGCAAATGAACGGTGCTATTCGAAATGAAAAGAGACGGGGCAAGTAATGTTCATTGGAAAGAAAAATGTAATGATAATTAGAACCTAATCGGATGTAGGGAATTGTCTTGTCTTTGTCTAAGTTGTTAGGAAAATGAACAAAGGTGGAGAAACCAACACACTATGATTCTTGCCCAATGCTTATTTCACATTTAGATGTGCTTAATTTAAGAAGATAAGATTTGCGTGAAGAAATTAACAAACCTTCTTGGGGTGAAAAATGACACAAGTGTGACGATGCTTTTCTAGTCCCAGGTATTTTGGTCAAAATAACCAACAAATGTTCCATGTAGAGATGAACCCTCTGCCCAGGGCAGTTTCGGCTCAGTGCCTTCCCCTCTTAGTCAGCCGCAGGATGTGCTCTCCTGTTTCTATGAAATGAGGGACAATGGATTTAGGGTTATTTCTCTCACTTCCCAGAAACCTTTACCCAGCGTCTATCTCTCTGCCTCTTCTTTCTTGACCTCCCCAAGGGCAGCCATGCCCTGTGAGATTAGTACCTGTCCCACTGAACTGAGAAAACTCACCAGCGCTGGGTTCTGTGGCAGAGACCTGTGCATATAGTGCAGAATGAAAAACAAGAGAGTTGAAGGGTTTTCTATTACATTAGAATGGCCGCGCACCAAAGAGTAAACATCATCTTTAAGCAATCATTGTTCCTGTTATATTTAAAGTATAAAAATGACTGGGATGGTGATTCTTGTTACTTTTGTAATGTGAGGTGCCTGCGTGTCTATTTATGGAGGCCGCTGACATTAGAGGCAGTTTTATCTAAAACAAAAGTGACTTCCTATGAAAATGAAAGATGGAAAACACAAAGCATCACTCTGCTTGAGTCATGTGAGGGAGGAAGGGAAACCTGATGTTTGACATTTATGCCAATCATTTTGTGGGATTAACTAACCAAGGACCTTGTACATTAGTAACAAGGATGAGCTGCTGAGAAATATCCCAAGGTGAGATATCCCTGCTTTACTATGTGCTTACACCATAGCCATGTACTCTCTGACGTTTTAGATTTTCCTAAGCATGTTCTTTCAATTCCTCTATAGTCAATATATCATGTTAGTTTAAAAACACACATCGTGTTTAAAGATATATTCATTACCTTTTTCTAAATGGCAGTAAAACTTAAATTATTGTTCCTAAAACATACAGCTCTGTTATTTATAGTAGTTATCAGGTAGGATTCAGAGACAGACGGATGCGCTTTGAAAATTAATGGAGCTCAAGTGTGTCACACAGATCTGCTACTGCCAAGATGCTCATTTCCCGTATTTGCTTAACTTATTGTTTTATCTCAAAAGAAAAAA
Organism: Rhabdomys pumilio; assembly: GCA_030674055.1. Lineage (NCBI taxonomy): Eukaryota > Metazoa > Chordata > Mammalia > Rodentia > Muridae > Rhabdomys > Rhabdomys pumilio. Next base: position 9,818,411 of record JANHMN010000017.1, on the reverse strand, counting down.
AGGAAATTCTAACATCTGGGAAATTTAAAAGTGAATGTGATGTTAATCTGCTCACAATTTGCTGCAAATGTGTTTTGGATCTGGGAAGACAGTGCAGTGGGTAAGTTGGTTGGTGTGAGAGTGTGAGGAGCTGACTTCAGACGACCATCACCTAGATAACCGCCCCAAGTGATGGTACACATCTGTAACCACATGACTGAGGGGGTAGGTACAGGCAGACTTTAGATTGCTGGGCAGCTAGCCAATTTGACTAAAATCATAGCCCCATCAAGGTCCAGTGACAGAACTTATATCAAATTTTTTTTGAACTTGGATAGCAATAAAACATTCCTGATGATTTTCTTTGGCTTCCAAATGCACAGTCAAGAACACATGTACGCATGCGCTCACTTTCCCCTGTCCTGCTGCCCAGCTATGTCTAGAAGTTTCCTTTTATTCTCTTGTTCCTTTTCACAGTAGGATTTACATACTAGGAAAAATGTAATAGTTTTATCTATCCATTTTCTTTTAAAAACCAACCTAATTCCATTTTTATTTATAGTTGAGAAAATCTCCTTTCCTTTGTATGTTTTCTGTCTGTCTGTCTGCCTGCCTGTCACACACACACACACACACACACACACACACACACACACACACACCACATTTTCTGTCTTTACTTACATGTCTATTGACATGTACTCTGATTCAGTAATTTGGCAGTTGTAATATTGCCAAGATGAAAGTGAGTGTGTAGATATTGATGAAGTAATGTGACTTTGGCACTTGTGGATAGATACCTGGAAGTTGCATGGCAGAGATGCTTAGAAGTTCCATTTAAAAAATTGAGTACTATCTAATATTTTCATAGTAACTTACCTTCCCATTAGCAGGGCAATGGTATTCCTTTATAATTCACAACTTTGCCAGAGTTGTTTTCTTATTGATAAGTATTTTGATTAGTGACACTGAATGTCAATGTAGGTTTTAAAAATATATTGTAATTGAAGTAGAATTATAGTACTCTATCCATCCTATTTCTTATTTCCAACCCTTCAATCTACATATTCTATAATTGAAAAACCTTTCATTATTGTTTTTATTATATATGCATATATGCATGTGTCTATGCATACACACACACACACACACACACACACACACACACACACACACACGTATTCACAAATGTGTAAATACAATTTCCAGAGTCTGGTTTGGTTGTTTGTGTATATATGGTTTCAGGGCTGAGGTCCTCACTGGATAACCAATAAGGGACTTCATTCCTGGGAGAGGCTAACTCTCCTTCTTCCAACAGTTATTGTTTGCTGTATGGTTCTTTGTCTGGGAGTGTGAACCCCTTAAATTTTCCCCCTTCCATATCCACATGCCAAATGACATTTCCATTTGTCAAAAATGCCATTGTTTATGTAGCCGTTTCTAGGAGAGATTGTTTTACAGTGAACTTTATGATAGTCTGTCTCTTACAGTCTGTCCTCCACCTCTTCTACAATGGTCCTTGAACAATAGACATAGGAGATGTGATATAGATCTATCTGTTAGGACTGGGATCTCCATTATTTATTGATATCTGCATAGTGTCAGGTTGTGATTTTCTATGATGCCCCCTGTTAGCTAGAGAGAAGCTTTTTTAATGAGGGGTATAGCTACACTTATTTGTGTTTATAAAAATAAACTTTAAGATACAGTAAAAAATTATGTTGGCCTAGCCAAGTGATAGTGAGTAGATTATGTATAAGGACCATGACTTCATTTGTTTTGGAAAGCTGACTAGATTTTTAGTATCATGCATAATTTCCCTCAGGTGGAGTGAGCCTTAAGTTCAATTAGATATTTGCTGGTTACTACCAACATGTGTGTCGTTTATTGTATCTTTGTAGATATCTTCTCAGGCTGTCCATTGCAATGGTCGTAAGTGTTGCAGATAGATGGGTCTGTTTAATTGATTTCCTCACTTGGCAGTATTTTCTGGTGTTGTGAATACTAGACTGTGGCTTTCAAATCAAATTGTGGTTTAATGTCTGAGTGGTATCTTCATCAAAAAGGGCCCATTCTTAACCCCTGATGGGCAAACATGGTCTACAACACTACACTGTTTTGTGAGTCATACGAATTACCTTGACAAACCATTCTAAAGGAGATTTCTCAAGCTTCAGGCTGGTTTTGTTGTTTCTTTATTTGGTTGGGTTTTGTCTACGCTTCTGGTGGGAACCACTATCAGCCTAGGTGGCTTAACTTGTAGATAATATTTATATGTATTACATAGAATTTAGATAAATGTGAAAATATGATTCCATGAATCTTTATCCAACAATGTTGGTATTATTCGTCCCCTGTCCTTATCCTTATGTACTGGTCTGTTCTGTACTCCCTGCTGTGAGCTCTCTTCTCATTATTCCAATTTCCATTTCATATCACTGTGTCATGTCATTCACCTCTCAAGTCCCTCTTCTCACCTATGGCTCCTTTATACTTCTTTGGTTTCTGTGTTTGCTCCATGTTGTATCTTCAAATCTGAGGAAACATTGTATGTTTCTCCTTTCTGCCATTCCTAGCTCCAGATATTCATATGTGACTTCATTTTCCTGGTAGGTAAAGGTCTGTTCTTAGAAGAAGCAAAACAATACAGTAAAAAATGATTAGACACAGTGCACACTTTCAACAAAGTGGTAAGATGCAATACTAGTATACAGAAATGAGTAATTTTCCTATATACCAACAATGAACTCAATTGAAAAGAATTAAGGAAGGCAATCCCATTTCCAACAGCTTAAAATACCTCAGCATAAACTTAACTAAATACATTAAGATGTTCTAAGTAGGAACTATGAAGAATTGAAGGAAGTAATGACATAAGACACTGGGAGACAGAAATCTCACTTATATTCATTAATTGGCAGAATAAATGTTCTTAAAATAGATGTCTTATCAAGAGCAATAGTCATATATAATGTAATCACTATAAAATTGCTGATTACACATTTTCATAGAAGTGGGGTAGAAAGAACGGTAACATTCACATGGGAATACAAAAGATGCCAAAATAGTCAAAACAATTTTTTAGCAACAAAACAAAACAAAACAAAACAACCCAAAACAAACAAACAAACAAACCCAAAAAATTCCCCAAAGGTAGGATGCATAATACTAGACTACAGATTGTACTGTAGGGCTATAGTAAGGAAAATAAAATGGCACTAGCCTAAAAGAAGCAGACCTGTAAGCCAGTTGAATACAACTAAACACACAAAAATAAACCCAAGTAACTGCAGTCATCTAATCCTGGCACCAAGGACACTTCATATCACTAAAGCCACCTGGTACCAAGGAAATGATATCAATAAAACCAGGTCACTTATCTCTATTTCTTACATTGTACAAAAATAAACTCAAAACAGATCACATACTTTAATGTGTACTCAAAACTTTGGAAAACTCTTTGGGGGAAAACATTGACAAAAGAGATAATAACTTTCTGAAAAACACACTGATAGCTTCAAA
>JANHMN010000017.1:9687083-9809958 GCA_030674055.1 Rhabdomys pumilio | reverse complement strand
CACACACACACACACACACACACACACACACACACACACACACACACGTGCGCGCGCGCACACGCATTTCCCCTAAATACCTATCTATTCCAATTGTATTGAAGTTCATGGTCTGGTTTACTTCAGTGTTTGATGTTTTTGTTTATTTGAAGACTTTTAAATAATAAAGTCAATAAAATTAATAAAAACAAAAATTTATAAGACAAACTAAAATCATGGTAAAAGCTTTGCCATTTCATCTTATTGGACGAACCTGTGGGAACTACACTGCCTCTAGCCACTCTCGTTTTCTGAGGCAAACACATCTTCTTGGTCATTTGTCAATTATTATGAAATTAGAGGGAAATATTGAGTCAGTAGCTATTTTGATGATGGCATAAGTCATCTCTAAGCAGACTAAGGTACAGACAACTTTAACAAGCCAATCGCTCAAGCAAATATAGCTCAACAAAACCACTTTAAAGCTACTCAGTACTGCTTCCAAGGAGAAGTAAGGACTTAGCTGTAGGAACTACAGATAACATAATGAGCAACATTGTTCCTACTTTTAGATTAAAAAGGAAGGAAACTAAGATAAAGAATGAACAGCTGAGTGTGAAGGAAACGTTTGTAGTAATGGCCATGACTCCTGAGTTCATGGATCAATTTTCTAAACTTAAAGATGTTCATTTTTTTTTTTCAGGCGTGGTGGGACCAGTTACAGAAAAACCAGTCAACAATTCAGAGCCAATGTGTTTTCATAAACTCACCTCACATAGGACTAGGGCTTGCAGGTAATTGTTTTGTTCTTTTCCTTCTGGAAGGAATACGATTCACTAACTGATAGATACAATCAATTTAGATAATTTACCTGGCTTGCTTCCTAGCTTAGTTCTCCTAACAGAAGATAAGCAAGCAAGCAAACAAATAAGAGCCCTTGTCCCCCAGTTCTGTAGCAAGGCATGCCTAGGACTCTTGTTTTGAAATGTAAGTCCCTGGGATTCCTCAGGAGCTCTCCTGGAATAAACCCACATGGACCTAGAATCCAACATTGACCTTTAGCAGGTCTAATGCTGAAAAGCTGGACACCTGCGAGAAAAGTTGTTCTGATGCCTGCGATTTTAAGTTTACTTAATTTTTATTGTTTTCTGATCATGATTTTGTAACCGAATCATTGATTCATCCAAGTGGTTGTCTGAGCTTTACTCCTACAGCCCGTAGAAAATTTGATAAGAGTAGCTGACGAGCTGCAAATAGACTTAATTATATGACAGCTACTTAGCCCCTCAAAGGACAGAGATAATAAATTATGGATTATAATATATTTTAATAGCCACAGCTCAAGTGCAGAGCACCGTGAAGCACACACAGTTTAATTTGGTTAATTTCCCACTGAACATATTTAACCTCCCCATTTTTATCTATCCCATGTTTCTTCCTTGATCTTCTTTTTAATTTCTCATGTTCTTCCTCTTTGGTCACTCTAGTAAGATATCTTTCTACCCCATATTCATGCTATCTAATGCAACAACCTCTTCCTTATAGCATCCCGATTCAATAATTCCTTCTAGAATAACATCAGAGGCATCACATGACGATCACATGATCACCCTGGTGATCATTTTTATGTACCTGCTTTGAAAATCAGTGATGGCTTATTTGGACTTATTTTGTTTAAAAGAAATTGGCAATAATTATGCTTTGGATGTAATTTAAGATTGCTTCCCCCAAACAAAGTATGTAAGAAGGATACAAGAAACACTGTTAACTTCTCCACCTTTCTCCTAAGGAACCAGTGATGTACACACCCAATGAGTCTGAGTGTGTGACTGCTTAAGTTTATGTGAACCATGTCGGTGGTCCCCCGGGACCTGGAGGTGTAAGTGGTTGTGAGCTGACATATGGGCGCTGGGAACTGAGCTCTCCACTAGAGCACTAAGTCCTTTTAACTACGGAGCCGCCTTATCTCCAGCTCCCATGTTTCTTAATTTAGAAAAGATAGGCAAAGTTTATGAATAAAAGATCACTTAAAAAAAAAAACCCTAAAGAATTTCAAGACAATTTCTAGTCTTACTTTTGTTACATGTCTTTTGTGTATTTATTTATAGATGAAAAAAAAAAGAGTCTGTCAGATCTTTTCACAATAACCTACTCATAGCGTTTATGCATGGCATCTTTTCCCTTTTATCTTATTAGCTTGCTGTGTATGTAACTTATGGAATCAAGGCAGGAAAATGCTATTAATCCTTCTTTGTTCCAACTTTTCAGAATAATATGTGGGTATTGTATAAGCTTCCAAAGACAATTCATAACTTTGAAGATAGGATTATGAATATCCTAAACTTTATTTGACAGGTTTATGTATCTCAATTACAAATAGACAGTCATCTCTGGATAGGAAGGACATGCCCAGAGGTCATAAGCTTTACCTTTTGACACCTCAGTCCTTATGTTCTGTCACAGCAGGATATCTCAGACATCTCTTATGCCTGACCTCACCTATTCAGAAGCCCGCTAGTGTTCTAAAGAGCTCAGCAATGTAAATGTCAGAAATTACAAGCTGTTGTCTTAACTTATTTTTTGAGACAGGAACAATAGAAGGGAAGTAACGATGTGGTAAAAAGCAGTCATTTTCAATAAAATAAGAAAATAGAATGATGGAAAAGTCAAGTAGTTTTAAAATATTTCTATGAAATTTATTGATTTATATGTAGGCAGGGGAGAGTAACATGTATAGCACGGTTGTAATATGAATTATTTTCTGCACCTGGCTCTTTCAAAGATTACCAGTTGCTACTCAACTGGCCCTTTTAAGACTTCTTAGCCATCGAACAACTTGACCCTATGACCTTCAATGCTAGTTGCCGTTTGGATTTCAGGGAACAGACTAGGATATAAAACAGTATAGGATATAGGAGGTGGGTAGGTGGGTAGCAGGGTGAGAAGAGAAGTCAGTTGGTAGAGAAGAGATGGTTAGGAGACAATTGAGCCAGGAGAGGCTGAGCTAAGCAGATAGGCTACAGCAGTTGTTATGGTTTGGAGCTGCTGGTACTGGGAAAACTGGGAGAAGGGACTGTTTAAGCAGACTGATGGGGAACTGAGGGAGGAGTGGTTGGGAGAAATGTTTGAAGGGGCTGGGCTGGAAACTAGGAGGAACTGTTGGGAAGGAAATTAGATTCAGGGATATCTCTCTCTCTCTCTCTCTCTCTCTCTCTCTCTCTCTCTTTCTCTCTCTCTCCTTCTCTCTCCCTCTATCTTTCTTCTTCATCTAGTATTAAGGGGTAAAACTGGAGGGAGGATAAAAGGTGAGGAAAAGAAGAACCCACAAAGTAGCAAAGGCCAGCATGGGGCAGTCAGAGGACAACTCGAAGGAGAAGGTTCTCTTCTTTCAGTGTGTGGGCTCTGGAATATGAAGTAGGCTGTTAGACTTGGCAGCAAGCACCTTTACCCATGGACTTATCTCATTGATCCAGCTTACTTCTTGAAAATTATTTGTCAATTATCTTTAAATTTGTTTTCTAAGTTAATATATTCATTTTTATTTTGATTTAACATTGCCTGATTTTTCAGACACATATGTATTTCTCATATGTTTTCTCGTTGACTCACCTAGATATCAGCCACTGATGACTTGACATAATTATCTCCATCAGTGCTTTTTCCTTAGCTGGTTTACAACATGCTGGACAAGTTGTATGGATGCACCGTCATGCTGAAGAGACAGTCCCTGAAGTAGCCATTACATTCCTTCTGTAGCATGAGGTTCTTTTTGATGAAACGTGTGGACAGTGAAAATGCCCAACAAGTCCTTCACTTTTGTACTAGTGCGTTAGGTAGACAAAAGGATATGGAGAGATCTTGCATCTTAGAGCTATTATGCTTCAAAGAAATTCACATTTTCTACTTTATAGATAAAAGAGTTAGGTAATTTTATCAGTTCCACAAACTTAGTGTGAGCCAGTTTTATTAAAATATCTGACTTTTGGTGAAATGAGTCTTTCATTCTTGTATATTACTATTATTATTTGTAGAGAACTGTGAATATCACACTTGAATTTGGAACAGATTTAATAAAAAATATATATTTCAAATAAGTAATATAATTATGCATTTATAAAGTGAATTTATTTAAATAAATTGTGTGTTATTCTCATCATAAAATTATTTTTTTTTAAAAAAAATATTTAGGGAACATATAACTATTTGGGAATTCCTGATGTGCCAATACAGTATGTGTCTCTGCTCAAGTGGGAGTTTATGGGAGATGGGATGGTGCATGCAGTACTAGGGAGACTGAGAGAGGAAGTTCATGAATTCAAGGTAACCCTGAAGTGCATAAATTGTTTAAGTCTATCCTGAGCTACATAGAGAGTAGGCAGCATCCGGAACTATGTTTTGAGTCTATCTCAAATGAAAACTGATGAGTAAGAATAGCAATCAAGTAGTAACTTCCAAACTGATTTATTAGTACTTACAATCTATATTCTGAATTATGTTCTCAACCTGTCTAAAAATGACTCTCCTTTCTTTCTTTCTTCCTTCCTTTCTTTCTTTCTTTCTTTCTTTCTTTCTTTCTTTCTTTCTTTCTTTGCTGGTCTTGAGATATATCAATCACATCTATCTATCATCTACCCATCCATTCATCCATCCATCCATTTCTATTTTTTACATATAGGAACCTTATCTGGAACTCACTTGTCACAGACTAGCCTCAAATTTGTACCAATTCATCCTTTGCTCATTGAATTTGTTTTCTTAGAATGTAATTCTAATTAGTTAATAACACCTAAAATACAAAAGTCAAAATATGCCAAAGTCATGAAATGAAGAAGAAAATTGAATGTATTTCCCCATAATACACATTTTATATTTCTAGTAGCAGAAAATAGTCTGAGGACATTAGCATGGTGTTTTTAGCATGGATTTTTAATCTACTTATGGCTTTGGCGTCTCCATTTTTATTTTTTATTGGATATTTTATTTACATTTCAGATGTCATCCCCTTTCCCCATTTCCCCTCCCTAGAAGACCCTTACCCCATGTCCCCTTTTCCTTTTTGCTTTTATACAATTTTTTAAAATGTTAATCAAAGGCTTTATAAGTTTGGTAATGCTCAATCAGAAGTGTAACCCAATACCCAACCTAGATATATAGACTATCTTTGACTGGTGGAGACACGTGAACATCTGCCTCCATGTCCCCCCCCCCTTTCTCTCTCTTTCTTTCTCTCATCACCTAGCTTCTCCTGTCCTTCTTCTCCTCCTCTCCTTACTCCTTTTCTTCCTCTCCGTATTCCTCCTACCTTAGCTCCTCCTATATATCACCCTTCCTGTTAAAATAAAACTTTTCTCTTAAAATACAATTAGAGCATAATTATTCCTATTTGTACCAGTGAGGTACAAGATAGTCTTAATACCCAGTCCATCATTTTGTTGACTAACCAGAACCTCTGTCATCTCTCCTAACTAAAACACTTAGTTCTGAACCTGGATTTTTTTCTTGGCTTTAAAATGAATGTCAGCTGAAAACCATCCACTCAAATCTTTTTTCTCAAGGTAAATAGCCAGGATTGGCTATGAGACTATAAGTTTTCAACCCCATTGCAAATTCAGAATGACTGAGTTAACTGAAATTATGGGAAGCACAAAGCATAGCTTCTAAAACTTAGCCAATTTATAGAGACCGCTGAACACCTGGACAGTCCCTATACTTCAAAACGTTGGAGCATCTGATCTTCAGCCTTCTGGCCCAGGATCATCTGACAGACCTTAGTGATGCAGAATTATTAAGGGCTGATTACTCTGTCTAGGCAGATATAATCAGTTGACTATTCTGCAAGTGCGTCCTTTTCTGGACAGTAATTTGTCTCTAGATGGGAAGAGGCAATTCTTGCCCAGTGGCTGTCTCACCACAACTGGAGTAACTCCAAAGATGCTCAAATTCTTCTTAGAATCCAAGACAGGAAGCTGTCAGGGTAGACATGTCTCTAATCAAAATGAACATTAATACAGAAATGTTTGTAAAGTCAATTCTGTGGACTTCTGACGTTTTGAAAACCAACTATCCATGTAAGGCAATCTGGACTGTTGTCTGTTAACTCCTCTCAGCTATTTCTAAATAAAATATAGAAAACACCCTAACAGTAAACTCAAAGCCCTGAATTTGCTATAGTCCCTCAACGCACAGGCTAACCATCTCAAATCAGTTAAAAAAGTTAAAGATGGACTGGGTCTAAGCCTTGTATTCCTAAATGTGTTATACAGCCACAATGCCTATGAGAGTATCAATATTCATCTCACTTTTATATTAATAAGAAGCTCATACCGATGAAAACCTTAAATTTGAAATTGAAGTAAATTTTGTACAATTTAAGAAATTATAACTTCATCTTGATAACAATTATACATATTTCTACCAATAGGTTATGGCTATGAAATAAATCCTAGCTAATCCTCCCTGTTCCAACAAAACCACTACTTTTACCTAGAAAGACAGCCCAGTATTAACCACCTTAGTCCCCAAGCCCAGGGAATAGGGGCACTGACTCATCATTAACTTCTTCAAGCTGATTACGGGTGTTGAGATATTAGAAGAGGGGTGGGGGGGGGGAAGAGTAAATTGATAAGCCTCTGATGTTGGGACTTCACTGCATCCAGATGGAATTCCAGGACATCAGTGGTTTGAGCAGGTCTGCTCAGCTTGCTTGATGAGTAGATTATTTTTAAAGAACATTTAGTCTCAAATGTTTCCATAGACACTCTAGTTTTTAATTGCATTAATTTTAGAAAATATCTTGGTGACCCCTGTATAAATTTTTGTAAAGGTGGTATATACTTTTTTAAATTCAAATTATTTTTATACACTGCATTCTGACCATGGTTTTCCTTCTCTTGTTGTCTCAGATCCTTCCTACTTCCCTAATTATCCAAGTCCATGCTTTCTTTTTGTCTCCCTTTAGACAAACAACCATAAAACCCACAAAACCACAAAATTGGAAATCATATTATATAAACAAAAAATATGGTTAAAAATGCCCAGACAAAGGATAATGAGACAAACCATATCCAAATTATTGTTGGATTTGTTTAGTGTTGGGCATTTACTGCTGGAAATGGGGTGTCTTTTAGGGGTGATTTGTATACCCAGTGATACTCCAATAAGGAAAACTAATATTTTTTTTTTATGTGAGAAGTTATCAATTGGAAATAGCCTCTAGGTTAGGGATGGGGCTCCTGCCTATTTCCCTAGTCAGTGCTGGGATCCCATGTGTATTAAACCTGTGCAGGCCTTGAGAATCCTGCCATTGTCTTTGTGCGTGTGTCCTGTTCTTTCTGGAAGAGACTGTTTCTTTGGCGTCTTTCATTCTCAATGGCTATAATTTTTCTACTTTCTCTTCCACACAACATCCTGAGTCCTGAGAGAGCGGGGTTGATGAAAAGATTCCAAGGTCTTTCACTCTTTGCACATTGTCCAGTTGTGGGTCTCTATATCAGTTCCCATTTACTGTAGGAGGGGGCTTCTCTGATACTGGCTGAATGGGGGACTGATCTATGTTGTTAGTAATCATTACTTTTCTATGTGCTTTTAACAAAACGGTATCTGGTTTCCCCTAAAAATAATGCCCTATATAGTCTAAGGTTTTTGGCAACCCGAGTAGTACTGGACATGGATTTCATCTCATGGACTGGCTCTTAAATCTAATCAGATAGTAGTTGCTTACTCTTGTTAAGGTTTCATTGCTGTAAAGAAACATCATGACCAAGGCAATGCTCAGGAAAACATTTAATTGGGGTTGTATTTTAGCTTCAGAGGTTTAGTCCATGATTATCATGGCAGGAAATATGGTGTTGGAGAAGGAGCTAAGAGTTCTACATCTTGATCTGCAGGCAGCAGAAGGAGACTGTGTACAACACTGGGCGTCGATTGAGCATATATGACCTCAAAACCTCACCTCCACAGTTGACATACTTTCTTCAGCTAGGCCACACTTCCAAATAGTGCCATGCTCTGTGTCCAAGCTTTCAAACACATGAATCCATGGGGGTGGGCATTGCTATTTGTACCACCATAGTTACTTCCCAAACTCTTGTGCCACTATTATACTAGTGTATCATGCAGGCAGATTATTTTGTTTCCTCTACCTTAGAGTTTGTTCTTTTCTTTTCTTTCTTTTTTTTGTTTGTTTTTTGAGACAGGGTTTCTCTGTGTAGTCCTGGCTGTCCTGGAACTCACTCTGTAGACCAGGCTGGCCTCGAACACAGAAATTTGCCTGTCTCTGCCTCCCAAGTGCTGGGCTACTCCTTTCTCCCACATTATACCTAACCTCTGTGGTGATGTGGATTCCAGCATGCATATCAATGGTTTCAAATCTAACATCCACATAAAGGAGACTACATACCATATTTGTCTTCTGAGGTCTAAATTACATCACACAGGAAGATATTTTCTATCTCTATTTACCTGTGAATTTCATGATCTTTTCTTTTTTTTTTTTTTTTTTTAGCTAAGTATTAATATACTGAGTAACTGTATCACACTTTTATCATCCAGACATCTGCTGTAGACGTCAAGGCTGTTTCCAGTTGATCTATATTATGAATAAAACGGCAATGAATACAGATGAGCAAGTGTCTATGTAGTAGAATGTAGCCACTTGGGAATATGGTGAAAGTGGTATAGCTTGGTCTTGTAGTAGATGGATTCATGTTTTTATGAGGAACTGCCATGTTGATTTCTATAGTGGTTTCCATAGTTTGTACTCCCACCCACAATGGATGAGTGATCTGCTTACCCCCACATCCTTGCCTACATAAGCTGTTATTTGTTTTATTGATCTTGGTCCATTCTGATAGGAGACGTGTAAAATGTCAGAGGAGTTTTCTTTAAAATGTTTCTCAGCCATTTGAGTTCCTTTTGTGAAAACATTACATTTAATTCTGCTCCTCATTCTTTGTGTTATTTAATGACAAATTTCTTTTTGTAGTTTTTTTTTGTATATATTAGATATCAGCCCTCTATCAGATGTGTAATAGATAAAAATACTTTTTTTTTTTTCATTCTGTAGCCTGTGTCTTTATCTGAATGGTGGTGTCCTTTCCTATACAGAAGCATAACTTTAATTTTTTTCAAACCTTATTTTTAATTATGGTTCTTAAACCCTTTAATCTCCCTTGTAGCCCACCTCCTACCAGAGGTAGTGGAAAACAAAGGATATGGGGGAAGTGGACCTGTTTAGAAAGGTTGTTTGGAGCAACTCCCATCTGAGTTGTCTGGAAATCTGTAGTTCAGTTCACAGGTCAGCAGGCAGTGGCAGCTCAATCCACTTGCAAACACTTCACAGACACACCAGTAATCCAGTTAGGTAGAGTCAGGTTAGCAGAAACAGCCAGGTCTCAGTCTTGGTTCGAGTCAGCAGGAGGGACCAATAGGAACACCAGAAGAAGTTCTCAGTTGTGCCTATCACAGCAAAGTGAAGATCAGTAAAGATTCGAGACCCACAAACGTTGCACAGCTACCTCTATAAACAAGCCTAATTCAACCTCCATCACTGTGTGTGGAGTCCCATTTATACACTCCAAACATCACATGTCCTCTACAGGTCTTGCCTGCCCTGTACTTCTTGTAGTAAGTACAAATTTTGAGTCCAAGGTTTTGTGGGTTTGTTGTTGTCCTTATCCTTCCACTGGAAGTCCTGTCTGGTTATAGGAGGCGGCCACTTCAGGCTCAGTATTCCCCACTGTTAGGAGTCTCATCTAGAGTCACCCTCATAGACATTCTGATAGAGTCTCTTCTATCACAGGTCTCTGGCATGTCCCAGATATGCTTCCCATTCCCCTACCCCAGCCTTCACCAGCTACTGATTTCTATTCACCACTCGGTCTCCCAGGACCCTCTTTCCTATGAGTGGGTAGGGGTATCTTCCCACCCACTCTGCAGGGCAAGGTACTTCCTCTCTCACTGAGGCCAGACGAGGCAGCCCAACTAGAAGAACATACCCAGTATACCAACAACAGCTTTTGGGATAGCCCCCTTGCAGGACCCACATGAAGACCAAGCTGAACATCTGCTTCATGTGTCCGGGGAGACCTAGATCCAGCCTGTGTATGTTCTTTGGTTGGTTGTTCAGTCTCTGAGAGCCCCAAGAGTTCAGGTTTGTTGGCTCTGTTGATCTTTCTGTGGAGCTCCTATGCCTTTCAGGGCCCACAATCCTTCCTCTTGTTCTTTCATAAGAGTCTCCAAATTCCATCCAGGGTTTGGCTGTGGGTCTCCATCCCTTTGAGTCAGATGGTGCAACACTCATCTGGGTAGAGCCTCTTAGAAGACAGCCATGCTAGGCTCCTGTCTGCAAGCACAATAGAGTCATTAATAGTAGCAGGGGCTGGTATTTGCCCATGGGATGAGTCTCTAGTTGGGCTGCTTATTGCTTGTTCATTTCCTCAGTCACTGCTCTATTCCCTGTTCCTGCATATTTTTTTTTTTTTTAGACAGGATAAATTTTGGATTTAAAATTTTTCTTAATTCCCTGACTTGTGCTTCAACTATATAGCATTTCTCAGGGTTGACTGTAGAAGGGTTACTGAGATTCCTTAGAGGCATACTGTCTTGATTGTCAAGGAATTTGTGTATTTTCACCATTGTCTAGGGTTCTGGGGTTGGACTGATTGGAGTGACTCAGTTGTTGATATCTATTCTTGCCTTTGTTGGGTAATGTTCTATTCCTTGATTTCTGTTGCCATCTCTGAACCTTAGAAAATTGTGGTGACTATCAAATGTATAGTGGTATCAAAGGTATGTGGGGGAGGGAGATACTTAGAGGGAGGCTCCCCCTACTCAAAGAAGAAGGGGAGGGTGGAATGCAGGAGGATCTGTGTGGAGGGGTACTGGGAGGAGAGGAGGGTTGATATTGGGATATAAAGTGAATAAATAAATTGAATTTAAAAAGTGGTATCTGACAAACACTGTGACCCTCACATACCCCTTCATCCCAATACACACATTCATAATAAATAAAAGGAATCAAATTGTAAAAAGGCAATGTTTGTGAAAAATGTAATCTCTGAGATTTGTTCTATAAAGTGTCTTACAGATGAATTGGAAGTTCTGTAGAATTTCCAAGCCACTGAGAGGTTGCTTTCCCACTCAGAAGGCAATGGAACACTACATAGAAGAGTGGCATCAACGCACTGCAGTCCCAGTGACCACAACAGGAGCAAGGGGCCTGAAGATGCTCCATCGAGGAGTGACTGGGACATTTTCAAAGGAAGCAGATGTTGTAATCCATTGAAATTGGATTTGTACTTGTTTACTCTGTGAAAAAGTACCAGCACACCAGGAGAAAAAGCATTTCATCCAGATCCACTTAAAGCAAATAACACAGCGTCTGATGCTGAATGTACTGATATTGACATTCTGAAGCCTGCCTGGAAATTGTGTGGATACAGAATTGACCAGGTGACTTTTATGTTAAATGTGTCACTGGTTTGCACACAGTCACAGGGAAGTTTGTGGTATACAATGTACACGTGGAAAACGCTTGCGATCCTTGTTAATTTGGATTAATTTGTATTGTAAATGCATCCATCCTTTAACTCCCTGTACCCATATTCATGAGCTTGATAACTGCACTGTTTAGGTCTTTAGTTTTCCTCTTGTTTCCCTGAGGACACTTTCTGTGTGTAACCCACCCTGACTAATGACTCTTCCTCCAGTACCCAACCTGACTCTCTCTGTGTGTGTGTGTGTGTGTGTGTGTGTGTGTGTGTGTAGACAGCTTTATAGCACAAAGAACTGGGTGTGTTTGCCACTTCTGTGCTGTTTCTCTTCAGCTTCAGCTTGCTTTCTTATTTCACATGACTTTGTCCGACACAGTACTATTCTTGAGTCTTGGCATCAGCAACTTTATCCTTTTCTGTTCATCTTGTGGGTGCTGTTCGTGATCCCATTGATGGAATTTCCAGCATTGGTTGTGTTTCCTGCCTCTGACTTGTTTATTGTTTTAGTCTTTACAACAGTGCTGTTGTGGGTGTATACAGCACATCCTTGTTTTGTTTATAGACTCTTGTTATATTGATGCTTTAGCACATATATTTTGTTTGCACTGCAATTTGCTTTGTCGTAGGCATGTGCTTTGTGTATTTGCTGAATTTGCTGAACTGTCAATGGTGATTCTTACCTGATACTCATCTCTCTCTTCCAAGTCACTGACAACTAAAATGGCCCTTCTTCTCAGTATCACATTTTCCTATTAACTACACACATAGTTGGTGCTCCTTCACCCACTATGTAGGGCATGAAGATTGTGAAATGCCCAAATAAAGAAGAATAAGGTTCCTTAAGAGCTTTAGGCTTAAGTTAAGTCCATAAAATGTGTCTCCTTTCTTCCTCCATTTCTCCTGCTGTCCTTTTCCTCTTTCCTTTCCTCATTTTTTATCTTGTGCTTTCCTCATGAATAATATTGTTAAATTTCTAATGCCTTAAATTTTATAGTTCTATTAACTATTTTTTGTGGAAGGGGAAAAACCTCCCAGTCTGGTTCCCAGAATAACAACCAAACCCTGCTATATGTACAATTTCTCTCTGCTTTGAATCCATGTTCTAAGTCTTGTACACTCATATTGCCTAATAGTTCTTTCTACTCAATGACACTATTATTATTGCTACTAATGTGGCCAATACTTGCTGTGCTATTATTACAGATAATGAAATCCAAACCACACTTCCACTGATGCTGGGTAATTTTATCCCAGGTCTCCTCACCATGTACAGAAGGCAGCCAGGCTTCATGTTCTCAGAATTCTCCTCCTTTTGTGCTTTTCCATTGTGCTCTTGCAGCAAGGACATTAATGTTTGATTAAGAAGGCTGCAGAAAGCAGCATTTATTAATCTCTCAAGGCAGTTCTAGTCAGGTGCTGGGCAGAGAGAGAACAGAGGTTCACACTAGCTTCTTGGCTGGCTCCGGAGAACCATTCCTTATATATTTAGGCAGAGTAAGTCAATGGGAGTTTTCATTTATTTGTAGATATAATACTGCCCTGTGCATTTCTAATGCTAACCCCTAATGCCCTATAAGCATTTCACACTAAGATCATGGTTTCATGGTGCTGACTTGTGTGATTTTCCAATGATTGATTAATTCTACTTTTTAAAAAGAAATAAATAATTCAGGTTTCTGGTGCATAAGGTGTCTCTATTTTCACTGCCCAAACCCTGATAACAATTTGAAACTCAGATAAGGAGTCTGGGATTAGGGAACCTGTTTTGATAAGTCACATAAATCAAAGAGCACACAGGAGAGACATTAGTCCTAATGTCTGTCTCAGCTTTTGTGTCACAAGCTACTGCTTCTGTCCTCTTCTGTCCTTCTGTCCTTTTCTTTCCTGTGCTCACCTCCATTGAGCCTCAGTGAGTTTTTTCTGATCTTCTCTGGCTGCAGCTTCTCTGAGCATCCCCAGTGAACTGTGAGGAAACTTGAGTCAATACTTGGTCCTGAGTCTGACTATGGGTTAATGGAAGGTACCCCATTTTACTGTATTATAAAAAGGACAACAAAAGAAAAATGGTTTTCCCATTATGTGATCTCTAGCAGTTTATAAAGCTGTGAAGAAGGGCTACCTGAGGAGTTGGTTGCAATTCCTATGATGGATGTGGGGCCCATTTGATAAGTTTTTGTTCTACTACCAAGTAGGTTTTATTTTTAGCCTAAGAAAGCCTTGGTTTGTCTATTAAGTATGCAGACTATTTCCTCCTTTTTGAAGGACAATTTAATCCCTTTAAACAAGGGATTGAAGATCTGAGATTCGTTTTATGTTGTATTTATGAAATCTGTTTTCATTCATATTGTTTTACTGAGTTTAGTGATCTGAACTGATGAAATGTGTTTTTTTTCTACACCTTTACTTATAGCATAAGTTGTAAGCTATAAAGAAAGAGTCCATTTAAATGCAATCAACATTTGGTCTAAGGCATAAATGTGTCAATTTTTCTAAAATTTGCAAGATATTGTCACCAAATTTTTCTTGTCAAAGATTTAAATTGTGTGTCTTTTAACTGAAAATAAATCAGTAAATAAAACATTTTTCTTTAACCATAAGTGATTTATGAAAACTGTGCAAAAGCGCTTTGGGATATCTTGTTTTATTTCATAGAAATTTACTAGGAAAGATTTGCTGCCATTGTCACTGAATAATGTTACATGCACTCAATTAAACAGACATTTTAAAGAATCCTGAACTAATTTTGATCTATGTTCTTAATTTATAATGTTTTTTGAGATAAGTCAATTATTTATTTAAAGATTTCTTTTTATTAATATGAATTAGTTAACTTATTTGAATATGTAGAGAAAAAGGTAAGGGAATGAGAAAGAATTTCTTTTGTTGGACAAGATTGATGTTAACTTATCTTCATTTACTTCTTTCTACAGAGGAGTAATTCAGATGTTTTGCATATCAGTGACTTGTGGATTCTATTCCTACGTCTGCCCTGTAGAAAATCTTGTGTGAATTGATTCTCAGTCATCAGGTTTTAGATGTTTGAGTTTCTCCTCATTGTTTACTTATTCTAGACTCTTCCTGGATCTCTGTTCAGGTGTTCAGTTTATCACAAACATTATTTTTGACCTCAGAGATTCACAAAATGGAAGGAAGAACAAACCTGTACAGTCACCAACCATTGTACAACTAGAGATCTCAAGAAAGACATGGTAAATTGAGTTATTACAGAAGAAGAACTGGCAAAAGTTGTTTAAGTCACCAGGAAGGTCATGCACCAGAGATGATGTATTAGCTGGTAACTAAGCAACATGAGAGAGAGGTTTTGAAGTTCTTCAATTCTCACAAAAATGTTCTGGATATTTGCTTGAAGATGAGATAAAGTATCCTCTAAACATGCATAAAATGATTATAAACTGGAAATTACATATATATATTACACACACATATATGTGTGTGTGTGTGTGTGTGTGTGTAGTCAATTTCACTGTAAAATACCTTTTGTTGTATAATTCTTCTCTTGTTTTAGATAGCAATAGTTTCATGTAGTGATTAATTGAAGGACAATTGCAACATTCAATTAATTGTGGTGTACAATTCCAAATACTGTAACTTTAGTTAAAGTGATACATTAATAACCTAGTAAAGTTTTGCTTAAAATGGGTTGCTTTGGAGAACAGTAAACACTCTCCAAAAAGTTATCAATATTGTTCTCTAAGAGTTAATGACAACATATGTAATAGTAACTCAGATTCGTTCTAGAAATCTTTTAACACCTAGAGATGTTATAAAAGTATTGAATCCCAGTGCTTAGGAGACAGGCAAGCAGATCTCTGAGTTCAAAGTCAGTCTACAGAACAAGTTCCAGGACAGCCAAGCTTAGGCAGTGAGGGAGTTGGAAAACAGAGCCCTACTGACAATGTAATAGAACAAGGGGGCCATGTTCCAGCCCCGGCAAGCAGCAGAACTCAGCAGCTTTGGTCACGTGGCTCTGACTTTAGAGTGAAAAATAGAAAGGACTACTGGGACAACTGATTCTGGTTAGCTGGAGCTAAGACATTAGCAGTGATTAAGAAGAGACCAGCATTGCTGAGGTGAAGTCTTCCGGGAAGTGTTTTCTGAGAGCACAAAGAAGCTGTGTTCCATAGTTAGCCCACATTGTACCTCACGCTGCAGCTGTACTTCATCTTGGTAATGTTCTGACCTCTTCAAATGCCAAAGCTGTTAATGGTATAGTGGAGAGCAGTGATAGTGGGGCTGAGTCTGAGGAAGAAGAGGCCCAAGAAGTGTTAAAAGGAGCAGAACAAAGTGGCAGTGGTGATAAGAAAATAGTGACGAAATCAACAGATAAGAGTTTGGAAATCATTGTTACCAATGGCTATAAAGATAGCTTTGCTCAGGATATACACAGTGACATTCATATCGATTCTTCCTGGAGTACCAGAAACAGTGAAGATGAGAAGCCTGGAGAACAGAGCTCACAGCGGACAGCAAACACTGCTGTCTCTGACAGCAAACACTGCTGTCTCTGTTCACCAAGATACAAATGAAGATCCCAGTGAAGATGCTTCAGGAAGACATCATTTGACAAACGATTCAGATAGTGAAGTATACTGTGATTCTATAGAGCAATTTGGACAAGAAGAGTATGACTTAGGTGGTGATCCTACTCAGCACTTGGAAAGTTCTGGATTTTGTGAAGATGCTCAACAATCTCCTGGAAAATTGGCAGCATTGGGAAAGTGCAGATGGTAGCAGCCAAGGGAAAAGGTGAAGTGACGCACAGAAGAGAAGATGGCAGAAGTAGCAGTGGAGCACCTCACCGTGAGAAGAGAGGCGGAGAGAGCGAGGACTTCTCCAGTGTCAGGAGAGGGAGAGGGCATAGAATGCCACATTCGAGTGAAGGAACCAAGTCAGCAAGTCAGGTCAGCAAGTAGAAAGTGGTGGTGATGGAGAACGCTGGGGCTCAGACCGAGGGGCCAGAGGCAGCCTCAATGAGCAGATCACTCTCGTGCTCATCAGATTGCAGGAGGACATGCAGAATGTCCTTCAGAGACTTCATAAACTGGAAACACTACCTGCTTCGCAGGCTAAATTATCATTGCAGACAAGTAATCAGCTCTCCTCACAGAGACCATCTTGGTGGCCCTTTGAGATGTCCCCTGGTGCATTAGCTTTTGCTATTATATGGCTTTGTGTTGCTCAGTGGTTGGTGCGTTTGTATTATCAAAGAAGGAGAAGAAAACTAAATTGAAGAAATGAAGAAATGGCCTTTTATTCAAGAAGACTACTGGGCCTGAATGACTTAAGAGATAGATTGGAAATAAAGTGGAATTCACAAGAAAAATCTCAGTCTGTGATAATTACATTTCATTTTGTCCAGTAGTTTGGCTTATATAAATATTCTTTACACTACGAAAATGGTAACATTTTAAAGACTAATATTGCTGATACTTGAAAAATCAATCTCAACTAGGTTTTAAGTAGCATCCATAGTCTTACTCTTTTTGAGCTTGAAGGACTTTAAATTATTAATTATTGTTCATTAACTATCACCTGATTTTCTCCCATAAGAATTATAAGCTGCATTTCTAAGGCATAGCTACAATTATGAGATAAAATTTATACTTTTTACTTTTCTAAATTAAACACAAGAAAGAATGCAAAACCAATAGTGGCTTTTAAATGAGGTTAAATCAATTTTGTACCAGTCCCTGAACTGTCAGCTATGTAGCAGAAAACTGACGGAAGAATCCTCTCCATTCTTTGTGGTCTGCACATAAGACGGCTTTGTTTAGTGGCTTGATTTCCCTGGCTTGCTCAGGGGAGATCAGAAAATCATCGTCCTTGGATTGTGCTTACTGTTTACATATGATCACTGAACAGGCTTAACGTGATGATGGAGATGAAGAATAGGCCCAATGTAGGTGTAAAAGTGTATTCCAACTTTAGAGATGGTTTATCAGATTTTAATTCAACCACATACACTTAATCCTTTGTAACCATTTTTCTTTATGAGGATATCTACTGTCTGCTTCAAAGGGTGCTTTGCAATAAAACAAAAACTTATTCATACCTTTTTTTTACTAAGGTAACAAATGCATGAAAATCCATTTTTTTTTCCTGCAAGGGGTAAATGACAGTCTAGATTCTTAATCTCTTAGTGCCTCAGATTTCCTTTGGGGTATACTTCACAAGGTTTCAGAAGTACTTTCAGTCTACAGGTCTCTATGTCCACATAATTAAAGAATGGCTAAATAATGGAAACTTAAGTTCCTTCTAGCCATTAGAAGAAAAGGAAGATTAATTTAGATCCTGGAAGACTGTATTTCAAAAATAATCTTCCTTGTGTACTTTCCCAAACCTGTGCTCAGTAATATGCTTTATGCTTTGAAGATTTAATTTAAAAACTTTATAGCAGATCCTTATCTGCTTTTCCTCTTGAGACAGAGGCTTGGTAGCTCGTGCTACCCTCCAGTTCTCTATGTAGCTGAAGATGACCTTGAACATCTGATGTTCCTGTCTCTACTTCTTTTCAGTTTCTGGGACGACAGGCACGTACCACCATGGCCAGCTTTGGATACTAAAACATTGTAATTTGTTTGTGATATGTCTGATATTGGGGGCATTAGCATTAGATCTAGAATATTTCTGGTAAGAAGGAAAGCATCCATCTCCAGAATATAGGGTTATTCCTTGAAAATGGCAGGGGAACCACAGGGTCTCTCACGCCAAGCTGTGTGTAGTCGGCTGAGAACGCCCTGGGTTCCTCCAGCTGGAAGTTAGGCCCGGCTGTTCACCATGGTTCCTCACAGTTCCTCATGGTGCGGCCCCAACACACGAGTAAGTCCTTGGGTCTCCAAAACCGTTTTATTGGCATGGTGGATGGTGGATGGATCTGGATGCACACCCCCCACAAAACCCAGGCCGGACCTGAGTTAAATAGGGAGGGGAAGAGGGGGGAAGGGCTGGGGAAAAATGCTTAATTGGCTCCACCCTCTGGCCTTCAGGTACATCATTAGTATGTAAATCTCCCTAGGGCCTGGGTGCTGTTTATCACGCCCTCCACCTGTGTACATGTCTTAAGGGTAAAGGTGGAATGGAGATTAGACTTTGTGACAGGAGCCTGGGTTCTGGGGCCATGGCCAAACCCACAACCCAAGAACCAGGACACCCTTCTATGGCCCATGGACATGTCCATGGGAATCCAACTCCCCCTTCTGGCCTCTGCTGGTACCTGCATTCATATGCAGATATTGATAGACACAAAGTGTACACAGAATTTGAAATGAGATACATCTTTTAAAATGTCATCTTCAAATATTGGGCAAAAGATTGACTTGGTTTTGGAAGAAGACTGTGTTAGATAGAACACACAATAGAAAGCTCTTGGGGACCTTGGAGGCTGCAGTTGTGCCATATAAAACCTCTGGAATAATGATATTATCATTTTCTTACCTAACACTAAAGCCAAGAAGGCTTGCAAGATGAAGGTGATGCTGGCACTTTAGCAGAATGCTCTGCAGCAGCAACTTCTTTTAGTTGGAAGATCTGCAGAATGTTTCACCTGTGCAATAGAGGCTACATTATTATGTTGATATGTGAAAATGAAATATGAATTTAACAGTAACTAACTAGTGCAAGGGTAGATGTTCATGACTTGGTGGTATATATAATACACAGGGCACCCGTAGAACAATGGAAGCATTCTTGAGGCACAGGAATCAACCAGACTTGTTCAGAGAAAGGCATGGTTTGTATCTGGTGTTACTTGATTCAGGATTCCTTCCAGTACAGACTGCCAGCCTCATTTGTGAGTTTATGTTGGAGAAATGGACCTAGAATATTGCTGTGTTAACAGTTTTGCAACTAAAAATGACCACTTAGGAAATGCATATTTGTGGTCCATCTGCTTCATTGAGGGAGCTGTAAACGTAGAAGGAAATAAATTACTTCCATTAATCCGTTCCTATGAGTGCATTTCTTTTAAAGTTCTTGAAAATATTTGTCATTTCATACTTAATACTGTACTAATTCACACTAATGACCTGAGGATCTCTTGGAGATAAGTTAATTGTGCAATGAACATTAAAAAAAAGCAGCATTATAAAATCAGGAATATGGATGCTAAGATGTAGTTGCTTTATTTATTTTGACGAGGGCAGTTTACTTTCTGCAATTCAAAATAAAGTACTACGGTAAATGTACTAAAGTTGATTTATTAAAGTAATGAAATCTGAATGGGAGTTTTCACCAAGGTCCACCAGCGTTTTATCATTACTGAATGAGTTAAAGTTGCCACGGTACTGTTTTTTTTTAATTTTCTTAATAAAATTCTGTTTATAATTTTACAGCATTCAGGGAGCATAAGGAATCTGATGTTCTCTTATTCTATATGTGCTTAGAATGAAAACTTTTCTTGACATTTAAACATCTCCAAACAGATTCTCTGCAGTTGTCCAGAACATTTGACTCACAAAATTAACATCATACACAGATCACAGATAAATTCTACGCTTTGGATACACACTTAAACTTAACTAAAAAGTATTTTGAAAGTTCAAACCTAAGGCAGAAGAAAATTTAGAGTCCATGGATAGACTCAACAAGACACATTGTGTACACACACTTTCATCTCTGATATCATTTTAGGGGGTTGGCTTACCTTTGTCATTTATGTCCACTCATTTCTAATGTCATTGTAATTGTCTCAGTGTCAAGACACTAGTGGGGTGTGATGACACATGTCTTTAATATAATAACTGATGTGCTTGAGAGGAAGAGGCAGAGGCAGAACAGAGGCAGAGGCAGAGGTAGAGGCAAACAAGTCTCTATGAGTTCAATGCCACCTTGCTAACATAGCAAGTTTGAGGCCAGTCAAGAGTATATGGTAGGATCTTGTCCCCAAACAACTCAAACAAATCAACAAAAGTCAGAGCACAAACCACTTACACTCTCTGAGTTTTAATATGGCACAGAAATGAAATATTTGCAGGTGACTATTAAGAAACGATATTATTCCGTGATAATGTCAGCAAAACCATCATAAATCACAAAGTGGCCCTTATATTCCTATTAGAATTTTCTATACTTCTGGATATTTAGATATAAGATTTAGCTAGTGGGCCAAATTAGAAAAAAGGAATCAATATTAGTAGAGTCTGGGAAGAAATTTCAGTACTCCACAGCAGGCATGTGTTTTTAGTAAGGCAGTATATGGTGAAACTTATTGCCACTTGTTTAACATAAATGCCACCCACCTCCTCATGTCTCCTTTATTTTTGATAATATTTAGTTCTTTTCATTAATAGTTTGGTACTCAGAGCTATGTATAGAAAGGTTTGTGTCTATTTATAGAATTTCGCTTTGCTTAAAATTCCAAATTCTTTTTACATTTCCCATTGAATGAAAGCACAGCATGCACAAATGGGCTTCCTTTCAGTTATGCAAAACTTCCAATAATCTTTCAGCCATAACAATAAATAAAGACAGCATGTCTGTATTTTAAGGGCAGATACTCTCCTTTTATTGCTCTTTAATGTCATGATATATAATAAAATAAAGTTGATTAACATGTTTATATGTGTATAACTTATTCTAATACTAAATTTTATTTAAGCTCGTTTTACTAATTGTAATGTATAATGAACAGCTAATGTGAGTTCACCAAGTGCATACAGATAAATGTATAATGTAAAACTATATCAGAAAGGCATGAAATTAAGCGATCTGATGTGTCCCCTCTCTAGGTGTGCTCTACCCATCACCCTCCAACATCACAGTGTTATCTGTGCTGCTCCAGTTCACTGTTCATCATAAAGTTCAATGTGGAATTACATTGACCATTTGAAAACTTAAAAAAAAAAAAAAAACCCTTGAGGCTAGAACGCCAAAATCTACATGAGAACAAAGTTTCAGATCCAGCCCAAGGTCAAGTGCAGGATATGATTGATGAGGTCTGTAACATCCCTCTGAACAGTTAGATTTTCATAGTTCACAGGCTCAGATTTTTCTGAAAATGTCCTCTCCCTGATTCTGATTCTCCTCGAGCTTGAGCTTGACTTCCCCCTTCAGTAGAAGGTGGATCCAGCCAGCAGCGATTCGTCATTTAATAGATTTACACGGTTGATGTATTGAACACTTTAGGCCTTAGTTGCCACATTGGTTGGTTCAAATTAAGAGTTGCATTTTATTTGAAAAACATGGTGAGTTTATGTATCAGATAAGTTTCACTTCGGATACTATATGTGTTCAAACATTTGAATAGTGCTATAAATTCTATGGGTTGAGGAAGGAAAGTCCTGTGTCAATCATCAAGGTAGAGTATCTGTTAAAGTCAGATAACGCATGAGATACAAACTGTAGAAATTTGGACTAGTGTCCATCACTGCCTTTGTAAGCCTTGATGTTAGTATAGAAAAGAGGGGAGAATATAGATAGAAATAACTACTTCTGAATAGATTTGTAAGAAACCTCGTGGAAAGACTGCTATAGCATTCTAACGTATATGCATATTTATCTAACAGTTGTTTAAATGGAGTTACCCTGGGATGAACAGGAGAAAGAATAGAAAATGCCATAGGCTATCAAATACAAAGGACAGTGCAAGACTGGATTATCTTGTTTGAGTTGTTGGTTGATGAGGTTCTATGGACATTTTCATTCCCAAACATGACAGGCTATTGCTGTTGCTCTTGGTTATCCTTCAGAACTTGCTTGTAATACACTATTACTGAAAATCTTACGTACTTAAGTCATAGGACATGAAGACTGGTAGGAAGCTTCATCCATGCTGGAAAGATGTCATAGTGTTGGAAATTTCTATGTCGGCTACTGAGTGTAATCAGTAGCTTTGCCCAGTTGTTGATCTCTGTAAACTGCAATAAGGACTTCCATGGTAAGATATTTTTATTAGTATAATACTGGCATACATATTATGGATAATATGTTACCAAGCACTTACTGGATTCAAGGCCATCTCCACAAGTCAGAATTGATACCTGGTACTGTAAACTGGACAAAAAGCCTTAGTAATTTATAGGCCCTAGGGGAGTATGAAGTGGAAACTTAAGGATTCTTTGGAAGGTTGGTTGGATGGTGGTTTGCTGGACCAAACAGGTGAAGAAATGTTTCATTAAAGTAGACACAGGTATGAAAGGCTAAAACAGGCTTGTGAAGGGACATTTAGCTGAAGCAGACACAGGAGAGGGGATGATCTGCTCTAACAAGCATGTGAAGAAGAATGTGGTAAAAGATTCTTTGCCAGTGACACTCTTGTATTGGCCTGCCTTACATTGGGTAATTGAGCTACATTTGTCAGGACACCATAGCCATAGAGAGAAATGTATCAAAAACCTGGTGGATGTACTCGAGTTTGTTGCCACTTCCAATGACTTGGGATGGTTGGATGCACATGCTGAGAGAGGAGCTGTAATGAGACAAGGCACTCGGAGGACACAAGATGTTTGGAGGGCATAAATATGACTACACGGAGTGACGGAGACAGAGCTTGGCTTGCTGGTACAGCTAGCTGTGCAACACTTGTGGGTCTTGAGTCTTTGTGTCTTCACTGATCCTCCCTTCTCTTATAGAGGCACAACTGAGAATTCCTGGTGTCCCTCTGGGTCCCTCCTGCTGACCTGAGTGAAGGCTGAGGCCTGGCTGTCTCTGCTAGGTCATGCCACCGCTGCTGATTCATGTTTTCTACCCTGACTCTACTGAAATGGACTGCTGGTATATCAGTTAAGTGTTAGTGGATTGAGATGCTGCTGCCTGCTAACCTGTGAACTAAACTACAGATTTTTAGACAACACACACAGGAGTTGCTCCAAATGACTTTCTAAACAGCCCCCCCCACGACTTCCCCTGTATCCTTTCTTGTTCCATTACCTCTGGTGGATGGTGGTCTACAAGGGAGGTTAAAGCGTTTAAGAATCATAATTAAAAATAAGGTTTTAAAAAAAATTAAAGTTTCAGATTACTATTCTTTATGATGAAACACCATGACCAACAATACTTGGGAAAGAAAGGGTTTATTTGTCTTGTGCTTCCATATTACAGTTTATCATCAAAGGCAGTCAGGACAGGAAATCAAGCAGGCCAGGGATCTGGAGACAAGAGCAAATGCAGAACCATAAAGGAGTGCTGTTTTCTGGCTTGATCCTAAAACTCAAGACCACTAGCCCAGGGTTGATATCACACTCAATGAAATGGGTTCATCCACAACAATTACTAATTAACCAAATGTTCCAAAGGCCTGCCTAGAGTGGATCTTGTGGAGGCATTTTCTCAGTTTGAAGCTCCCTCTTGTCTGATGACTCTAGCTTGTGTCAACTTGACATAAAACTATCTAGTACACTGTGTCTTTCAACCTTGTCACATAGGGTTGCCTTTGTATAGAGACCCACAAGTATCTAGTGTGCAGAGAATAATAAATTGTAGAACATATGGCTCTAAACTGGGCTCAGGAATCATCTTGAAAGAAGATAATAAGTTTGTTAAAGCCAGAGATTGTAGATACCTGTAGGAAAACAGTATTCTCTAGACATGACCAAACAGTCTTTAGACATGACCCACGACAGTGTTAGAATTGCATATACAAGATCTGAACAAGATTAAGCCAACTAAAATTCTAGCATGGCTGGGGAATGAGCTCATGAAATCCCACCCAATGTGGAACCATTGTAATTGATGGTTTTGGAATCAATTTCCATCAAGGATTTGGTCTTTGAGAAGCTTCTTATGATCTTACACTCACCCATTAATAATGTCATTTCTAGGATGGGGTTCCTTGCTGAAGGGCAAAGGAGAATGTGAGTATAGCACAAATACACCTTGCCCTTTACTTCCTGGCTGTAAATTTAATGTGACAAGCCACCTCATTGCTGTGCCTTCCTAGCCATGATGGTTTGCATCCTCTCAAACCATGAATGAAAATAAACCATTTCTTATGTCATTGCCAGGAATGTGATCACAGTTTCAAGAAAAGTAACTAACACAGAAAACTGGTTCTGAGGAGTAGATAAGCCACCCTGTTGCCAAGATAAACTGGACCATTTGGTTCTGAGGCCTTTGGATATGATTCGAAAGAGGAAGGTTTGGGAGTCTGAAGGATGGATGTTTGGGTGATCAAAGAAGAGTTTGGAGCTGTGAGCTATAAGCTGAGTTAAATCAAATAAGACAATCTGGTAGGGACTGAGAAGACAAGAATGCTGACAGAAGATCAATGTGGGCTGTGGCTTATGGTGCTTCAGAGGAAAACAAAGAGGTTGTTGTGTATTGGACTAAGAAGCCATTCACATTCCATTCTATATTTTGCTGACGTTCCTATAGTTTAAATAATACTGAACTCAAAAGTTACTGGCTAATCTGCTTAGTGGAAGAAATATCAAGCATAGTCCTCTTGTCTGACTCAGGTTTATAGTAAGGGAAAGCAGTACATGGGAAGGAGAGATATAAAAATTGAAGTTTGATGAAGAGAGAAACATTGGCTTAAAGGTTCAGGCAGGAGAGTGCAAGAGCAAACCTCAGAGTTTGCACTGGGATACTAGAAAAGGTGTCCAGTGTATAAGACCCCACATACCTAAATGCAAATTCAAATGAAAGGAAGGAGACTTGACTAAACGTGCAGTTGAAGATTTTCCTGTTTGCAAACTGCCAATGGAGGTGTCTTCCCAGGTTCATCTGCCAAGATGCATAGAGACTACTATAGCTACAGCAGAAGGTGGAGCAAGCATATCTCCAGGGGACAGCAGAGATCGGCAGCGTTGTCCACATTGTGCTGATATTGCTAGCATGCAAAACCAAGAGTGAGGGGGTGACAGAGGTATAGATCAAAGTTCTAAAAAGCCTCTGAGTCAAGAAAACAATGTGTGATGAGGCCAGATGTGAGCAAGGGAGATCGTAAAGGACTATGAGATGTACACTTAGGAAAGTCCTCAACGAATGGTCAGCTGCTGGTG
The DNA here is from genome assembly GCA_030674055.1 of Rhabdomys pumilio. Lineage (NCBI taxonomy): Eukaryota > Metazoa > Chordata > Mammalia > Rodentia > Muridae > Rhabdomys > Rhabdomys pumilio. The sequence goes on along the minus strand of JANHMN010000017.1, from coordinate 9,784,529 downwards.
GGCATGTTTATGGTTACCTCACTTAGAATGTTTTTTCATAGCTCCCTCTGTTTATTTATTAATCTCAGTTTTTTTTTCTTTTTTTTTTTTGGTGACAGCTGAATAATATTTCATTGTCCAAATGTACTACATTTTCATTATCCATTTGCGTGTTGATAGAAATCTATGTTTTTTTCCAAATCCTGGCCATCATGGATAGAGCAGCTGTGAACATGGATGAACAAGTGTTTCTCTAGGTAGATGTAGAAATGTTCAAGGGTGATATAGTTGGATCTTTATGTAGATCTAATTCCAGCTTCCTGTGGGTCCTAAACAATGGCTTCCAATAGTGGCTCTAACAAGTTTGCACACTCTCTGGCCATGAATGAGTGTTTCCATTCTTCCACACCCACACCACCATGAGCTGTCATTTGTCTGATTGTTCTTGGCCATTCTAACTAGTGCAAGATGATATGTCAAAATATTTTGATTTGAATTTTCCTGGTGACTATGGATGATGAAACATTATCATTAAATGTTTCTCAGACATTAATGTTTCATTTTTTGAGAACTGTGTTTAGATTTATACCAATGCTAAAATTGGATTGTTTCTTTTCTTGGTGTCAATTTATTTTAGATGTTATATGGCTTGGATGCTAATGCCTTATCACATTTCTTCACTTGGATAGGTTGTGATTCCAGTTTCAGTCAATTCTAAAACATTTGACTTTTTTTCTTCATTTGTGCCTTGGCCCACTTTTCGTTTAGTGGTGAGTTGTTCCGTTTCCGTGAGTTTGAATATTTTCTATTGTTTTTGTTGTTGATATTCAGCTTTAATCTGCAGTGGTCAGATAGCATGAAGATTTTATTTTATTTTATTTTATTGTGTCTGTTGAGGCTTGCTCTGTGTTTAATTATGTGTTTTCACATTTGGAGAAAGCTTCAAGGTCTTCTTGGATAAAAATATATTTTGTGTGTGTTTAGATGGAATGTTCTCTAAATATCTATAGATATGATGTTGTATAACTCCAGAATTTCTCTATTTGGGTTTTGTTTGGATAACTTGTCTGCTGGTTGGAGTAAGGTATTGAAGTCACCCACTATCATTGTGTGAGCATCAATATGTAATTTAAGCTGTAGTAGTGTTTCTTGTATGAACTTGGTTACCCTTTGATTTGGTACATCATTGTTTAGAATTTTATTATCCTCTTGGTAGGTCTTCCTTTGAGGAGTATGTAATGTCCTTCCCTATCTTTTTTGTTTAGTATTGGTTTGTAGTCTACTTTGCCAGCTATTAAAATAGCTGCAACAATTTGCTTCTTAGGTCCATTTGCTCAGAATACCTTTACCCATATTGTCTTTGTTTTCTTGGGTCTTCTTAAAGCAGTAGTCAAAATAAGCTCTTACTTCCTTGAATTGGTTTTGTTAGGTATTTTATGATATTAGCACAATAAGCAGGCCATTCAGTGCCAGATACTGAAATCCTCATGTATTATAAGTAAGTTATAATACATGGTGTTGGGGTCACTAAGGACTAGTGGTAGAGTAGAGAGAATGGTTATGTCTGGTACTATAATTTTGGTACTTTAATTGTTTTTACTTAATAACTTATTATTCATTTCTCACCGGTAACTGTGCTCTAGACTCTCTCTCTATCTGTAGTGTTCTCTCCTCTAAATAGATCCTTCCCTTACTACTTTCTTATGTTTAGTTTTCTAAAGATAGCACATCCCCTTTCAAATTTCTTTATTAAGGTCTCCCATCTCTGGAACATCTGATTCTTCTGTCCTTGCAAACACCTATTTTTTTTATTTCTTTCTTCACCTTATCTTCTTCAGTTTCACCCAGCTTTTCTCAGGGTAGGAGACTAATCCAATGCTACATGCTATGAATCATGTGTGCTTTAGATATGTACTTCTCATTTAGATAAGCCTTCCCTACCTTCCCTACTTTTCCTGCTTTCATATAAACTCTTAAGTCAAATATCAATATTTCGTTTCTCTTGACCCTTCTTTGTTGTCTACAGAGTTAATGTAAATATTCATATTTCTTTATGTACTGTGCATATTCTTATAATTCATTTCCTATTTTATATTATAATCCATCCTCCAAACATACCACACTAGTCAACAAATTGTTTGCTATATATAGGAGCTTTATTTTCTCTTGCTGTTCTAGAGTAATAAAATTTTTACATCCTTAGAAAATATTGTAATGATTTGCAATTTCAGGCCACCGTCTCAAAAATCTGTGTGCTTTCCTTTTTTACACAGTTCTTGCAATCAGAATTATTAAAACTGTATTTTATTTAAAATATTTTGTTGGAATACAGCAATTTCACAGAAGGATATAATTCAGTTGAAGGGCAAAGCATGATTTAACAATAAAGTATTTGGAGCTATTTTTTAGGAAGAAGTTTCTTACTTAACCGTAGACATACTAGAAAAAGAAAATATCATAAAAACAAAAAATCAAAAAGATTTTTAAACAATTAAGATATTCAAGTTACAAAATTAAAATTTGCTATAGTAATTGTGATAAAAAATCTTGATTTTTGTGAACAAGCTATTAAAGATGATCAGGTATTTTTAGTATTAATAAAAGTTAACAGTTGGAAAAATATTTTCATGATTCTGTTTATCATCTATCTATCTATCTATCTATCTATCTATCTATCTATCTATCTATCATCTATCTGTTATCACCATCATCTCTCAATTGTCACCACCTCTTCTATCTGTGTCTCTGTCTCTGTGTCTCTGTCTCTGTGTCTCTGTCTCTGTCTCTCTCTCTCTCTCTCTCTCTCTCTCTCTCTCTCTCTCTCTCTTTGAGTTTCTTAAATATGTTAGGGAAGGACTTAGTATTGACAGAAATGCCGAAGAGAAAACTATGGGCAGGGAAGATGGCTTAGTAGGGAATTGTTTGCCTCACCAGCAGGTACACTCATGTCTGGATCCCTAGCTTCCACACATAAAGTAATGAGTGGAGCTGTACATTTGCAATCCCAGAGCTGTGGAGATGTAGATAGACAGATCCTAGTGTAGATAATTGGTGGGGTTTAGGTTCAGTGAAGGACCCTGTCACAAATAGGATGGTGAATTCGAGGAAGAACTGAATGTCAACCTTTGATTTCTACCTCCACATGGAAGTGTACCATCCCTGCAACCCTGACACAAACACAAATGTATACAACATGCCCACACCCATCCAAACCTTTTGAAACAAGAGAAAAACTTTATGTAGTAAGAAAAGTTTATGTCTTTCGTGTTTCACAGAACTCAGGAAAATACTATATGCTTTCACATACAGCGCCTGGTATGAGAATAGTGAACCCATATTAGAGTGTTCCTCCAACTTTGTAAATTTGCAAAAGACCAATTAAAGTAGACTTGATCTGGAAACCTGAACATTTTTCAGTCATGCAAAAAAATATTTTCTCTTTCTAAGATGTGCCCTGACTCTTCTCTTGCCTGGGCTTTTGCTTTTTGATGGGTACTATGGCCTCAGCCAGCAAAAAAGAAACACAGATGATACTTTTTTTTATGAGTGTCAGACTGAAAATAAAACTGGTTTACTCCTTTTCTATCTATAACTATTAGATTTCATTTTTCTTATAAGAGAAAAAGATTGCTCAGCTTTCCTGGGAAAATTGCTTTAGAACTGGAATCCTGAAAGCCAAGATGTGCTACTAAAGGCAATACAGCACTTTCTTAAGTTTTCTTGTTGTCTATTAAATAGGCAGAAATGTACAAATATTTACACTTGGCAAAAATAATTTTGATATATGATTTAAAAATTAAGAATTATAAAGAGCAATGAAAAAATTCATTCAAAAGTATAGTTAATTTCTCACTCAAAAACACTGGTCTTTTGAATGCTTAATTCATTTTGAAGTTGCAAAAAAAGATTAGTAGATAATGAGGAAGTTAAATAAAGTGCACCTCAAGAATAGGAGAATTAGAACATCAAGACACAGGTAAATACTGCTTTCTTCCTGATCGAGATTCCCAGATAAAAATGGTTAGTTTTCTTTTTTATAATTCAAGTATACATTAAATGTAAGCTTTGCACATGGTTTACTTTATCCTCTAATAAAATGATCCATATACAACAAATAATAATTAAAGTTATGTGATATTAGTGCTTATAGACAAGTTAAATCAGATGACCAATGAAATCCTTTTAGAATCTGACCTGTGAGTCTTGGGTCCATTGTGCTGAATTTTATTTTATTTTATTTTATTTTATTTTATTTTATTTTATTTTATTTTATTTTATTATTTTATTTTTTTACTGAGGGTTATGCAGAGTTTGTTTCATAGGTCTAAGACTTCTAACATGGCTTAAAAGGGGCCTCTTATACACCCCCCCCCCACACACACATACACCCTACAGCAAAACAAAATAGCTATATTTACTTTTGAGAAATGTCGTGTAATTTGCATATTTGTTGATTTTTTAGTGATTATTCACAAGTGTACTTATGTTGTCAATAGGAAACTAGACATACTAATTTGAATGGTAGAATACTATAGATGGTAGTATAATGATTTGATTTCTTTTGAGTTACTTGGAATTCTACTTTTGGGGAGAAATTTCCTTTTACAGAAAGGAGCTAGTAATATTGACTAGAGCAACTGTCAATAATATGTGAGTACATTTTATTTTATAGTTTTACAATACTGCTTTTATCGCAGTACAGTGTAGTAAACACTGTTTGCCACACTAGTGTCTATCTCTCCCATTGGTTTGCTCTCCTTTTTTCACACTCCAGTGTAACTTCTCAGTCCTTTAGTTCCAATGCTTCCATCCCCCAAGGATGAGAAGATTGCTAAAGCTAGCTGAGTCAAGCAGAGGTAGTGGTCTAGAGGGGAAGATTACTGCTTTCCTCACTTTATTGTCTCTGATACTGTTGCCTGTTCACTGATGTTCTTATCCTTTTGTGATTTAATGGATTAATTTACATTTTAAGCATATCTTCTTCCAGTCTTTCCAGTTTTAAAATGGCCCTAGGATAGTCAAAGGATTCTGTCTTCAGAGGGGAAACCAAGATTAAAGAAGAGTTTAGAAATTGCCTATGGCATAGATTATGACATATAATTTGCTAAAATCTCTTCTAAGTTGTTTTGAAACTTTTTGTTGGGTGACCAATTTGTTATTATTACACCTTGGCTCACATACTTCTGAGAAGAATACTTAGGAATATATTCCCTTACAAAGATTAGACTTTCCATATTGAAACAGGTGGCTTGTCACTCTAAGGTCACAGTGTTATTAACTACACAGCTATCTCTCCAGCCCCAAAACTGCTTTATAAATTTAAAAACATCAATGAAGAATAAACTTTCTGTGGCTTTTATCACCGGCTTTATATCACAAACCCAGGGATTATTTATGGGTTTAGCTCTGTAATCTCAATATTGATCCTTGATCTTCAATGTTATATGAAAACATTCCCATAAGGCTCAGAGCAATCAAAATTTACTCCTTGAGAACAGATTTTTGTTTTGAAGAATTAAATAAAATAATAAAATTCGAGAAGGAAGCAGATTGTGCCCTATCTAACTTTTTTGCCTTTAACTGGTATAATTTGCTATAAATTCCTGATGATTCTTAATCTTGATTTATAAAGTAAACATACTTTCAATGTATTGCTATTGTGAGCAGAGAATAAGTTGGAGAGAGTAGAGAAGCTATATCTATATGTGAGCTTTATATATGTAAATTCATTTATATCAGCTATAAAACTGACAGAAATCACAACAAAGCAATCATGTAATTTATTTATTTATTTATTTATTTATTTATTTATTTATTTATTTATTTATGTATGTTTGAGAAAGAGTACTCCTGAGTATGCAGTTATCTATAAGAGCATGGTCCATCTATGAGAGCAAGCACAAATGGGAATTTTTTTTAGATTTATTTATTTTATGTATATGAGTACACTGTCTCTGTCTTCAGACATACCAGAAGAGAGTATCTGATCCCATTACAGAGGGTTGTGAGCCACCATGTGGTTGCTGGGAATTGAACTCAGGACCTCTGGAAGAGCACTCAGTGCTCTTAACTGCTGAGCCATCTCTTCAGCCCCAGGGAATTGTTTTCATTGTGGTTTTTATTTTGAAATGAGAACATAAGATGGGTGAGTAAGGAAGAGAAAGTATCTATATGAGAGGGCATGGAGGAGTGGGTAAACATGGTCAAATACATTGGACAAGATTCTCAAAGAATCAGTAAGGTTTAGAGCTCTAGAACTGAGGTGTTGAGTGAATTAAACTACAAAATCCAACTGGTTTTCTTTTCCCAAAATCTCATCTCACTGATAAGGCCAAGTTGATTGAAAATAAAATGACAGGAAATTACTTTCCAGCCAAATAGAATAACAAATAAATAAACAAACAGCCTAAGCTGGTTGAATAACAGATAGACTTTAGGTTAGAATTAGAAGTGATAAGAAGGTCATTACATATTAATGAAGGGAATAGCTCATCAAGAAGGTGTAGTGATTATAAACTTGTAGACACTAAATAATGCATCCAACATTTTAAAATTAACTATTAAACAGAAGGACACAATAGGTTTAGACGCAATAATATTTGGTGACTTCATTAGCCTACTCTTTTCAATAGATAGGATATTTAGTCCCCAAAAACTCAATATAAAGTTTCAGCATTAAACTGCACTGTAGATTAACTGGATTTAATATATTCTACCCATCAGTTTATTGACCTTTCCCCCCAAAATGTCACATTTTCTGCCGCAAATCAAGTATTTTTTTCTATTTTATTTATTTATTTGGAAGCTCAGCGTGTTTATTATATAGTGTTGAATAGTAAGACAGGGTCATTACATACAGATAAAATCAGAGACAGTGTTAATGATCAAGAAAGCAGATTCATGTAATCTCAGTAGTAGTCTTTGTAGGAAATCTTCAGGCAATGGGTATCCAGAGGGAGAAAGCTATGGCAGACATTTTCTGCACACATTGTCAACATTTACTCTTGGGTGCAAAGGCTTTGCCATTTTCCCATGCTCAGTACTTGAACAGAACCGGCCTGGAGATCACTGAAATCCTACCACAAAACAAGTCTTAGCAATTAACGTTTGAAAATTCCTCTCTTGTGAGACATTATCATGTAACAACATCAATGGTGCAGGGGACTTAGAAAAGTCTTTTGGTAAAGTGCTTGCCTTAGTTGGATGAAATCACCAGTTCATTCCTCAGTAATTATGAAGATACTCTGCCTGTTCTGGCTGTCTGTAATCTTAGCCCTAATTGGTGGAAACAGAAGGATCTATGGGTTTCCCTAGCCAACTATTATTTGTTGAGTACTAGGCTAATGAGAAACCATGTGGTAAAAAAGTAGAATTCATTCCAAAAAATGAACTCTTGCCTATGCTCATACACAAGTGTGCAGCAAGCCCAACTAATGTACACCCTTCCACAAGAACATACACGCATACACTAGAAGAAATATATTTTCAGCTTGCTTATTTTGCTACATACATTATGTTAAACAGTATTGAATTTTATTTTAAAAAGCAAAAAAAAAAAAAAAATCAAACTACCAAATAATCTAGCATAGAACACCAGGTTTATATCTGAAAGTACCTAAGTGAGCACCTGTGCATTCATATAGACCACAGCAGTATTCACAACAGCACAGCAATTTAATCAGCCTAGATTTCTATCAATAAAATGAATGGTAAAGAAAATGTGATGTTTATATACCAGAATTTGACTCAGCCATACGAAGCAATGAAAAGATATAATCTAAAGGAAAATGGATGGGGTTGAGATATCATCACACTTAGTAAAATAAGCCAGACTCAAAAAAGACAAATATCACATGTTTTACCTCATACACAGAAAAGATATATATTTACAAAAAAGGATATGAAGGTTGAATAGGGACTATTTTTTTTTTAAGAGAAAAGAAACTAGTAAAAGAATGGAGGGGAATATAATCAGAATGTATCACGAATCTGTAGACAATGATGCAATTACTTTGTATAAATTTTCATTGTTAATAAAAAGAAAAGAATAATAGATAAAAATTTCAATCAACTCTAATATGGACTGTTAGAAATTCTGTGAAGAGGTGTAATGAGGGCACATGAAAGGAAAAATGATTTAGTCTAATAATGACGATGGGGCTTCCCTCTTTTATTTACCTTATACACTGAAGTGTTATCTTCATCACGAAGCAGGGTTTACTGGGTAGTACCAGTTGGAACCTGCTGGCTACAGAGAGCAAATGGTCTGACTGAAGCAGAGAAAGCTGACGAGCTGTGAGGAGAAGAGGAAAGCAGAAAATGATGACGTGATGCTTGGCATCTGCTGCTGCTGACTTGAAGAAAGATTGTTCTTTTTCAAATGGAACACTTGAAGAATATTTTCTTCATTCTAAGGATGTTGTGGAATCATCCAGTAATTCGAATGCAGAGAGATGAAAGTATAAACGTTACTGGGAAGGTTAAGGGAGCTGGTTATGGGAGGAGGCCCAGAGGTTTTTAGTATTTGGCTATTTGAAGGCTTTTCTTTGATTTCTTGTACCTGTTCCAAATTCAACTCTTAGTGGACTGTATTCAGTGTATCTAGTACTAACACTTTCCTCAAATGTGAAGTTGTGGCTGTATTGACGGAGCTGCTCTAGGTTGGGACTTCTGTGATTTTCTTACCCAAACATTTTTAGTTACATTTTTTTTGTAATGTTCAGCATTTTATACTCACTACACTAATTATGTCACATATGTCATAAACCAAATGCACTAAAACTTTCTCCCACAGTTCGGTCACAGGTCATTAACAGGTGTCATCCTGGAACCACTTCTATGGAATTTTGACACATTTTCTATCCAGATTGAACCAGGGACATTAGTCCTTTCTTTCGAATCATGCCATGATTTGAAAGTTAGTACCAATTTCTTTAAAACTAAAGCTGAGTTTTCTGGAGAAATGAGCCTTTCTATTAAAAATAATGTCTTCATACTCATGCCCACAAAATTTAGTGAAAAAAAAAAGAAGAGAAGAACAAGTTACAACAGAAAAGATAAAGATGAGTAAACAAGCCACATGGAGGAAGACTGAGTGTTGGAGAAGGGACTGTTAGCAGTCTGAATTTGTTATGGAGGAACGAGGTTCATAATATCAGTCTAGCTTAAGATCACTTTACTGCTGTTTATATTAAATTAATGCTCAGCAAAATGCAGGGGAAATTCCAGTAGACTCACTACTTGGTAATCATCTGACTACAAGATGAAATGATATACTATGCTATGATAATATGTACCTCGTGATTAAAAGCCCAGGTTGTTATGGATACATGGCTTCATTTACCTTGACAATTTGGGAAATTCTGTGTTCTTAACCCTTTAAGTATTGAACTCCCATTGCTTTCTCTTAATCTAGGGTGCCAATAACTCTCTTGTCAATCATTTCTTCAGGTGGTATGTCTCTTCGGACTTTTGTACATTTTCCATCCCTGTCTTGTGTATCTCAATTCTTCAGTATGGTGTTTTGAACTGTTTTTTAAAAAATCAGTAATTTATATTCCAATAGTGTCTTATTTCCTCTTAGAGGTGTCTATCAAGTCTTTCATTGCATCTCCCTTTCCATGAACCATTTTTAAATACAGATTGCAGTCTGTCTCCCTGAACCAGTTGGGCTATTATCTTGACTGATTTTCTCATATGTCCAAAGGAATCTCCTTTCAAAGTCTCTCCACTAATGGTTACAGATATGTACTAGAGAACCTGTTTTAATTTTATTTGTTTTGCTTTGTTTTGTTTTTAGAACATGGATTCTAGAGTATCAAACTCATGTCTTCATGCTTCTTACCAGGTGAGCCTTCTCCAAGCCCCTGAAAGTCTATTTTACTGTCGTTTTTATTGAGTGCATATGGGTATTTATATGTGCATTTGTGCTTGTATGCAAAAAAAGTCTAGAGTAAGGACAGCCTTGGGTGTTGTTTTCTAGATACTTCTGTTATACTTTGTTTTATCTTTTTAATATTGAGTCAATGCCTATTACTATCTTGGAACTCACTGATTCTGCTAGGTTAGCTACCCAGTGAGTTCTGGTGAGTCTGTTTCTATTTCCTAGGTTATGATTACAACATGTGCCATTATACCTGACTTTTTTACATAGGTCCTTGGAATTGAACTCAGGTCTTCATACTTGCTTGGTAAGTATTTTACAACTGAGCTATCTCCCTTTCCCTATTTTATGACCTTGATTTGTAATACTTTAAAATATTTCTCTGAGTGATAGACACTTGTTGCAGAATATATAATCACATTGCAAACCCTGAGATTGTGTTATTTACTGAAAAAAGAAACTCTTTTTCTAGTTGTGTTGTGGCTCAGCTCTTAGCATACATCTTTAATTAATCCTTCTGGCTGACATGTTCTTAGTATTCACCTTTAATCACAAACAAGGTAGGTAAAGTTAGTTTGTAGAAGAAAGCAGTCATGTTTGAAAGTGATGTCTAATTGAGTAGCAGAGAAATTAATGAATCAGAGAAAGATTTGACCATATAGGATATGCCCAGAGGAAAAAGAAGCTATTATAGAGAGAAAGAAAGAGAAAGGAAAAAGAAGCAGCTTTTCTGGGACAGTCATACAGAGACAGGCTGCAGAGAGAGAACAAGCTAGACAAAGGTGAAGACAGAAAAAGCAAGAGAATGAGAAGGAGCTAGAAGATTAGAATAGACCGGCAGAGGTAGTTTTGAGGTCAAGCAGAACAATTCAGGAGAAGCCCAGATAAGCCAGATTGAATCAGTCAGCATGGAGAGGAGTTTGAGCCAGAACAGCAGAGTTGAACCAGCCAGTCAGAGATCAGAAAGAACTAGGAAGGGGTGAGCTTATTCAGAAGTAAGTCTCAGAGGGTGAAAACAGTCTAGGCCCAGATAAGATTGATCAGAGGCTAGAACCTTTCAGGACCAGGCCTAGGTTAGCAGACAGAGGCAATAAGCCTCTGGGACAACAATTGAATCAGGTGAATAAAAGTTACTTTTACATACTGTTTATAAAACAATTTGTGCCTATATGTTAAAGTTTGGTCTATTGCTATGTTTTGTAATGCTTAATTCTATACCCAAAAGTCTAGGTCTGCGAGTGACTCCTCATGTTTACAAGCTTTTGTTGTACAAACCTTGTTCCTTGATTTAAAACTATTGGTTAAATAAAACTGGCTGCAGCCAATTACTGGAAGGATTAGAGGTAGGCAGGTTTAGAGTGACCAGGTTGGAGGAGAGGAAATGTATAATGAGCACATGGCCAGAAGAAATAGCATGTATCTGGGTACACCACTGGGGAGGTAGCTGGGTCAGCAGTTAGAAGAGTAGATTAGGGCTTACCTTCCTGTAATTGTCAAAGCCAAATGAAATAACCATAGTATAAGTCTCATTTATTTGTAAGTTAGTCAAAAATAAGCTTAAAGTGATTGTATTACACCTATATTTCTTGTTTCAGAGGTCAAATTAACAGAATATACATTTCATACTTATTGCAATAAAAAAGGTATATGACTGTCATTAAATATAAACCAGCTGGTCCTTACCTGGATTTCTATCTCTAAGAATTCAGTTTCTGCAATATTTTTTGGTACTTTAGTATGATTATAATAAGCATCTCATGCTCTTTGTATTAAATATACTGTAGTTAATTCTAAATTATCTATGGAAAATCACAAAGAAATAACTTGTTAACTGCTCTATCAATGTTTACTTTCGCCATCAAACTATAATTATGCTATAGTTCTCACTTATGCCTGATGTCAGTCTGGCTAGCCTTCTTAAGTACAGGTCTCTCTTTGCTCTGTGAGAATCAATTTATTCTTTACTTGCATATTCCAACAATTTCTATCTGTTTATACATGTACAAAGGAGGCTATGTCAGTATCTATTTATCAAATGTCATCTTCCTTCTGAAGGGCTTTAGAGAAGAAGAATGCACACAGTCTTGAATATCACAATTTTCTGATATTTGAATGGGTTTTAATGGAATTCCACTGAAGGACAGAGAAAAAAAAGAATTACATTTAATATTTCTAGAAATTTATCTAGCCATATTAAATCTTCACATTTTCCTAAAACTGTTTTAAAAAGTAATATCATTTCAAATAGTGATGACTAAAATATCTAGCATATCAAACAAAGTTGATTACACCACAGTTTATTTCTTGGATGATATTAAAATATGTAACTATCTTCACAATATAGGGATTCATAATAGTATTTACAAACTAATTATTTATTTTTTTATTATTTCATGTTATAATTAAAAGATCATGAGCATAATAGAATAACAGTGTTAATAGTTATGGCAAGCTTTACCCCAAACAATGTGTTCCTATTAGTGTATTTAATACTTGATTACTTAAAGTTATTAATACATATGTTTTTAGTGCATACACATGAATATTTGATACTCAGAAAAATTCAGCCTGGTTAAGGGCATAGTGAAGTTGACTATTGCAAAGACAGTATCTAAGTCAAATTCTTGACTTATTTATTTATTTTTTTTTTACCATTTTTGTCTTTCAGTGGACCAAATAAAGAGCAATATGCATATATGTAGATGAATGACTACATATAGACATTATCTGAGATTCCTGGAGAGATGGCTCATGGTTAAGAACACTTGCAGATCTTCCAGATAATAGAGCTTATATCAGGCACATGTCAGGTGACTCACAATGTTTCTTAACTCCATCTAGAGAGAATCCTTCATCCTCTTATGTCCTCTTTAGGTACCTGCACACACAGATATTAATACACAGACACATTAAAAGTTAATAAATAAAAAATATTCAGATTTAGATATGAAGTACTTGCATATGAACTTGCAAGTACTTGCATTTGCTTTTTTAAAATTTAGGTAAACATTCCTACAACTTACTTATGAAGAAATAAGAGCTCTTGTACATATGAATATGGTTTGCATTCTCCTTTTTGTTCTTTATTTTTGAGAATTTTATATATGTAACAATGAAATATAACATTTATTCCTTCTAGTCTTTCCTCCCCCTCCACCTCCTTCTACAGATCCCCCAACTGTTTCCATTCCTCCCTCTCTCTCTCTTTTGTCTTTTTCCTTTATAATCTATCTGACTCTCTTCTTCCCTTCCTCCTGAAACCTTTGCAAGTTCAATTAGTAAGACATACATGTGTGTGGGTGTGGGGCCCTCCACTGGAGCATGAGAAATGTTCCAATGGTCACAACCTCAAAAGAAACTATCAGCAACTATCAATTGTCAGCAGGTCCTCAGTAATTGGCAGGGCCTGGGGAACACACCTATGCTGGAATCTTGTGTAGGTCTTATGCAGGTACCAATAGTTTCTGTGAGTTCATAAGTGCAATAGTCCCTGTCTAGAAGAGAACACAGCATTCTTCACTCTCCTTTGATTCTCACACTTTGCCTTCTCTTATACAATGCTTCTTGAGTCTTGATAGGTGTTAATGAGTTGTGGGAAGTGATGTTCCATTTAGGGCTAAGCACACTTCTCATATTATTAGCATTTTGAGGAGTCTCTATGTTGACTGCTGTCCACAGTAAAAGGCAACTTCACTGACAAAGGTTTAGATCAGCCCATGTCTATGGGCATAAACATAAATATGTAGGACCCAATATGATGATATATCTATTGAGAAAATCAACAGCAGGTTCTACTCTCAGGCTGTGAGCTTTTTAGCCAGGGGCTGTTGATAAGGATTACAGTACCAGGCATGTACTGTATACCATGGCCTCAAATCTAATCAGAAAGTGATAGTTACCACATGATGGCTGTGTGTTTGTTATGTCATGAGCACATCTTATCTGCAAGTAAATATTCTACCATGTGAGGTCCCATGCTGAGTAAGACCCTTGGTGTCTTTTCTCCCTCAGTAGTTTGAGTAGAAGTTTTCAGCTATTCAGTAGGAAGAAATTTTCCTGAATCAACCTGGCTGGAATGCTACTTAAGTTTATAAACAAAACTGGCCACATAACTACCGATATAAGAATAGGGTCCATTATCCCAAGAGAATCTTGATCACATGGCAAATATGGCATTATAGGCAAAGAAATGAATGTGTTAAGTTAATGCTTTTGAGCATATTTAATTTTGCAAAAATAGATCACTAAAATGATTTTTTCCAAGAGTTTCCACATTACTATCTTAGTTATGGTTTCTATTGTTGTGATAAAAAAATTATGACCAAAACAATTTGAAGAAGAAAGGGTTATTTCAGCTTATAACTTTCAAGTCACGCTTCATTACTGAGGGAAGTGAGGTCAAGAACTTTAGGTGGGAAGATACAAACAGTAAATGATTCGGAGGCCATGGGGAGCTTGTTTCTCAAGACATACCTCATTCTGCTTTCTTATCAAATTTAGTCCAGGAGTAGCAGCCTCCACAATGATCTGGGCACTCCCCCATCAACCACCAATCAAGAAAACGCACCACAGGCTTACACACATGCCAAACCAGTGGGGGCATTTCCTTAATTGAAGCTCCTTCTTCCAAAATAACTCTAAGTTGTGTTAAGTTGACATAAATCCAGCTAGTGTACCATCCATGCCAATGATGTATTGAAGAACCACAGTCTTCTTATTTTGGGCAAGTTCAATCCTGCAGAGCTTAGTATCAAAAGAGAAAGAAAACACAGTTGTGCCTTCATGATGCAACTCTCAAAAATGTTAATTGAAACCCCCACTGTATTTAATCACTTTAAATGTTGTCTGAGTCCAGCTTCATGCTCAGGGTCTTTAAGCATGGATCAGGGCAATCTGGAGTCTCTTCATGCCTGTTTATTCTGATTCAATTTTGCCCTTACTTCCTCCTATTATATCATCCTTTGGAGAAGAGCCAAATGGTTTCCTCTTATAAAGCAATAAATACATCTCTTCCAGTCTCTTGTCATCTCTCAGGTTATTAGTATAGATAGAATCAAGGCACTACATATCCTATCTGAGTTATTAGGAGTCTGCCTTATGTATCTAACTCTGCAAATACCAATGCTATTCTTCATCCACAAGCAGGCTGAACATCAGCAAAATGGCCTGCAGCTCCTTCACATATAAATCGTCTCTGTAATTGCCAAAGTAGCTCTAGCTTTCAAAGAAGTCCATTTATCTTTTGTTGTCATTAGCTTATTTTCTGTGCCTTTTGCTTCAATTTCAGCCAGATATTGTGAATTCCAACCTTTATAACAGAAAAGTACTGGGCTCCTGTGTAAAATGATGTTGTTAAGGCATTATGATATTAAAATAATACAGTGGGTTTTGTGGAATATAAAAAAAATTGTAACAGATTTTCCCAATCTGATAACAAATTAGAGTCTTGTTAATAGAAAATTTTCTATGTTCCATTTTGTCTGAGATGTTAGGAAGGTAATACATTTCATATCACTCTCTTAGAATGAATGATGGAATCATATTTTTCTAAACAGAAACCATCAACACATATATTTTTCTGACTACCTGGGTAATACATACACTTTTTTTAAATTGTGGCAAATGTTGAAAAAAATGAAAAAAATCATCGCATACATTAAATAAAATAAATGTATCTTATTTAATTTATTTAAAACATGTTTTTTAATATATTGATAGAATTCACAAAGGAAAAAAAAATAACCTGAGAGTAGTGTCCAAACAAGCTTAGAGCAGAAGCAATGAGTGATCTGACCTGAGTGTAAACCTTGTGAAACTTAAATCCTTAAATTTAGGTGCTAAACATTTAATTTGACTTGAATAGCCCTCATTTTTAAAATTTTTCAATGATTGCACAACATTTTACTTTGTGGATATAAAATATTTCCCCTGTCATCTTCTTTCTTTCCCACTTGCCTATTTTATTACATATTCAATGTTCTATTATATAGGTCAGATTTCAGTTTAGCTAATGAACAAAATCTTTTCAGAAAATGTCTATTGTTTATAATTGCTATACCAAAACTCTTCTATCCTTCTCTTTTTTATTCATTTCTGTTGAATTTTTAACATATGTGTAACCAAAAGCAAAGATACTATTGGAAGCCTACAGATGTGAGAACATTTCAGCATGTACATAAATTTAGCAGATGTTACAAAAAATTGTTCTTTGTGCTTATTATTTATCAAAATATAACTTTATAAGTACCAACATAAAAAGATTGGAATTAATATTACTAAACATTGGTGCATTATTAAATGAGAGATCACCAAGCTTAATTAACGATGCTCATATTTTCCATTCTTTGGTGTATTGAAGATATTTGGATAAAATTCATACCATCTATGAATTACTGTTTTACAAAATTTATTTATTATTTCTGCAAGTCACAGTTTGCATTATGTAAATATTTATTAAAGTTTTATTCCAGATTAATAATCTTCCCTTTTACTTTATATTTCTTAGTTATTTTTTTAAAATAAAGTTGAAGGAATTTATCTTTGCCAACATAGTAGTAAAAAATGGTTGACAAGAAACTTAAATCAATAGCAAAGTTGGAGGAATAAATATACATTTGAACATATTATGTGCATATGTACAATAAATTATCAATATAAAAGTTAGTGATACATATTGGAAAAATAACCATATAAGTCATGATCAATTATAATAATGTTCATGCTATTTTAAAGCATTATGTAGATTCATACATGGTTTCTTTGATTATCATTTCAAATGTTTTATGGTCAGACAAAATGAGAAGAAACAATGAAAATCATAGCCATGTCAATATGCTTCTCAGTTTGTTCATCTATGATCAAGAGTGTTTTTCACCTATAGTGATGAAATTGGGTTCTATATTAAGTAGTGCATGATTTTTTTTCTGGCAAATGTTGTCATATTTTATTTTATCAGAATGTCATGATTTTAAGGATTAAACATGCAGATTTTCTCTTTTTTATTTAATTTGTTTAAATTTCAAATGCTGTTCTCCTTCCTGGTCTTCCCCTCCATGAAACCTCCACACCAACCCTTCTCCCTTTTGCCTCTATGAGGGTGCTCCTCTACCCACTCACCCACTCCTGCCTCACTCTTCTAGCACCCCCTTATCTGGGGCATCAAGCCTTCATAGGACCGAACACCTCTCCTCCCACTGATGCATGATAAGGCAGCCATTTGCTACGTATGTAGAGAGAGCCATGGACTGATTCATGTATACTCTTTTGTTGGTGGCTTAGAGGGGTAGGGATAGTTGATACTGTTGTTCTTCCCTTCAGCTCCTTCAGTCCTTCCCCTAGTTCTTTTTCTGGGGTTCTTGGGTTCAGTCCAATGGTTGGCTGTGAGTATCTACATCTATCTGTGTTAGTCAGGTGCTGGTAGAGCCTCCCGGGGGTTCAGCCATACCAGGCTCCTGTCTGCAAGTTCTTCTTTGCATCAGAAACAGTGTTGGGTTTGCTCTGTGGGTGAGATGGATTCTTAGGTGAGGCAGTCTCTGGATGGCCTTTCCTTCAGTCAGTGCTCCAGATTCCCTTAAGAAAAATAAGTGGGTTTAACCTTCCAGAAAGTGAAACCATTTAAACTTGAAATTCCAAGTTTAAAAGGAGTTGTCAATGTTTCCTTTTGTTAGAGAAAAATATTTTTTTATAGATAAGTTCATATGAATACTAAAGTCTATATTACTTATTTCACATGGCTTGTGTTTTACTTTTTATTTGATCTGCTTTTTTTCAACTCTCCCATTGAACTTTATCTTGGCTAACCCTTTACTGTCAGAACTTATGTTTAGAAAGAGTGAATATAATTACACTCCTATCACGTGTTTCAATGAGATACTTGATTACTCATCAAAAAATCCCATTATTGTATTATACATTATGGTAACTAGAGATAATAATGACATACTACGTATTTTAAACTTTCTAAAATATAGGGTTTAAGGTTCTAATCAAATATAAATAATGTTTAAGGTGACAGTTTGTTCTTAACTGGTCTGGTTTTAGCTACTGTACAATGTACAAATTACACATATATCCATATGTAGCATATTTTATAAATAGATAGCATTATTTTATTTAAATTAAAAATTAAATTATTAAAATAAAATATATTATTTGGGAACAGCTGAAAAAGGTAAAATATCAATTTCAAACTATACCATCCATATAAATACCTGTAATATCAAATCCTTCTTTTATTTTCATTTCATTAATAATTTTATTTTTGGAGGAGCCTGGGTGAGACTGGAAGCTGCTTCTGTGAAATCTGGTGAATAAGAAAAGTCATGGGGAATACGATGACATAAAGAAAAGGATTAAGTATGTTTTTTTGTTAAATTATTAGATATTTTATTTATTTACCTTTCAGATGTTATCCCCTTTCCTCATCCCCCCTGAAACCCTTTATCTCATTCCCTCTCCTCTTACTTCTATGAGGGTGTGCCCCCACCCCATCCAGCCATTCATGCCTCCCTACTCTTGAATTCTCCTCAACTGGGGCATCTAACCTTCCTGGGACCAAGGCCCTTCTCTCCCACCAAT
This sequence comes from Rhabdomys pumilio, assembly GCA_030674055.1. Taxonomy (NCBI): domain Eukaryota; kingdom Metazoa; phylum Chordata; class Mammalia; order Rodentia; family Muridae; genus Rhabdomys; species Rhabdomys pumilio. Next base: position 9,766,090 of record JANHMN010000017.1, on the reverse strand, counting down.
GCCCGATAAGGCCATCCTCCCCTACATATACAGCTGAAGCCATGGATCCCTCCATGTGTATTCCTAGACTGTCATTTTAGACCCTGGGAGCTCTGGTTGGTTGGTTTTGTCACTCTCCCCATGGGGCTGCAAACCCTTCAGGAACTGGCTATTGCAGTCGAGCATTTGAAACTTTTGTCAACAGTTTAATATTACCCATATTACTGGGATTCCTTATAATCCTCAAGGACAGAGTACTGTGGAAGGGGCCCATGGAACTTTAAAACAATATCTTCATAAAATAAAAAAGGGAGAGGTATATCCCTGTGTACCACAAATTTATTTAAATAATGCTCTTTTAATTTAATTTAATTTTTTTAAAAAAAGGATGCCAAGAAACTTTCTGGCATCTGAAATATAAATAAATAAAATATCCAATAAAAAAGAAAATAATTAAGTCAAGTGACATCCATAAAATCCTCTGTAAGAAGAAACAGAATGGAATAGCCACCAACTAGTATCCAATGTGCTGTGAGTTTCACATCAGATCTTGAGTCAACTGTAGTCACTAGGGAGGTGCTTTTTCTTTCTCAGTTTGAATGCCTTGGGAATTGTATGCCTGAGGGACACTGAGTGACTTAAAGAGGCTTTGCCAGGAGCTGCAGAGGAAGTATTAGTGTGGAAGCCTGGAGATGAAAGTCTTCCTGAGTGTCCAGAGAGTACATAGCTTGTAGACTACATGGAAGACATGGACATCCTACTGTCTTTGCGAACAGCAACACAAGTGTACAAGAAGTATGCTGGACCAGACAGACCTTGAAGAAATTTGGGAAATTGGCAGCAAGGACCACAACAGAAGAGTTTGGATCCAATAAGAACACCTGGGTTGCAGACATCAAAGCCAAAGTAAGCATAAAATATTTTCAGCATTCCCTCAAAGCCTCAGGCACCCTGTTCAAAATGAGATCCTTGCTCATCAGAAAAAAAAAAAAAAAAGCTGAGATGGAAGGTGGAGGATGGGAAACTGCAATAGATGGATGGTTGAGTGATGCATAAAGTTTCAGCAGAGAGACCATATCAATCATGAATTACTGAGACTAGTGGCACAGCTAATTTTTCTGTTATGTTCTTGTCCTGGCTTCTCCAAACATACTAGTGGATAGAGAGTGAGCATGGACAAACATAGGTGACTTTTTAAGGAGTGACACTTGCTTGGGGGAAATAGATTGGGAATTCCAGTGGAGAGGAGGTGACAATAGGCACTACAATTCAAAGTTCTCTGCAGGCCTTAGGATAATAACGAAGATAATCTCTGAGTGTATGTTACAGCCCTGAGCCTTCTGTTAGAAGTCAACCAAGAGTGGGTCTCTGAGGGATGAGTCTGTGGAGATCCTGCTGCTTATGAGAGTAAAGGTAGGAGTGGCTGCACATCTAACAGCATGGAATGGTGGGTTTTATGCTAGGGTAGGAATGTATTCCTCTGCTGGAGACAAGGAGGGGTTTTGGAGGCAGGAACAGAGCAGTCTCCCCTTTACTGTAAGTCAGTTAAGTCTGATTTTGAAGACCAGGACTTTTAAGCCAAATCTAAGAGCCTGCCATAAACCTGGATAAGACTCATAGGTGGACCTACTAAAAGGTTTGCTGAAACCCAGATGGGATCTTGCTGGCTGAGTGTACACAAATGAGATAAAATCTAAGGACCTTTCTTTGTTTGCAAGTCACTTTTACAGGTCTACTTCCAGGTGCCTGGCTTCTGATCCGTCCGTCCTTGCTTACTAGCAAAAGTTCCTGTGCAAGTAGCTACTTTTGTCTTGTTAGACATTTTCTTTTTGCATCCTTCCCTTTGTAGCTGCAGTCTCTGCACTCACAGACCTAGCTCCAGACCCATAGATTGGATGCTATCTTTCACTGATATAATTCAATAGCACATCTACCCATTTAATTTGACTTAGCCCAATTACCATATCTTCCACACTGGCCCAATCTAAGAACAGCCAAGATTACTACATCAGACACACAACCACAAAAGTTCACATGTTCAAGTCAAATTGAAAGAAAATAAGAGAAAAAGAAAAGAGAAAAGAAGGGAAAAAAGGCTAAGACAATACGTCTTCCATCAAACTCACTAGTGCTATAGAAGTGTTCTCTAACAATATCTACATAGGTAAAACTCAGGGCACAAAATTTAAAAGAAAAAAATCATAAAATTCATCAATGCATTCAAGAACTGTAAAGAAAACATGAACAAACATTTTATTGAACTCCAAGATGATAACAATAAATGCTTAAGTAATGTTCAAGAAAATGCAAATATGTGGCTAAATTAAATGATGAAGATAATGCAGGATTTGAAAACTGAATACCAGAAAGCAATGGAAATATTGAAGAGAACACAAGCCAAAATGAAGACAGAACAGAAAAAGTCAGTATCTGCATTCTCAGACTTAGGAGAAAGCCTTACAAGCAGAATGAGTCAAGCAGATTATAGACTATCAGGACTGGGAGATAAATTAGAGGATCTATCACAAATAAGCAAAGAATGTGAAAAATGTTACAAGCACAGGAAAGGAGCATGCAGGAAACATGGGAGATCATGAAAAGACCAAATTTTTGAATCACAGGCATAGATGAGGGAGAGAAATCCTTGAACCAATATATAGAACTAAGAAAAAAAAATATTGAAAGGTGCAAAAGAAAAAAAAGTGCCACATAGGAAACCCACCAGAATAACTGTTCATTTCTTGACCAAAAGTAAGTATATCTATGTATATATAGCTTTAAAGAAGTTATGCCACGTAAGCTACCAATGTTCCTCACAAGAACCGTAGACTAACTAAGATCCCATTATCAGATATGCGAAACCTACTTTTGAATGATTGTTCAGGATAGTCAAAGTGCTTTCAAAAACAATACAAACTACAGCTATTTCCCTGAGTTGCCCCTCGGGGGTTGAAGCTAAGCCCCGATTGCTGATGACTGTACATTCAGGACACAGGACTCGGGTGATTTGAATTTTTACATGAAAACCTCTTTTCCTGAATTCTAGCTTTCATGGAATGAGAAAATACTATTTGAGCTGCCAAGGGAAACAACAGTTAACAGAACTATTCAGCTGCAACACCTGTGAAACCTAACAGTGACCAGGAGAACAAGATATCCATAAACGTAGAATACATGGCACTCATGTGTTGGAGGTAACCAATAGTTGTCTAAGTGGACTTAAGATCCCCTCAACAGGAGGTAAACCATACCTGGTGGTAAATACCTATATAACATCTCAGAAATATAGGATCATGGATCTCAGAAAGAATTTTATTTACTACTGTCACTTTGCTAAAATAGCATAACTCTTTACTGCATTCTCAATTTTATCCCTACAAGTACAAGTGTAGGTACCATCTCTCCTCAATGAAGCTTTTCTTTACAGCAAGTGGAGACCATCACAGACATCACAACTGGACATAATGCAAATATCAACAGATTTTGGAGAGGCCAGTCGCAATCTAGACATCTACATCATAGTTCTTTATCTTTAGTTCAGGGGAACATCATGGAAGAGGGAACAGAAATAAGAGCAAAAGTACCAGAAAGGTGGCTGTAAGACAATCTCTTCCAGAAATGGCTGCATAAACAAAGCCAGAACAGTGGCAAGATCAATGCGCATGTCAATGTGGGAGGGTCAACATTTATATGGTTCCATCCCTAGACAAAGAACTAAAGACAAGTAATGACTGCTGAGAGAGGGAGAAAGGCTCCACCAGAAAGGAGTCCCTTAGTTGATTATCTATTCAAGACAGTCAGTTCTGAAACCCTGTACACACAAACAACAAAAATAGACACAGTGGCTTGTATTTATGTATTTATGCATATATGGCTCAACCAATTGGGAAACCATCAAAATCAGGGAGGCTTCTCAACTAGGGTCCCTGTTCAAACTTCTGTTCCTTTATGTTGCAACAGAAGAGGAACAAATGGTCCTAGAAAGACAAGATAAAACACCCACAGCTTTTCATATTTGTTGTCCCTGCCAGCACTGATCAGAGCTGGGGTCCCTCATGCCATTATCACTGTCAGGCTTCTCACCACCTGCCATGCGAGTTACAAAAAATAACTAAAGGGAAACATTCTTCAAAACTAGGAAGAAATACTGACTGATGTTATGTTTCCATTGTCATTTTATTTTTCATAACATCATTTATTAAATTATGTTATTGTCATGTTTCAGCTTGTATATTAACTGAAAAGCCTTCTATGACTATTCTGTTTTTTTCTGCCGTTCTGTATTTTCTTATAGCTGCATTTTTACTAGTTATTTATAAATTATTAATTATTAATACCTTTATTTATAAAAAGTAGAAAGTATATATTTTCATGAAATACATGTCTCTGAACTTTGTAAGGGACATGGGCGAACTACACAAAGTTGTTTAAGACTTTGCTGTCAAATTACTGCTCTTTTCACTAAAGTTGATTTATTTACAAATTACAAGCCCACCACCGGTTAAAAAATCACTAGGGAGACTCATTTATAATGAAGCAAACAAGAAATACAATAAAAATGGGGATAAATAAAAACTGGAGAGGATATCTATCCCAATAAAAGATCAAAATAAAACAAAAGTACTTAAGAAAACAAGGAAGTATGATGCCTTTACAAATTCACAAGTCCCCAGTGCAGAAAACTACTAATGAGACAACTCTGCCACCAGGAAAGTCTTTCATTCTTTTATTTATGTAGTTGGTTACTTCTATTCACAACCTGACATAATCTACAATGAACTGGTAGCAGGGCCTTTCAGAGGATCTGTGAGGGATCATCAAATGGCTGTAAAGAAAACAGCCTACAGTAATTGCTAGAGACAATGTGGGAAAGCCCTTATATGGTGCTGGTGGAAATGTAAGCTCCTATAGCCACTGTAGAAATCAATATGGAGGTTTCTCAGAAAATCAAAGCTGAAACTAACATATAATACAGCTTTGCCAAACCTGGGTGTATACCTAAAAGAGTCTCAAGTCAGTATGCTAAAATTTTACTTGAGCATCCATTTTTATTGCTCACTATTCATAATATGCAAGTTATAGATCAAAATAGGTAAGTACTGAATAAGCTGTAAAGAGAAATAAACTTAGCATATTTATAGGAAATAGGTGCAAAGATTCTTATGTTAAGCAAAAGAGGACAAAGTCAAATACCATATATTTACTTTCATATATAGAATGTGGATTATACATACACTGCATGTGGGTGTGAGTGCACGTGTGTCTAAGGCATGAGAGAAAGTAAAAGGAGACCATGACATGAAAGGAGTAAGGTGGTAGTAGAAGGGTAAAAAGGAAGGGAAATGAAATACGTGTGACGTGAAATGAGAAATAAACAAAAGAGGCAGTAAGAAATTATAGTGGTGTTGGCAGAGACAACAGATTGTGAACTTAAATAAATACATATTATGAAATATGTATAAATCCATGGTAATTGAATCTATTACTTGGTTTTATAATTTTAAAAATGAGTAAAAACTGTGAAACACAGGATTTGAAGTTACCACCTTAGTTGTTCACATTTTTATTTTATGATTATGTTTAATTGTACTACTAAATGGAATCATTAAGTTGAAATTAAATTTATTTATTAAATTTATTGATTATTAAATTCAATAAATTGAAATTATTTCCCCTAAATTTACAAGTTAATCATTATCTTAATAAATATTATAAAGATACAATAGCTGAATACATATGCTTCTTTATTTTTTTTTCACAGTTAGGCAAAAAGTTTAATGGGCTCTAATCACATTCATATTTTTTTAACTTTCTTTCTTTTATTTTTTATTTTTTATTTTTATTGGATATTTTATTTACATTTCAGATGCCATCCCCTTTCCCCATTTCCCCTCCCTAGAAAACCCCTATCCCGTGCCTCCTTTTATATTTTGCTTTTATACAATTTTTTTAAGTGTTAATCAAAGGCTTTATAAGTATGGTAATGCTCAGTCAGAAGTGTAACCCAATACCCAACCTAGCTATGTAAACTATCTTTGACTGGTGGAGACACTTGAACTTCTGCCTCCATGCCCCCTCTCTCCTTCTCTCTCTCTTTCTCTCTCATTACCTAGCTTCTCATCTACTTCATCTTCTCCTCTCCTTACTCCATCTTTTCCTCTTGGTGCTCCTTCCCCCTTAGCTCCTCTTACATATTACCCTTTCTGTTAAAATAAAACTTTTCTCTCAAAATACAATTAGAGCATAATTATTCCTATTTGTATCAGTAAGGTACAAGATAGTCTTAATACCCAGTCCACCCTTTTGTTGACTAACCAGAACCTCTGTCATCTCTCTTGACTAAAACACTTAGTTTTGAACCTGGCTTTTTCTTAGCTTTAGAATGAATGTCAGCTGAAAACCATCCACTCAGATCTTTTCTCTCAAAGTAAATAGCCAGGACTGGCTATGAGTCTATAGGTCTTCAACGCCGTCAGAAATACAGAATGACTAAATTAACTGAAGTTATGGGAAGCACTAAGCATAGCTTCTAAAACTTAGTCAATTTATAGAGACTGCTGAACACCTAGACAGCCCCTATACTATCGAACGTTGGAGCATCAAATCTTCAGCCTTCTGGCCCAAACTCATCTGACAGACTTTAGTGCTGCAGAATTATGAAGGGCTGATTACTCTGTCTAGGCACATATAATCAGTCGACTATTCTGCAAGTGTGTCCTTTTCTGGACAGTAATTTGTCAGTAGATGGAGAGAGGCAATTCTTGCCTGGTGGCTGTCTCACCACAATTGGAGTAACTCCAAGGATGCTCAATTTCTTCTTAGAATCCAAAACAGGAAGCTGTCAGGAGCAGACAGGTCTCTAATAAAAATGAACATTAATATAGAAATATTTGTGACTTCAATTCTATGGATTTCTGACGTTTTGAAATCCAACTATCCATGTAAGGTAACCTGGACTGTTGTCTGTTAACTCCTCTCAGCTATTTCTAAATAAAATATGGAAAACACCCTAACAATAAACTCAAAGTCATGAATTTGCTATAGTCCCTTAACTTACAGGCTAATCATCCCAAGTCAGTTAAAAAAGTTAAAGAAGGATTGGGTCTAAGCCTTTTATTTCTAAATGTGTTATACAGGCACAATGCCCATGAGAGTATCAATATTCATTTCACTTTCATATCAATAAGAAGCTTGTACCAATGAAAACCTTAAATTTGAAATCCAAGTGAATTTTGTACCATTTAATCATTATCTTAATAAATATTATAAAGATAGAATTGCTGAATACATATGTTTCTTTAAATGAAATGATGAAATGAAAGCCATTTAGCATAATTGTGACATACATTATTATAATAATTTACTTTTTTCTAAAGACTATTGATTTGTATTCTTTATTCTTTTAAAATGTCACTTTTAAAGAGCAAGTAATTTTTTGATTAAGTAAACATTAGGAAGTACCAGAAATGTTTGTGGATGTATATTTTCTTAATATTACAAAAGAATAAAACCTTTATACTCTATTCACCAGCTTTGTATTGTCTATTTTTTGACAGAATGCTCACTTTCATTGTTTTCTGGTCTAAAAATTAAAGCAGATTGCTGGTGTGTAATTTTCTTTTTTTAAAAAAAAATTCTTGTTTTCTGAGCTTCATTTTCTCACTGTCATTTTATTGTTATCTTTAAGTTAAGTTTCAGAAAACCTATACATTAAAATCACAGTGTAGGCATATAAATTTAAACATACTTTCCCTAAGTGGAAATCAATATTATTTGAATTAGAACAATGACAATTATCTTTCATGTTTCAAAAGGGTATTTTCAAAAAAATATTGTTAATTTGATATTATAATGCAATCACATGATTTCCCCTTCCCTTTCCTCCCCTCAGTTTCTCCATGTACCCTGCCCTCCTTGTCAGTAGTGAGGAATAAACAAATCTTATGGAGGATGGACAGGAAGACTGGGAAGGAACAATCTACTTTCTACAGAAACAAGAAGCAGAGGCAGCTTATTTACTTTTCTTCTTTTTAAACTAAAGGATAATTTTACTACAGTTTGAAGAGAAAAACCCTAAAACTACAAGGTTGGCAAGCTGTAAGTCTCAGCATCTGCCGGAAGGAGGTTGATGGAGGGTACCATTTAAGCCTGCATGGTGAAGATCAGACATGATGGAATAGCAGTCACTCAGTAGGAGGAGATACTTAGAAAGGGTAAAGAAGTCCAAAAATTTGAGAAGCCAAAAGTATTAGGAGAAGCATGCTTAGAGCAGAGATAGAAGAAATGACAAACATTTTCTGTTTTTCAGTAATTAAGAATGACAAGACTAAGCAGCCTGGTCTTGCTCTGGAAGGTACTACACTTAGATGCTGGGTATTCCAGAAGAAAAATGCAGCATCCTTTAAATGGAAAATAATTCCTATCTCGTTAGCATGGCTTCATCTGAGTCCACTTTACTAGGCATGGTCCCTTGGCCCAAATAGTCTTCACTTCAGGACAGGAAGTCTATTCTCTTTTGGGTCATTACTGTTACTCTCTCCACCTCTAAAGAGACAATCCTAAAATCATTTGGGAACCATCAGTGTTCCAAATACTTCTGGTGAGTCAGACCTCTGTCGTGAATGAGGCTGCCAAGAGGCTTAAGAATATTTCTGTCCTTTAGCCAGGAAAGAAACTGGTTACTTTTCTTTTGGACCGTCTACCTTAGAAAATAGGCCCCGTTGGACATTTCCCACATCCTTTATGGGAATCAATTGTCTGTTCTAATAAGGATTATCTGTTTTGTTCTTTTTTCTTTGTGACTGATGTTCCTCTGTGTCCATCAATCTGTAACTTTCTATGGGAGGCCCTTAGGATCTTTACTTCCATTCTCAAAGCAGTGTTACCAGACATTTTGGCTTTCATGCTTCAGATCCCTGTTTCTTGTGTCAGGGACCCTTGGCTTATGGCTGTACTTTCACAGGCTTCCCTCAGATCTGTCACAGGCTGTCAGTGGTCTCTCATCTGCCACTTCACTCTCCTGTCTGTGCAGGTCTTTTCAGCATCTTTCTCTGTCCTGCAATGTTCTCAGACCGAGTGTTCAAGTTGCCTGTAACATGCTTGTCAAAGGACCTCAGAATTGTACTAGGGCTTTATTTTTATAGCTACAGATGCAGACAGTAGGTGAAGTCCTTGACTGGTTATGGGGGTGGGGGGAGCAGGGGAAGATGTGAGGGAGGAGAAGGTGAAAGTTATTAGCATTTCAAATATCTCACCCAGCATCAGATATAAAATAAGGGAGATAATTTATAGTGGAGGTCTCTGGCTATAATAGTGGGTTTATTTCACTAAGAAAATTTGGAGATAAGTCCAATTCATTTTATTTTCCTAGTTTTACCCATTTTTTATGCTATAGCTTCAAAATGAACAAAGTTTTTCATCTTGAAACTACTTTCTGAAATCAGCTGCTTATGATGCATGTTTTTAATTATTTTATCAATCCAGCTAAAGGCAACTTCTCTTTATTTTGGCCAAAAGTTCAAGGTATAAAAACTATAATAGCTGAACATGTTTATTCCCGAGAATATTTTCTTGCTCACATGGTGTAAGAAAATAATTTTAGAATTTTTTGAAACTTACTATTCCTCTTATTAATTTTCTTTCTGTAGACTTAGTTTTCCTTCACAAAACACACAGATTTCATAACTGAATAATGAAACAGGGTCCCCCTAAATATGTAAGTCTACACCGGCATGGGTATATTTACTTACTTTGTTGCTAAATGACCAGGCACCCCTCCCCCCTTTTCTGGTAATCACTTCACAAATTTACTGTCACCCTTGGACATAAAATGTAGCAAAATTGATTCCTTTACTTTTAGCATCAAGGTTATTCATTTCCAGTAGTTCACAGAGATTAGATGACAGCAGGGGTAAAAACCATTTTTGCTTTTGAGATTTCAGTCTCTTATTTTTCCAACATTTAAGAAACAGAATAACATTATTTTTCAACATTGATTCTTTTGAAGTTGATGACTTCTTATAGGGTCATGGTTGAATTATATTTCAGACATCCTTGCAATTTCAGCTGTAATATGTTACTACCTCCCTGTTGGGAAATAAAGAGTAACACTTCTAAAATAACATTATAAACAGGGTAGCTTACGAAGAGCTAGAAAGCGGGAAATCAGAAATGAATTCAGAAACTCTGAGCCAGTCCTTTAACTTTGCTGCTTCATTCATAAGAGGTCAGATTTTGTGCTGTGTGAATATTGAGTCATTCTAGAAGGAAAAGTAGAAAAAGAGTGGTTCCTTCATGTACTGTACCCCATGTACTGTAGAGATTCTTTTTTGTTTTATAAATCATTTTATTCGTTTACATTTCAAATGTTTCCCCTCCACAACCCCCTCATCCCGTCTCCCTCCCCTTTGCCTCTATGGGAGTGCTCCTCCACCCACTCACCCACTTTAATACTTTCTTTGAGGAAAAATAAAACAAACAAAATGCACCTAGGTAGGTTTGCCCATTTACTCTTGTTATGTATTGCCTAATATTTTCAAGTAGGTTTTATATTGTTTTAGAAAATAAATTTAATTGATGATAAATTACATCATATTATATGTCATAATCTTTGTTATCTCCTAATTTGTTGTTGCTATTTAGCTGTGATCTATATTTCTTCTCTACATTTCTGTGCTTTCCTAAGACACTTAAATTAGAGTGTAATTTTAGGGTAGATTTATCTAGAAATTTAAATTTTTTAATTCTTTTATATTTCATTTTCAACAGATTTATTTTTTAATTAAATATTTTATTTATTTACATTTCAAATGTTATCCCCTTTCCCCATTACCCCCCCATAAGTCCTAGTCACATCCCTCCTCCTCCTTTATGTTTTTACAACATTTTAATTTTATGCAAGTATTAAGGCCAGTTCTAGGTTGAGGAACTAGCAATACAATAGATGCAAATAGTCAAGGAGCAAGCAAGACAATAAACACAAATAGTCAAAGAACAAGTAAGGCAGTAAACAGAGTCCTGTGATCATTCCTGTGATCACTGTTTCTAAGGGCTTTTCAGTTTGACCAGAATATCTGAGCCTACTTCCCTGTCCTAATCCAAAGCCATTTTCATGCTTGAAGCCTACTTTTTTGTTCTAGCCTAAGATTTAGATTCCTGCCTGAAATTACTTCTTTGTTCTAGTCTAATGTCAGATTCCTGCTTGAAGCCCATTTCCTTGTCCTTGGGCAATGTCAGATTCCTGCCAGGCAGCTCCCAAAACTCTCCACATCTCCCCCTTTTTTATTTCATAAACAAGACTAAGCCTGTCCTAGGTCATTCTGACAAGAATGTCTTCCTTAGGAGAGTTTGGTTTATGTGTATATAACATTTAGATATTTTGCTAGAGAAAGTTATCAAAATGATAATCAAAAATTGATAATTTTAAATTTGTGTGTATGTGTGTTTATGTGTACGTGTTTTTATGTGTGTGTTTATGTGTGTGTTTGTGTTCTAGATTGTCTGTCTGTTCCATATAAATGCAGTTTCTCACGGAAGTCATAAGAGGGTGTCTGATAGCTTGCAACTATAGGTACACATTTTTGTTAACTACTATGTGGGTGTTGGGAACCAACTTTTTGTTCTCTGTAGGAGTAGCAGATGCTTTTTATTTTAAACCTCTGAGCAACTTCTTCAATTCAATTTTTAAAATATATGATATTTTGAATTTCTTCGATGTATACATGCATTATGATCACCTAAAATCCCACCCCTTTACTCCAACTAATCCATTATTCAATTGAATGTGTGCACTTCCTAATTTTGTGTATTTTTCTATAATATATTGAGTATAATTTATGCTGCATACATGTATCTGGGCATGGGGCTACTCACTGGAGCGTGAGCAAACTACCAGGAGTTACATCTGCAGATAGTTTCTCTGTAAGCAGTAGGACTTGTTATGCCCCTCTTCACCCATGCTTGAACAGTGTCTGTCTGTCTTGGTCTTGTGCTGGTAACTACAGCTGCTGTGAGTTCACCAGGGTAATGGTCCTGACAGATCCAGAAGGCACTGTATCGCAGCAGACCTCCCAGATCCTTGGTTCTTACAAACATTTGGTTTTCCTTTTCATGTTTTCTGAGCTTTGGGGTTTGTATGATATAGATACCCATTTAGAAAAAGTTGAATTTTTATTCATTGTTGGTGGGAACATATGTTTGTGAGGTTACTTTTGAAGCAGTTTGAAGGTTACTCATAAGTTAGAAATATTAATACCATTTGACTAAGTTAAACCACTCATATACCTGAAGGAATCAGTGATTTAGTGCAGAGATATTTGCCTATCTTGCTTTTGCTACTCTATTCATAGTAACTAGGAAAAGAAGTCAGCCTGAAATACTCAATAATAAAAATTCTATACATATTCACAAGGGGACAATATTCAAATGTAAAGAATAAAATTATGAAAATTTCAAGTAAATGGATGAAAGTAAAAAAATTTCCAAAGAAGCCATCCCAAACACAGAAACACTTCAAACCCTTATATTTGTGCTTTTAACTTGAAACACCAATAAAATCCATTAAACCAGAGAGGGGCCATGAGTGTATGAGGAAGAAAGATCTCAAGCAGGCAGGAACAGTAGAATATAAATGATATAAAGAAGGGATGATTAATAGCAGTTTAAGTACTAGGGAGATGAGAGTGTAGACAGAGGAGTTGTTGAGAGAGTAACTAACACTAAAGATGTTTCTAAAGGCATACGGAAATCTACTACTTTATTAGTTCACTACAATATTGCTGCTGCTGCTGCTGCTGCTGCTGCTGCTGCTGCTACTACTACTACTACTACTACTACTACTACTACTAAATAGTTTTGATGGAGGTGTTCATTTTGAGTTGTGGCCAGGGTGTCCTCGAACACTACCAAATAAGTATAGGCTACTGATACTGCTCTTGGTTACTACACAAACTTGCAGTGAAACCCTATTGCCAAAGATATGTCACCCTTGGGTCATGGGACATAAAGAAATCAATTATACTGACAAGCAAATTTCCTCCCTTGCTGGTTAAATTTCATAGTGTTGGAAACTGCCACATGTTCCTAGGGGGGCAAAGTCAATGGCCTTGCCCAGATGTAGATATGTCAAGGTGTGATAAAACCTGATTGGACTTAGATACCCATTTGTGCGGCATAGATGCACAAAGGCCTCCACTTTCTGATTGCACTTTAAGGTTCCTCCTCAGGAGGGAGCTCATGTCTGGAACTGTAAACCCAGCTAGGAAAATACAGCCGGGGCTCAGATGGTCATACCCCCTTAGAAAGAACTGTCTACTACTATTTTGCTGAACGAACATAATATCAAACTGCTTGGTAAATAATTATTTTTATACACATAGATGATGTAACTCTCAACTCTTCCTAGAGAAGTTTCTCTGTGCAGCAGATGCAGTGGGTAGAGAGACTCACAACTGGTCAAAGTGCGAAAGATGAGCTCTGCTACTTAGTGTTTTTATACAGTGGCATAAACAAACAACTTATTTCCTAACAGGTAAAGAGTGGAGAGTACCAAGAAGTAAAGAAAACTTGGACTAGGTGAATTTATCATAGAAAATTATTCTGTTTGTGTTCTCTGCATGCCATATTAGAGTAATGCAAAATTCATGTATAAAGCTCACATTGGAGTTTGTTTTTATAACTGGAAGATTATCTCTAAAATCTTGAAAATACTTTCACTCAGAAATATGCCTTTTAAAAAGTTATATAATAGATTTTCTCTTTTTTCTAAGTTGTATCATATACTGTACATTTAAATTATACTTATACAAATTTCTAGTTACATACTCAACATCTTATTTTTAAGCTTTGACATTGTCTTAGGAAATTATATTGGTTCTTGCTTACTTTTTACAATACTTACTATAGTGGAAAAGGTTGAGGACTATATATGTATATATACTATATATATACTATGTATGTATATATTTATATATTCTGAATATATACAAGTATGTATGTGTGTATGTTTGTGCATATGTATGTGCTTGTGTGCATGTATTCGTGTGCAGGTGTCCATCAGGTTCATATTCAGGTTCATAATTTGAATCTGGAGTTTAAATATAATTGTGAATCACCTGATTTGAGTACTGATATCCGAACTCCAGTCCCCATGGTTGATCAAGAACCATTCTTGACCTATAAGACAAACTGCCCCCTTTATTATGGTTAAATAATACAGAAGTTGCTACATGTTCATTTATTTAAAAGTTTTTCTCTTAAAGTTTCAAACTATTTTGAAATGAGATACAGTACGTATAAATACAATGAATACACTTAAATAACTAAACCAGGGGTCATGAATCAGGCTGCAAAAAACATTTGCAAGTAAAGATGTTTGGACAAAAGGGTAGATTGTGGGATACACTATGGCACATTGAAGCTTCCTTGGTGAGATTTTATTGTTTCTTGTGTTTTATCCTTTTTTCTTTCCTCCTCCCTTCCTCCCTTCCTCCCTCCCTTCCTTCCTTCCTTTCTTCCTTCCTTATTTTCTTTTGGAGTGCCTGAGTAGAAGGCAAATATGAACAGAGATGAATGCAACTAGGGTACATGATGTGAAATTCACAACCAACCAATAAAAAGTTAAAATAATTAAAATGGAATTGTAAGATTAGGGGAAAATCTTGAAATAAAATAAATAGCAACAACAACAAAACAAGAGAAATAGATGTAAGAGAAGACAAAATACCTAAAGTGAGAATGGGTTTCTTTAGAAACAATATAACTTAGTCATAAAATAGCAATCCTCTAAAATTTTGGTATCTTCTGATGTTCCATTTGTGTGGTGTACATGTATGTACACATAGGTACTTATGCCCATGTATATGAGAGCAGAGCACAGAGCTCAGTGTATCTTTTTTATTTTTTATAAGTCACTCTCTAACATTTTTTGAGACATGGTCTCTCACTGAGCCTAGAACTTGCAGACTGTCTAGACCAGCTCACCAGCACTCACTAGGACCCCTGCCCTCACTTCTGAGCATGCTAATATAGAGATCACAGGTATATGCTTTCTTAATTCTCTTTTTATGTGGGTGCTGGTGACCGAAACATCGTCACGTTACCCATCCAGGAAGAACTTTACCAAGTACTTTTAATGTTTATTTTTGTCTAACCAAGAACTTCATTTGTAGACCAGTCTAATCTCAAAATCTCAGAGATCTGCCAGCCTCTGCCTCCAAGGTGCTAGGATTTAAGGTATGTACCACCATACCTGGAGGCAGAAACTGTATTTTTGGAAAGTAATAAAAAATGGCTTGATCTCACTATATAGGCTTATAGTCCAATAAGATCCTCATTGTACCCATGACACAAAGATATCGAGGTGTATGATTTTATTGTTAAAGGGATTAATAATCTTATGAGACCACTCTATTTTTTAATCTAGTACAAGTGCCCTAGTGTCTTAGTTAAGGTTTTTAATGCTGTAGTGAAACACTGTAAACAAAAGCAAGATAGGGAGGAAAGAGTTTATTCAGCTTACACTTCCACATTGGTGTTCATCACCAAAGGAAGTCAGGATCAATACAGAAACTCAAACAGGGCTGGAACCTGGAAACTGGAGCTGATACAGAGGGTTGCTGCTTACTGGCTTGCTTCTTATGGCTTGCTCAACCAGCTTTCTTATAGAACCCAGAACCACCAGCCCAGGGATGGTACAACCCACCTTAGACTGTGTCCTCCCCCATTAATCACTACTCGAGAAAATGCCTTACAGCTGAATCTTAAGGAGGCATTTCCTCAACTAAAGCTCTTTTCTCGTTGATGTCTCTAGTTGGTGTCAAGTTGACACAAAACCAGCACTACACAATGTAGAGTGTAATGTTAAAAAACAACACATGCTATCGTTGCCTAGGCACTGGTCAGCTGCTTCAGTTTGTTCCCAGCCTGGTACAGAGACCGCATGTTTCTTTTTTGCCAAGGCCTATCCCACCAAAGTTGTCTCTGCGGCTCCAGAGCCCTAGAAATAACTCTCTCCTCCCTGTGGCTGGCTGCTGTCAAACCTGCTCAGCACTCGGGCGGGCACACTCTCGCAAACCCATGTTCTGCCATGTTTACCTTTCCTAGGAGCACAGTTCAATAGCAGCGGAAGGAAAACAATCTTAGTTCAGTATCAACAGATAACACAATCATTGTAAGTTAGAAATCTTCTGGTGGTGGATCTTGGTGTGTGCGCCAGCCACCCAAATTAACAGCCTCTAGCCTACATCATATATCCTTGCTCCTATAGTCCAAAAGGGTAGGCCCCTACTCCAGCCTTTCCTCTTCCTGCTCTTGAACCCGGAAGTCCCGCCTCCTTTTTGCCCAGTGATTGACTTCTTGTATTTATTATTTTACTCAATTAGGGGAAAATTCCTCTATGACACATAGTTAAGAGTCTTTTACGCAGTGATAAAGCAATGTGACCTAAACAACTTGGGGAGGAAAGGGTTTATTTAAACTTACAGATTATAATATATCCCCTGGGGAATTCCGGGTAAAAACCCAAGGCAGGTACCTGAAGACAGGCGCTGATGTAGAGGCAATGAAGGGTACTGATTATTGAATTGCTCTTTATGACTTGTTCATCTGGCTTCTTATAGCACTACCAGCCTAGGGTAGCTCACAGTGAGCTAGGCACTCTCATATCAATCTTCAATAAAAACATGCACCATAGCTTGCTCAGAGGGTGCTCTGGTGGGAGAATTTTCTCAACTAAGGTCTTCTCTTCCAAAATAACTCTAGCTTACATCAAGTCGACATAAAAGCAGACAAATAAGAAGTAAGGTTTTCCTTTTTTTTTTTTTTTTTTTTTGCCATAGAACCTTAATTTTCTTTTGTATTTTTCCTCAGACATTACCACCATTGTGTGTATTAGTACTTATCATTAAGGGTTGATTATGATTGAAGGTCCTTTGTGTTAAACATTTTTGGTAGATTCTGCCTAGGTAGAGATTAAAATATTGATTTGAGTGATCTAAGGGGAACACGAGAAGTTCTGATTTTGGAGACCAGAAAATCATTATTGACTGGATATCTAGACTTCATTTAAATATGTAAATCTTAGAAAACTTAACCACACATCGCCAGTGTTCAGGTATATGATGTCACATTCAACTATGTAAGTTACCCTGCTTATGGTCAAAATATCAAAGATTACCTGATTTCACTGGATGGTTGTTATTTTCACTTATGAATTAAAATTGAGCTTCCCTTGGACAATATATATAAGAACACACCGTGTCTTTTCCTCCTATTTAGAAAGAGCTACAAAGTCTTCTTACAGTCTGCAAGTATAACTGGCCTTGCCCTCAAGTTGTTCTTGTTCATGAGAGTTCTCATGGTTCTCCTTAGGCATCATGAAAGCATACAGTGGCAGCAAAGGATACCTACACAGACTTATGCTACAGAAAAGAATGTTCTGAGACAATACTTTGAATTTAATAAAAATAAGCTCTTATTTCAAACATGGGCATTAAGAGAGGGGAGAACAGAGAGACATGATAAACAACTGTTGTATACATCATTAGGTGGGTGTAGACTTCTCTAGAGATGTTTAAGTAATGTCCATTCTTATGGTGATGAGCATATATGAGCTGTGCTCTAAAAAAAAGAATTTATGGTCAAATCCGATTTGATAGGTACCATGATATTGTTAAAAAGAAAAGAAAAAAAAACCAATTGTATACCATTATTTTCTATACTTGAATGAAAGGGACATTTTTGGTAGTATCTCCTATCAATTATAAATGTAATTTAGAAATCAATTTTGATACTATTAATATATTTAAAACTTAGAACAACCTCTGGATTGACCCCCCCTCCCCAAAAAGGGGGGAAAGAAAAAGAGGGAGGGAAGAGAGAGGGGAAGGAGGAAGAAGCAACTGAAACTCTACAGTAGGCTTAAGGACACAGTACAGTGTGGTGTATTGGATGAGATCCTGGAATAGAATAACAACAGAGGGAAAACTAAGGAGCTCTGATATATGCATTTGTGCACAAATATTGAGCTAGTAAGTATCAGTGTACATCGGGATGCATATATATGTTTCTCTTTTACTAAGAAAGAAGATCTTTCTTAACTAATCAATCAACACGTTTTGAAAGATTAAAGTTCTCTATAAACTCTACCTTTAATGTATAGTATTCAAATTAATGAAATTCTCACACATTCACATCAAACATGCATGTCAAGACGTGCATCCCTGTAGTATGTACTTCTCACAGTGTTTAGTAATTATCCCAGAGGTGCTATAGGAGAAACATGTGCACATGCACACAGAGATTCACAGACAGACAGACAGACAGACAGACAGACACACACACATACACACACACACACACACACATACACACACACATACACACACATACACACAAACACACACACACACACATTTCTACATTGAGGACTTCTAAATTATTATCAGTTAGTCTCATTTTTACTTTTGAACTTTTCTTATTTATCCATGACATTTCCTTAGAGCATCCTACATTGTTTAGACAAATGTTGTCTTATTGATGTCAGTTTGATAGGATTCTCAGTCAGGACTTTTATTTTAGAGATTTTTTCCTAAAGTTGTTTTTAATCTCTCCGCTTCTCAGTGCTAACTTTGCCCTTAGCAGGTACCCTGTTGTCACTCACTCATGGATGTTTCCTATAATTACTTCTTGCCTAAATGGAGCTTGTTTTTGCATTCAAGCTCTGCCCAGAGAGGCAGCTTTCTGTTACTTTTAAATTTTTCTGTCAGATATAATTTGCAGCCTGTCAACTTGTTCAGATGGTTGATATTTATCCAGACAAAATATTCTTTTATGTATCCTTTCATCAAAACTTTCAAGAGACATAGATGGCAAGCACAAATAAGATTAATTCCCTGTGACCATAAGATTGATGTTTGATAACTATATAAGAGAAAATGGACAATAAATAGTAATTATACTTTGTGGAAACTCCTAGGATAAAGCCATGTAAGTGTTTATTAAAACCCATCAGAAGAGCTTGCTGTGAAGATATACTTAAGAATGATTGCCTAGATAAAGCTTCTGTAAGGCGTGCCACAGAAAATGACTCCTAAAAAAAATGATGGTGATAAACAGATAAAGAAGTAAGAGAAACTGCAGTGAGCTGAAGCTAGGGTAATCTTAGTGGGGAGAAGCCGAAGTACATCTTGGGTGTCATTAGTTAAGATGAAAGGCTAGATGTAATTAGGGTCAGACTATAAGCAAGAAAATGATCATTCTTTTCTGTGTTGTTCTACAGAGTTTGGCTATGCTAGGGACTTAATAATATTGGGTTTGTGTTTTCAACAGATCATTTCAGGAATCGTAAGGAGACACGAATGAAAGGTGGTAATTAGAATCAGGAAGAGCACAGTTGTTACTGCTAAGATTTAGTTGAAATTTTATGGGATAATAAATTTAGACCATGGATGTAAAAACTATAATTTCTTAAAAACTTTTAAATAAATAGAGAAATAAAATTAAGAAACTTAGACTAGAAATATATGGATAGCCTGTATGGAGAGTAAAATGGATTACTATACTGTTCTGAGGTGAAGAAAGCTTATATTTCACAAGTTATCAATATTCTAGCTATGATAGATCCAGAAATAATTTTGAAGATGAAAGTCTTATAGTGCTTACATCTGATTAGGCGATTCATAACATACTCCCAGAAAAAATAATTTTATGTCCTCTATTATGTTCAACAAACTGTTTTTGTATTAATGTTTTAGTACAGAATGTTCCAGTGTCTACCATTATCTGCACGTTTACCAGTTGTATGAATCTCTGTATTACTTCCCGTCTACTGCAAGACAAATCTCCGATACTGGCTGAATTAGAAGGGATGTCATTACAAGTCATTTTGTAGCAGAACAATAGTATTTGGTTTTCCCTGGGTCCATGGCCTACTTGTCTCAGGTTCTTGGCTACCTGAGCAGGGTCAGGCATGGGTTCCCTCTCACAGACTGGCTTCAAATGCAACTAGACAGTATTTACGTCTAGTGCTCTCGTTAGGCATCAATTGACTTCTTATATTTTTGGTTGTGAGCCTAGCCTTTAACGGCTGAGCCATCTCTCCAGCCCCCAACTTGACTTCTAATCAGATGTCAGAACTCCAAGATCTTCATCTTAAAAATTATTTCTGGATCTATGATAGCTATAATATTGATAACTGTTGGTGACATATCCATTTTCTTGCAACTCTGAACTGTATAGTAACCCATTTTACTTCCTCTACAGGATATCCATAAATTCTGAGACTAAATTTCTTAATTTTATTTGTCAGTGCTCCCATATTTGGGTCACTATTGCAACAATGTGTCTTGCGGCCAGGTACCTCTGTAGATTATAGGATTGGAGGATTGGTAGTTACTTTTTCCCACCCGTATCATGAAGAGTATTATACAGTGTCATGAATGGTCATCAATAAAAGTGAAAGCTCTAGTTAAGCATCAGCTAGATTCTCCAAGCTAAATGAGATATGTTAGTACTGTCTTCCACAGTAGGGCCTTGCCATCAGTTTACGGAAAGCAATAATAGCCTTAACAATAGCCTGAGGTGTTTTCAGTTTTCCATAGGGGCACCTTAGACAACAACTAAATTAGATGTAACCCATTCTCGGCACCAAAGGTTTTACTTTGTGGCTACAAACTTCTAACTGGGTATTGTCTAGCTGGTTATTTGGTGATTCCATTCAGATTTCTTTCTTATATGTATATATTTTATATACATACATGCATATGTATATGTATGCACACACACACACACACACACACACACACACACACACATATATATATATATATATATTTTTTTTGTAGGTTTCAAATAAACCTCAGTGTTAGTTGTCCACACCATAACCCTTCCCTTCCCTCTGTTTAATCCTGTTCTAGTCTGTTCTCATGTGTCTCCCCAACTTTATATTTTGTTTCCTCTTCTTTGGGATATCCTCTTCTCCTGCCTAGTCCTGTACTCTATTCTTCAGCTTCATGTAGCCTACCTACTGAAGGATTAAATGCTAACATCTACATATAAGATAATATATAAGATTTATGTTTTGGGTCTGGGTTATCTCACTTGGGATGATTTTGTCTAGCTCCATTAATTTATCTCTGAATACAATGACTTTATTTTTAAATAACTGCATAATAATATCCCATTGAATAAATGTGCCACATTCTCATTAACATTCATCTGTCGATAGATATGGATGGTGTTTCTAATTTCTGGCTACTATGAAAAGAGAAGCAATGAGTATGGATGAGTAAGTGTCTGTAATAGGACGTTGAGTTCTTTGCGTGTGTGCTCAAGAATGGTATAGCTAAATCTTGAGGTGGATCAATTCTCATCTTTCTGAGAAATGGCCACATTGATTTCCAAAGTGGTTGTAAAATTTTGCACTGCCACAAGCAATGGCAGAGTGTTGTTCCTTTTACTCCACATCCTTACCAGAAAGAGTTGTCATTTGTTTTATTGATCTTGATCATTTTGAATGGTGTAAGACACAAATCTCAAAGTAGTTTTGATTTGCAGGTCCCCAATGACTAAGGATGTTGTACATTTCCTTAAGTGTTTCTCAGCAATTTGCTTCATCTTTTGAGGACTGTCTATTTAGATCCTTACCCCATTTTTCAATTTGGATTATTTGTTTTTTTTTTTTCCTGTCTAGTTCATTTTTAGTTTTATATATAAGTTAGATACTAACCCTCTATTAGATGTGTATTACATAAGGACTTTTTTTTCCATTCTGTAGTCAGCTGCTTTTTTCAAATGATGGTTTCCTTTGCTATACAGAAGCTTTTCATTCCATAAGGTCTCACTTATCAATTGTTCTTAGTGCCTGTTATATTTGTATCCTATTAGAAATTCTTTCCCTGTGCCAATAATTTAAGATTATTCTCCATTTTCTCTTTTAGTAGAGTGAGAGTATCTGGTCCTATGGTTCTTGAGCCATTTGGAGTTGAGTTTATAAATATGGATTTATTTGCATTCTTCTATATGCAGCCACCCTTTTAGTTCAGCACTATTTGTTGAAGATGCTTTCTGCTTTCCAATGTATTTTTCTGACTTCTTTATAAAATCAGGAATTCATAGGTGTGTGGATTTATTTATGACTCTTTAGTTCAATTCTATTTATTCACATGTCTATTCTTATGCAATACCATGCTGTTTTGTTACTATATATTTGTAGTAGAACTTGAAATCAAGAATGGTGAAACTTCTAGCAGGTCTTTTGGTAAGCAAGGTTGTTTTGGTGATCCTGGGTATTTTCTGTTTCCATATGAAACTGATAATTGCCTTTCAATTTCTCCAAAGAATTGCATTTGAATTTTGACAAGGATAGTATTAATGTGCAGATAGCTTTTGGAAGAGTGGCCATTTTCGCTATATTAATATTAGAGATCCACGAGCATGAGAGATTTCCCATCGTTTAGATATTCTTTACTTTCTCCCTTTACTGTCTTAACGAATTTATTATGCAAGTCTTTCACTTGCTTAGAGTCATCTCAAGATATATGCATGTGTATATTTTTATGTATATAAAATATTTTATATACAAATACATTTATGTTTGTATATAAGAAAGTTACTAATTGATGTGCTATTTTTTTTTTAATCCTGCTATATTAACGAAGTGTTTATTAGCTGTAAAATTTTCCTGGTAGAGTTTTTAGGGTTTTTAATGTATAAAATCCTAACATCTGCAAATAAAATTATTTGACTTTTTTCAATTTAGTATCAATATTTAATGCCATTTATTTGTTTGTGAAATGTGTGAATGTGTGTGTGTGAATATGTGTGTGTATGTGTGTGTGTGTGTGTGTGTGTGAGAGAGAGAGAGAGAGAGAGAGAGAGAGAGAGAGAGAGAAAGAGAGGGGAGATAGAGAAAGAGAGAGAAAGAGAGAGAGAGTTTTCTTTTTGTTCTAGAGCTTTCAAGTATACCATTAAGTTGGTAATATGAGACCTCTTCAATTTTTATATATAGACACATAGTGTTATAAACTTGCCTCCTAGAGCAATGTTCATCCAATTAAAAAAGTTTTATTTTTTTTCTCAATTTCTGTCTAGGCCTATTTTTCATCCAATAATGAGTTGTTCAGTTTCCACAAGTGTGTATACTTCCTATTGTTCCTATTATTGTTATCTGGCTTTAACTCATGGCAACAAGATAGGATTAATGTGTCATTTCAGTTTTATTATGTCTTTGAGACTTACTTCATGTCCAAGTATGTGTCCAATTTTGAGAAAGTATCATGAGATAATTAGAAGAAGGTATATTCTTTTGTGTTTAGGTTAAATGTGTATATATATATATATATACATTTATTATATATTATATTAAATATATTAATATATTATAAAATATACAATCATATAAAATTTAATATATTATATACATTTAGATAATATAAATGTATACATATATATACATTTAATATGTATCAATTGGGCATATATATAAATATAAATTGGGCATATATATATGTATGTGTGTAGTATTTGTAACATACACACACACATACACACACACACATATATATGCCCAATTTATATATATATATATGTATATATATGCCCAATTGATATATTTTTATTGTTTTTATGATATATATTTATTGATGATATATATTTAATGTTTTATGTAGAGTGTGTGTAACATACACAGACACACACACACACATATATATGTAACATATACACACACATTTCCTTATTTGATATATGAAACTATTTAACTTCATCATTTCTCTGTTTAGTTTTTGTCTGCATTACCAGTTTATTGGTCAGAGTGGAGTACTGAAGTCACCCACTACTAGTGTGTGAGGGCCAGTATGTAATTTTATAGATAATAGTGTTTCTTTAATTAACTTGGATGCCTTTGTGCTTTGTGTATATATGCTAAAAATTGAAATACTTTGATGAATATATAGTTTCCTTTTCCATCTTTTTTTGTTATTTTTCGTTTGAAATCTGTTTTGTCAGGTATTAAAATGGTTATTCCTGATTATGTTTTGGTCCATTTGCTTGGAATACCTCCTCCAGTCCTTTTACCCTGAAGTGCTATCTATCCTCTATGCTAAGATTTATTTCTTGGATGCAGCAGAAAGATGGGACCTGCTTTTAAATCCAATCTATTAGTCTATATCCTTTTACTGGGAAATTTAG
Organism: Rhabdomys pumilio; assembly: GCA_030674055.1. NCBI lineage: Eukaryota > Metazoa > Chordata > Mammalia > Rodentia > Muridae > Rhabdomys > Rhabdomys pumilio. The sequence continues at coordinate 9,741,925 of JANHMN010000017.1, read as the reverse complement.
CAAGTAATCTTATCAATGGGCAGTGTTTATTGATTCCTGTTATTTTTTGCTTTGATGTGAGTTACTTCCTCCTTTTTGATTTACTAGTCTGGTTGTATTTAGTCCTGCTTTCCTGAATATGGTTAACCTCTTCAGATGAAAATATTCCTTCTGATACCTTCTGTAGAGTTAAACTGGTAGATATTGCTTAATTGGTTTCATCATGGAATGCTTCCTCCCCTCTGGATATTGTTATTGATAGTTTTGCTGGATGTAGTAATTTGGGTTGACATCTGTGGTCTCTTGCAGTTTGTAGGACATCTTTTCAGGTTAATATTGGCTTTAAGTGTCTCCATTGAAAGGTAAGTTGTATTCTCTGCTATTCTCATGGCTCTGCCTTTATGTGTTACTTGTTTTTTATTCCCTTGAAGGTTTTACTATTTTTTCTTTGCTCTGTATGTTTAGTGTTTGGATTTTTATGTGGCATGGGAAATTTATTTTTTGATCCTATTTGGTATCTTCTATGCTCCTTGACCTTGATAGGAACCTCATTCTTTATGTTAAAGATATTTTCTTCTATGGTTTTGTTGAAAATATTTTCTGTGCCTCTGACTGGAATTTATTCTTCTTCCTTTATTTTTATTATTTATATATTCTGTCTTTTTATAGTGTCCCAGATTTCCTGGATGCTTTCTGCCTGGACTTACTGGACCACAGGAAGGAGTTTCTCAGCTAAGTGAAGTCCCCAGAAAATTGAAATGAGATGGGGGAATAGGATCTCTTTTTCTTTAAATGTTGTTGTTGCTGTTCTTCTTGTTGTGTGTCTTGAGTATAAACCAGTATACAGAATTTTTCTCTAATGAGGAAAAATAAAAGTGAAAATATTGCTTATAAAAATTCTTTTTATCAGCATTTATTTTAAAAGTTTAACTGAGGACTGAATCAGAGGGCCTTTTTATCTGGAGAAAAGCATGGTTGCAAATAGTGTTTATATATTTCCATAATATATAAACACACACATATATTCTCAAATATTTAAGTACAACCTGCTCAGTCTTCTCATAATGTTAATTGTATTAACATTAGTTGTATTAAGGTTAGCCATTTGATATCGGAAACAATTTGGTATATTCTTCCCCAGAGAAGACAATTTTTCTCACTCCCAGAATTCCTTAGACACCTTTGGTCTGTATCTAGAGTTGAGGCCCCATGAGCTTTCTTTCTTCTACTGTAGCTCATCTATTGGCATCATCCCTGTTCTGATCATTTTTAGACAGACATGTTGGTGTGACTTTATGCGTGTAGCTTCTCTGATATTTCTAGGAAACACAATCACATAGCAACATTTTTATGTCTCTGGTTCTTACAACCTTTTTACCCTCTCTTCTACAATGATTCCCCAGACTTTGGTGTAGGAGTTGTATTATAGATGTATTAAACACTGGGATTGGGCTTCTAACCTCTGCATTTAGATCTGTTGTGGTGTCTTGTAATGGTCTCTTTAAGTTACAAATAGTGTTTCCTTAATGAGGGGGGAGAACTACACTTCAGAATGTTTTAGGGATTATACTAGTTTAGTAAAGTGGCAGGTGTAGGTTCTTCAAGAAAGATCCATGACTTCTTTAGCCCTGGGTAGTTGGTAATGTTTTCTGTACCAGGTATGATTTTCCATTTGTTGGTTGTGTCTTAAGTCTGATTAGAGATCTGTTGTTTACCTCTGAAGTATGCATGCAACTATCACAGTCTCAGTGTTATCATTCCATGCTGATCATTACTGAGTTTTATAGGTATCAGAGTGGGGTGGATTATTGGCTCCTCCTTCCTTGGAAGCTCATCTGGTACCTTTGAGTACTATGAAAGCTAGTCATAAATGAGAGGGTTCTTAGTCAGGGTTTCTGTTCCTGCACAAACAACATGGCCAAGAAGCAAGTTGAGGAGAAAAGGATTTATTCAGTTTACACTTCCAAAACACAATGCTGTTCATTACAAAAAAAAAAAATTAGGACTGGAACTCTAGCAGGTTTGGAGGGAGGAGCTGATGCAGAGTACATGAAGGGATATTACTTGCTAGCTTGTTTCCCCTGGCTTTCTCAGCTTGCTTTCTAATAGAATCTGGAACTACCACCCCAGGGATGGCACCACCCACAATTGGCTTGACCCTTCCTGCCTTGATCACTAATTGAGAAAATGCCTTACAGTTGGCTCTCATGGAGGCTTTCCTCAAGGGAGGCTTCATTCTCTGTAATAACTCCAACTTGTATCAAGTTGGCACGCAAAACCAGCCAGTACAGAAGGCTTCCAATACAGAATCGGAGTTAATTCTTTTGGTTGTCACTTGGAAGCTATATAAACATGAAGAAATTGTTTAAACTTTTCATGTATTGCCACTATCTATAGACTAGGAAAAATAATGGTTTCTTTTCTATAAAGTTGTTAAAAATACAGAGTGATTGCAACTGCTCAATTCCAAATAATTAACACATAGAAAATGACACTTGCATATGTTTGTTAAGTATTAAATACAGTTAATTATAAGAAAGACTCATAAAAATAATCCCCTCATCTTGTAATAATAACTGTCACTACCAAAAATTTTGGAGGTAAGTAAGCAGTATATATTCCAATGTTTTTTCTTCCCGAGGATACTGTTTATCTCACTTAGAAGAATGTAAGCCCTCCCAATATTTCTTATTATTTAGTGTAAAATATGAAAGATTTTGAAAGTTTGAAAAGGCGATATGTTCAGCAAAACTAAATTGTTTGCCCACATTTTGTATAGTTTGATATACAGAGATTATTATTGGTGTTTCTTTTAGTCTGTTTTATCAACAAATAGTATGACTTCTGAAGGTCAAAATGAAATAAAAATATTTTCCATCAGCTAGTTCAGTCTCTTTTAAATGGCAAAGTGTCTGGAAATTGCTTTACTGAAAATTTAATTTTCTTTTCATATCTTTCATGCTCCATGGTTATATAAATGACTGTGTTTGCAATCATGCTTTTCCCTAGATAAAAGCCCTTTGGGTTCAGTCATTGGTTGAACATTTAAAATAAATACTGATAAGAGTTTTATAAGCATTATTTTTGAAATTTACATATTCTTGTTGTAATAAAATTCTTTATACTATCTTAAAATTAACTTTCTCTGTCAAATCTTTTCATTTTGCCATTGTTCAAAATTTGTTTTCTCAACATCATTGTATTGATTTTCTTTTTCATACAATGGAAGAACTAGGAAGTATGTAAGTATAAAATAAATGAGCAGTTTTATAAATATGGGAGAGTTTCATAATTATTTATTAATTGGACTAGATGTTTCTTCACTTAAATGTAAATTCGATGTTGCACTGCAATTAAAAGAGGCATATCCATGTTTCTTTTTCAGAAATTATCACTTAAAAATAAAATATACTCAAATATATAAATCTGAGAAGTTCTTATGTTTTGTGTCAATATTATAAAGAAAATGTTATTTTACCTTATCATTTTTGTATAATTATCAATAATATTTGTATATTCACTTTAAAAACATCATACAAGTTCTTGAACAGAATACCAATGGCTCAGGCTCTAAGATTAACAATTGACAAATGGGTCCTCATGAAACTGAAAAGCTTCTGTAAGGCAAAGGACACCGTCAATAGGACACAACAGCAGCCTACAGATTGAGAAAGAATGTTCACTAACTCTACATCTGACAGAGAGCTAATATTCAAAATTTACAAAGAATTCAAGAAGTTAGACACCAACTACCCAAATAACCTAATTAAAAAATGGGGTACAGAGCTAAACAAAGAATTCTCAACAGAGGAATCTCAAATGGCTGACGCACTTTAAAATAGTTCAAAATCCTTTGTCATCAGGGAATTGCAAATAAAATCAACTCTGAGATTTCATCTTACACCCATCAGAATGGCAAGAAATCAAAAATTCAAGAGATGGCACATACTTGCAAGGATGTGGAGAAAGAGGATACACTTCCATTTGCTGGTATGTATACAAACTTGTACAACTACTTTGGAAGTCAATCTGGTATTTTTTACCTCAAGACCCAGCTATAGCATTCCTGAACATATACCCAAAAATGCTCCAACATCTCACAAAGATACTTGTTCAACTATGTTCATAGGAGCTTTATTTGTAATAACCTGAAACTGAAACCAACCTAGATGTCCCTCAACTGAAGAATGGATAAAGAAAATGTGGTATATCTACAACATCGAATACTATTTAGCTATTAAAAACCAAGACATCATGCATTTTGCGGGCAAATAGATGGAACTTCAGAATATCATCCTGAGTGAGGTAACCCAGTCTCAAAAGGGTATGCATAGTATGTACTCACTTATAAGTGGATATTAGCCATAAAATATAATTACTATGTTACATTCTACAGACCCAAAGAAACGAAACAAGAAGGAAAGCCCAAGCAAGGAATCTCATTTAGAAAGAGGAATGAAATAGTCATAAGAGGCAGATGGAGCAAGGGAACTAGGAGGAAGAGGCAATTGTGGGGCGGTGGGCTGTGAGAAGCAGCTGGGTGCTTGGTTGAGCATAAGCCTGGAACCCTGGACCCTTATTGGACTGCAGGTGTTTGCCTCTCTTCCTAGGCCCTGGTTCTTTTCATTCAGCTTCAGCCCTCCACAGCCCCTCTCACAAGGAGGTCTATGGCCATCAATGAGGAACAGTGCCTCAGGCTCTCCCACATGCAGATGAGGTATCTCCAAGCTCTCAGATCAAGCCAATAGGTGTTATCTGCTGCACACCCTGAAATTGTATATAAGGACTCTATTTAGCAGAAGTAAAGTGCTTGAGAATCATCTTGTTGTCGGAAAGTTTCTGTCACAAGAGCTATAACACTTGGGGAGAGATCTGATCTCCTGGAATTTGCCTGGGACACCAAGCTACCTCTTTGCCAGCTGGCGGGCTTCCTATCGACCCAACCTGGGCCGGGCTGGCTCAGTGGGGAGAGACAGGTGTAGCACCTGAAAGTGACCTGGCAGTGACAGAGCAGAGGCAGCAGTGGGGGCAGGTAATCTCCCCTCCCTGCTTGCACTCTGTGCCCTTTGACCAGGACCTCCCGCACCAGGCCAGGCCGGAGACCTATGGGCAGTGGAGACAAGGGCAAAGGCAGTAGCAGAGACAGTAGTGAACCCTTCCTGCTCTCACCCTGTCCCCAGCTGAGAGATAGTTGTGGGACGACCTCCGGAACAAGGGACCCACAGGCAGTGGGGAGGGGCATGGTGGATTCAGGATCAGGTATGGGGAAGGACAGGAGAGTTGGCCAGATAGCCATGAAAATGAATGGAAATCTGCAATTGACAGGGGTGAGGAGGTGGGGGAGGCAACTCCAGAAGGAGAGGTGGCCTGGGACAAAGAGGCCCCCAAGAATAAATGGGGATGACCTTAGCTGTGACTCAGTACATTGGGGATATGGAAACTGAAAAGGCTACTTCCTGTTTCCAGACAGGAACCCCAATGGAGTGATAGAGACACCAATCCACTTACAAAACTTTCCTCTCAAAATTTATCCTGTCTACAAGAAATACAGACAAAGGGGAGGGAGTAGAGACAGAGGGAATGGCCAACCAATAACCATCCCAACTTGAGATGCATCCCATGAGCAAGCCCCAATCCCTGACACTATTAATGATATTTTTGTTATGCTTGCAGACAGGAGCATGTTGTCCTCTAAGAGGCTCCACCTAGCAGCTGACTCAGACAGATGCAGACAGAAACAGTAGATGGAGCCTTGAGATTCTTATGGAAGAATAGGAAGAAGGGTTATGGGCCCCAAAGGGGATAGGAACTCCACAGAAAGACCAATAGAGTCAACTAACCTAGACCCTTAGAGCTCTCAGAGTCTGAACCACCAACCAAAGGACATAATGGGCTGGATGTAGGCTTTCCCACTCATGTGTAGCTGATATGCAGCTTGACCTTCGTGTGGGTCCCAAAGAAATGGAACAGGGGCTATCCCAAAAGCTGTTGCCTGTATGTGGGTTATGTTCTGGTAGCTAGGCTGCCTTGTCTGCTTCTGTAGGAGAGGAAGTGCCTAGCCTCTTGAATACTTGAAGTGCAAGGATAGTGGGGTATACATGGGGGGCCTCCACCTGCCCAGAGAAGATGGAGGTATGGGGAAGGATTGTGGGAATGGGTGACAGAAAAGGGGATATAAAGTGAATAAATTAAAAAAGAAAGCATCTTGTTTTTCTGGGAACATGGGTTGATACATGTTTTCCTGTAGCTCAACATAGCTACAGTACACTGGCAAGGTTGGCCTTGATCTCCTAATAATCCTGTCTCCACCTCATGAATGGTGGGACAGGAGAGATCATCTGGTAAAATGTGGAAGAGTTTTGGCCACCCTAAATAATTACTTGGAAAAGATACTTTTCCTAGCTCTAGGGTTTGTTTTCTTTAGAAACCTCTCTATCTAACGTTACTGCTAACATAGGCAATGTTGTTCAGCTTTTGACAACACCGTGGTCCAATGTGTTTAGACAGTCTTTGAATTGTTGGTAGGGGGCTAAACTATGATTATTTCTTTTTTACATTTATAATTCTCTTTCCTCTGTGTGCATAAAATTCTTTTTAAGTGTCTCATTAATCTTCACAACATCCCTGTTGGAACCAAAAATTACAACTCTAAGTAGTGAAGACTCTTGTCACTCAAATAATGACATCATATTATTTCATTTAATATGATTTTATGGCAGCAGTTTGAAGCTGAGTAGGTTTTGAAAGGAGACTAGTAAGTAAACAAAACCACCATATCGAGTATAAATGCATCTATACAAATGTAGAGTATTGACCATGGCATTTAAGACAGAACAGCACATGGTAATTTTTCTCCCATTTTTATTTACAGTGTAATTTCAGATGCTCTGCATCTTAGGCAAACATTTAAGGTTTCTTAAGCCTTTTGTATTTTTTCATGCAGGAAAAGGCAAATTCAGAATTGAAAGGAAGCCAGAGACGACTTGACCATCAACAGTGATAAGTCAGCTTGGCAGCTACTTTTTCAGATAAGGGTGGCTATCATGAAATCGTGACAAGCTTTCTGGGCTGAATTTTCACCTCTTTCATGCCCCCATTGATTACAGAAAATAGTCAACAAGTCTTTTCTTCACTTCAGGACTTGTTCTTATATCTTGAAAATAGTGAGGTTGTATTGTGTATTTGTGGGTCAGCTTCAGGTTCTAAGGTAATGAAACATAGTCACTTAGACAGTTTGATCTCAAGTAGGGTAAAAAAGCCAAGCGCCACTTGGGTTTTCTTTAGTGATTCTGTTTCTATTTTCAGGCCTTTACTTGCTTTCACTATTTCATTCCTCTGCTTTTGTTTTCAGAGTTCACTATTGATAGGTTCTTTAAGGTCCTTGAGGATGTTATTATTGCTATTTTGAAGTTGTCTTGTGCTTTAGTTATATGACATTTCTCAGGGCCTACTATGGTAGGGTTAATGAGCTCTCTTGAGGATTACTATCCTGCATGTCAATAATTGTGCTTTGGTGCTATTCTCTAGGTATCTCAGGTTGGGATGATTGAATTGGTTCTAGGTGTTGATATTTAGCATTGCCTTTGTAGGGTAGGGGTAGCCACCTTTGGTTTCTGTTGCACTCTTGATCTTGGGAAAGTGTGATGAAGGTGGATAATGTGGTTGGATGGGCTGTGTAGGTTGGTGGTGACAGAGTTGAGTAGAGAGGAAGGCTAGAGGAACATCTGAGGAGAGCCTTGGGGAGGAGCAAGGAAATCCTCTTCCCACTTAGAGGAGAGTCCCCAGGGAACGGTAAGTGTGACTCTAAGAGGGGATCTGTTAGTAGTGAGTTACATTGAAGACTTGAGAACCAGGGTAAAGGTCTATGCAGACCCTCTGTCTGAACCATGAATTAGAATTTTCAGTCGATGGAGTTGAGATAGAAGCAGAGGCATGTATAAGAAAGTTGTCACCTAGCTGAAGGAGAGAGTGGAAAGTTCCTAAAGCAGGACCTGAGTCCACGGTAGAGAGTTTCTAGTTATTGGCAACTGACACAAAAAGATGGGGGGAATGAGGAAAGCTAGGTTTGCAGTAAGGTTTGGTGGTGTCCCCAGGGATGGAAGTGGGGAGAGTTGAGACCCTGCAACTATCTGCCTCAGGGCTTGAGAAGAGCCTGGCAAGATTATAATGAAGGATAGAAAAGAGAATAGAGGTCCTGAGTCCCAGCCCAGAATGGCCACTGGGGATCTCAGGTAGAAATTGTTTCTAGGCATTGGTAGCTGACACAAGCTGAGTTTTCTTCAAAGATTGGTATAGTCCTCAGGGACTCTAGGTAATTAGGGAGGTGAGGCTTCTTCAAGCACCTATACAAGGCTGGAGAAGAGACTGGTTAGTCTGTCATGAAGGGCAGGAAGGAGAGTGGAAATCACCTTCTCTAGTCAAGGCCAGGTGTGGCCACTCTACAAATGTTCTTAACTGACAGAAAATATCACTCACCACATCATGAATAATCCTAAATCAAATTATTGTTTGTCCTGTCAACTAATAAATGTGACCTGTTTGCCATGCTGCCATCCTTTCAGTTAGAATGGCAATAATTTCCTTGTAAGCAGAAAACATGGCTACAGGTTTTGATCATTTTATTTGCACATTATTTCACAGACACTGAAAATACAGCCATTTGCGATATACGACTAACAGCATTGGCTGTGTGAGGGAATGATGGAGACGATCAGATAGAAATCGTTTCTGGATTCCCAAGCTGGGACTTTGTCCATTAGTAAGCTTCTCACTGTAGTATTTCAACTCCCCCTGTGTCAGGTTTTATAGCAAACATTCTGTCCTGGGTAGTGGTACCATTTCATTCCGCTACATAATTAAGATAGAACGCACACACAAGTGATTTGTAGTACTTGAGAAATGGTAATTAAGTCTGCTACTTTCACACTGCCAGGTATTTATATTTCTCATCTAGCATTTAATGAAACAAACTGTTTAATTACCTGAGAAGCTATATCTGTCTCCTAGGAATTAAAGTTTGCATCTAAGTGAAGGTGAAAGTAGTCATTCAAGTGAGTTACTGGTCAAGCAAAGCACTTGAATAAAGAAAGCTTCTGCTGTTCATTATGTGTGCAACACACATTAAGTAGAAATTGCACAGATGCTATAAGGATTTCTTCTGAGTATGTTAGCTGACTTATGTTTAGTGAGTGTGCGTGTGCATGTGTGTGTGTGTGCATGTGCATGTGTGCATGTGTGTGTGTGCATGTGTGCATGTGTGCATGTGTGCATGTGTGCATGTGTGGCAGACAGGACAACTTGCAGGAGCCATTCTCCTACAATGTGAGTTCTCAGGGACTGAACTCACAGCATCAGGTTTGGCAGAAAATGCCATTATCTTCAGAACCATCTTTTCAGAGATTATAAGGATTTTTTAACTTTTTGAATTCCATGTTAAATGCTTCTTTGAATCACAAATCCCAGTTGGGAACTCCTTACTAGGTGCTATTATCAGGCTTATCAAATCTTAACAGTTTTAAGACATTACATCTTGTGAATAACCCAAAAGGTATAAAGAAAACAAAAACAAAACAGTTTCAAGCATTTCAGTGATTTTAGATTGTACAAAAGCACATTCCATAACCGGTGGGATTGGATGCTTTTACAGGTTCATTATCTACTATCTTATACCGATGTTAAGAGTATGGAGTTTATAAATAACAAGTAAAGCTGTGACATTTTAGTTTTGACAAAATTCAATATGAAAAACCTCTCTAAGAAACTTATTCAGATAAGAAAAACATAATAATCCATTATTAGAGACACTATCTTTTTAATCTCTATAGACTAACAATAGCTATTTTCTACATAGATGACTTAAGTATCTCTCTTGAAAGACATTTTCTTTAGAAGAACTCTTTTTAGATGCAAATGTATGTTATAATTTCCAAGGGGGAAACATTGTTATCAGCAAGTGAGAAACAATGAATAGAATATAGTGTGACATATTTTTACTGATTTACCTAGTTCATATAATCTGTGGTATGAAGTACACAAATCTAGGAGCAAGTGATTCTACATTTGCTGCTGACATTTATGTATGGAAACAGCATTATTTAATATTTTCTGTAACCATTAACCAAATGCTTTCTGACATTATACTCTAATTTTGCACAGTACAGAATCAGGTGTCATAGAAGACAGAGGCAGTGGGTTGCAGGCTTAGTTTAATGTCTCATTTCCCTTGATTTCTGGGTGTTGAGATAGAAACATTCTGAAAAATTCACATCTATGCCTATGAATCTTTGTAAATGCAAATTCTGTTGACTTTAACATCCAATTTTCTAGCAAGTTTGAAAGGTTTGAACTGGTACTTGAAAATGCCTCCTTTTTTGGCAGTCAACAATAAATATTTGTCTAGATTCTGTTCACAGTTAGCAATGTCCTCATCACATTAGTGTGCCAAATACAGAAGCCTTGACATCATTTTTGCTGCCAGCCTATAGCAGAAATCTAATCCACAACACATCATGTGACATACTATGTGTGTATCAAATTAAACTTCCCATCACTCAGTACATCACCAATTAATTTATTAAAGAAGCAACTTGTAAGGCCTGAGGGATGATTCAGAGGTTAAGAGCACTGGCTGTAATTTCAACAGTCCTGAATTTAATTCCAAGCACCCATATAGCAGTTCACAATGGTCTGTAAATGTAGTGCCATAGGACCTGATGCCCTCTTGTGATATGTATGCATACATTTAGACAAACATCCATATACATAAAATACATAAATAAATAAATATCTACTTAAAAGAAACATAAGCCTGTAACTAAAAATGAAAGGAAATATCTGTTCATCCCTTATGTTTTGTTCTATTTTCCAAGGAAGGATTATACCTATGTTCCTTCCTTGGTTTCTGTTCTGGTGCTTTCTTTTATCCCCTCACTGTAAAATAGTCATGATTATTCTTTATCTTGGCTGTTTCAGTCTCATTTTCCCTTGATTTCCCATTTACAGGATGGAGTACTCTCCCTGTGTCTAGCTATTATTGTCAGCTGGCTTCTTCATCTGTCATGCTGACCCATATTTCTCCTCCTGAAGCCCTCCATTAATTTTACATTGCATTGAACATCAAGTCTGCAATATTCTCATTATTTCCTAAATCCTTTTCACCAGGAAGAGGACATTATTTTCCCTTCTTCATTGCTCCATCTCCTAGTTTCTTCTTTTTCTTCAAATTCATCTCTACATGATTTAAATTCTTAACATTTAAAATATATTTGTTTTCTAATGTGCCCAGTAACAAACATCTTTTCTTCCTTTCTTTCTTCCTTCATTCCCTTCCTTTTTCTTCTTTCTTTCTTTCTTTCTTTCTTTCTTTCTTTCTTTCTTTCTCTTCTTCAAAGCATGCATGTTCTTTCACATTCTCCTATTTAGCACATGATCAGATATAAAGAAATTTGAAATTCAGTTTTGTTGATTTTAAAAGTAGTACTACCTTACAATCATCTTGATGGGATAAAATGAGATTTTCTTGCATTATAGTTCCATCTCTCTGTAGCAAGTGAGTGATGGAGAATAATAAATGTCATTAAGGAATCTATACAAGTCCATCACCACCAAGTATGTTACAGAAAATATTTTGTCATACATTCAGTTCTTAGTGTCTATATTAGCTAGTTATTAATAATTTAATGTTTGTGCTTTCATTGTGAAGTTTGAAACTGCTGAAATATTTTTCTTTGAAAATACAAACTGATAAATTTTGATTGTAAAGACTGTGCTAACCATATATTCAAAGACTTTGAAAATAGTTTAAAATCAGTGTCATCTTTAACTTATTTTGAGAAACTATAATCATAACACTTTCTCCTTCCCTTTTCTTCTATACTCTCACATATGATTCTTCTTGTTTTTTTTCAAATTTATGACTTTCTTCATAAAAATCTGTTTATATATTATATATCTATCACCTATCTATCTATCTATCTATCTATCTATCTATCTATCATCTATCTATCTACCTGTATATCTATGTGATTTTAAATACATGAACACAACTTGTTTGGTCTGTATAATGTTACTTATAACATGTTTTCTGGGCTGACATTATTAAGAAACATAGATTTTTCCTTTTTAGGAGGACAGAGATCCTATAATTGTCCCTAAGAAAGAAAATATTTTTGCACTTGATCTTCTTATGTTTCCTCTTTAATTAAAGTTACAAATTCAAGACCCTAACAGTAAGAATTTTCATTTACATATCTTAAAATCCATCTCAATAATGTATAATTTTAAGAGTAAAATTTCAGCTTTTTATCGTCTTTTCTGATAGCTTAGATGGATGATTCCATTATTTTCCCAGAATAGACTCTCTCAAACCAGAATTATTTTCTGTGTCACCACATTAACATTATCAGTTAAGAACATATTCATATTATATAATTTAGCATTTGTTGGGACTCCGGTTGAAGAATTTCCTGTTTTACGTGGGGACAGGAGACCCCTGTAATAACGTACTGTTTTGACCTTTTGCAGTTTTGAAATGAGTTTGGCTGTTATTCATACTGTAACATTTTATAGATCTTAAATAGTCTTTGGGAAAGAGTTATTAGGGCCAAGTATGACAGAAATGTTTTAGGCAACAACAATAAAACTCCAGCATGAACTTGATAGTCCCTACTGTGAACAGGAGTGGGAGGGTAATTAACCATTGCAACAGCAAGGAGATAATGTTAGGCAGAGGGGCTAGGGGTCATTCACTTTGTGGTTTTTCATTAGAGCATAGTCCTTGAAAACTTTTTCTTTCTTCTCCTTTCTCTTTTATTTTCTTCTTTTAATCAGAACAGAAGAGCTCATTGTTAAAGCAGCTTTCCCATGAGCTACTTAATATCTGTTCCTTATCAACCAAACTTTGTCACTTGGTCACACATTTCCTATTTCAACCTCTAACCTTCTCTGTATTTTGTAGTCAGCAGGTTGCAAATTGCAAGTGAATAATAGTATTGCAATATGCAAGTGCTTATCAGACCCAAAATGTTTGAAATCTCATTTCTCAGTTAAGTTTCCATGATATATTTACCTGTTTACTCTATGATTCTTGATGAGAAAGTTAACCAGTTTCTACTTAATAAACAAGCAATATCCTTCATAAAAATGTCTAGCAAGAACATACTGACCCCAATTTTATTATTTATAGTGTTAATTCTGCTTAAATAATGCATTGCTTCAGAAATAAGCATCTCACTTCACAGGAAAGAAACCATGTTAATTCAGAATAGGAAGAGAGAATTGGTTTGCACACTTATTAAATTTCAGAAAATTTGTCACCAATGATCATAGGCAAGCACTGGCCATTTATCTGTTGCAAAAGCTTTAAAATCCTGGAGGATTATTATTATGATGCCGATATAAAACACAGGAATAAACAAAAAGAATAGACTTAAAATTACTCAAACATGTCTCAGTTAATTTAAGGAGATTTCTTTTAAATTTTGTCTGTTAAATAACATCTACAGTCTATTCCTCAAGATTATTTCCTCATAATTGATCCTTTGTAACATGTTTCATACTGAGCAGTTTGAGATGATGAGCAACTCTGCTCTGTTGTTGTTTTTCCAGAGGGATATTGAAATTTATTTTTAAGAAATTGGCATATGTGCTTATATGAACTGCCTGGAGATTGGAAAGCCTTGAACAACAGTTAACACCCTAGTTCACAGGCAAAATTTTTTCTGAGAAGATCATTGTTTTCTTTAAGATCATTCTTATATCTTAAGTATTTATTATATTTTAATTAAAATACACTTACATCATTTTTTCCATCTTTTTCTTTCCATCAACCCCTGCCACCTCCCTTCCTGATGTACTCCCTCTCAAATTCCTGACACACACACACACACACACACACACACACACACACACACACAAACACACACACACACACACGTATGTATATTCCACAGTGATATATATATATTCCACAATGGAATATCACACACACACACACACACACAAACACACACACACACATATATGCCAGGAATTTGTATATGAATATCTATTCAAACACAACCCATTGAGTCCATTGAGGGTTGCTCTACTTTTAAGAGTCTGGTTGAGGCAGAGACACAAAATATGCCATTGTTAAGGTCTGAATTAAACTACCACCCATAGGCTCAAATGTTTCAATGTCTACTCTGCAACCTGGTTGCACAAGTGAGGGAGATTGTAGAACTTTTTAACATTGAACCAGCAAACCAAAGGGGCTCACTGGAGTGTGAGGTTGTATCCACTTGTGATTCTGTTGGGTGCTGTGTGTCCTGTCTACTAAAATGTGACAATCTAACCCTTCAAATTCTTGGGTAAAAGGAACTGCTCCTGGCATAAGTTCTTCACCACAATGGAATCACAATCATGAAATGAAGTAAACCTTTCCTTCCTTGAATGGTTTCTGTCAGCTACTTGGTCTCAGTGATATAAAAAGGAACTAATACAGCAATATAATCACAAACACAGGTCCCATAGGCTTTGTAGCTTAACATTCCAGCCATCAACTGTCACTACTACTAGGGGTGACAAGCAGTAGGAGTTATAGTAGAGAGTAAAAAAAAAATGTTTTTTTCTTTTTTTTGAGTTATGATTAATCCTCAACTCCTATTTTAAAATAAAATATAATACTAAAGAAAATGAATCTAATTTGGCAGGGGGACTTTAGAGACCGTACTTTTTCCTTCTGAGAAATTTACCCTTGAACAACCATGTGCAGTTCTCTACTAAGCATGTACACACAACCAGACATTATTTAAATGAAACCAGTTGATTTTCTTTTGCTTGTGGTATTAGTTTATAAATAAATATTTTCAGTATTTTATTCTCAACTAAAATTGTCTTAATACTTATTCCCCAAAGCCCGATGCTTGTTAATACTCCCATTGCGGTTTATAAACCAGGGTTCTAAATGATGCATCACTTTATATATTTACTCTCTTTTGCAGTTCTAGCAGCTGAAGTCTTACCATGGCTGTGAATTTCATTACTGTAATTTTGCTCCCATTCCAAATCATTAATATTGATGCCAAATAAATGATAGTGTTATTCAAGCTAAATATTCTAAATTGCTCAGAAAAGGAAATATACTCCCGACTTTTCTCATTGCCCTTGCAAAATAAAGATGAACTGGGTTGTGACAGCAAAAATGTAGCCAGAGAATTGCAAAGCTGCTATTCCACCCTCTTTTAACCCCTAATAACTGACAAATTAAAAATAAAACTTATAGACTCTGAAGATTCATTCAACTCCTAAGCATCAATACAGAATAACAATGGTTCATGCGTCATTGTGTTCATTTAAAGAAAATCCCACATTTTAGAAGAAAGTCAGGGTGATGATGCAATTAGAGGATCTCAACAAGGCAGTACTCGTATTAATCTCAAGCTGACTAACTTTAAAAGTGTATCCTTTGTCAAGTGAATGCACTTACTTAAAACATATCACCTAGAATCATTAATTTTCAGCCTTTACTCTACTAATTCATTTTACGTTAAATGTCTTTTTTTTTACTGTTTTACTATTTGCATTGAGCCACAAGGAAAACAAGAAAAGATTCAGGATGCTAGGAAGATGTCTTACTATGATAATGTGTGTGTACATATATGTCTCTCTGTGTATATACATGTGTGTATATTTGTATGAATGTGTCTGTGCAGGTGTTTGCATGTGTGTATAGATGTATCTATATGTGTACATGTGTGTATATGTGTACATATTTCTCTTTTTTGTGTCACATAATGTTTTTACCTAATACATGACTCACTGGTCCTTTTCAAGTGGCTCCCTGCACTAAAACTTGATGAATTTACTTTGATTATGGGGGTTTGGAAACAATCTGGACTTCATGACTCTTACTTTTTAATTTACCATCCTAACCCTGAGATGCATTAGACATGAAAGTGTAGAATATGTGAGGGGAATTAAAATTTATGTTTTCTTTCATAAACTAAGAGGATATATAAATTATTTGTCAAATAACAAATATGCTTTGATGTAGCATATTTGTAGCAAGCTCTTTCTTGTTTGCTTTCTTCTTCGTAGTATGGTAGCTATATTTTCTATTTTTTCTTCTTGTAAATGTTTGCAAATAAGACAAATATTTGAAATATGTGTGTGTGTGTGTGTGTGTTGTATGTGTGTTTGTACTTATATGTGTATTTAAAGAAACAAATTCACTCTATTTTGTACCTGAATCTTGGGAGATTATTTTGGCAATTTTCTCTTAACTCTTGTTAGTGACACTAATTTCTTCCCTACTTGTACAAACTTGCTCCTAGGAAAGTTGGAGATAGCACTCAGGTAAGCTTTAGCAGTTGAACAGAGACAACAGTGGAAGGAATGAGGTTTTTAATGGTAAACAGTCTAAAACAGCACTTCTCAGCCTTCCTAAGGCTGTGACCCTTTAAAATAGTTCCTCATGTTGTGGTGACCCCCAACCATAAAATTATGTTGTTGCTGCCTCATAACTGTAATTTTGCTGCTGAGCTGTGTCTCAGTTCATAATACCACTGGAAGTATACATTTTCTGTTGGTTTTGATACTCAGGTTGATAACTACTGTTCTAGAGAGACAATTGTTACAAATTATGCCAATAACATGAAAGTTGGACACAAAATATTAGAATGAAAATCAAGGAAGGAGACATTAGCCAAAGTTCAATTTTACAATCATGACCTGTGGATTGACAGGACATCCCTAGATACATTAAATCTGAAGATGATTAGTTACTACAGAGTAGATTCCTGAATATCATAGCCGAGGTGATAGTAGGCAAAGGCATATGCTGCTCTATGTTGGTGGTGAGAAACTCAGGCAAATGTTCATGAAGTGATACAGAATAACAATACAGGTTCACATAGCAAAAATAAAGCATATTATGACCATAGACTATGAAGTATGGGGAACCTACTATGAAAAACCTTTAAGAGCAGACACTCACTGAATGATTGATTATTTCTTTAAAGTTGAGAAAAAGAAAAGCATCTTCTAAACTTAAGTTTAAAGCATAAATTTGGGGCATTTGAATAAAAACCTTCAGCCTTCTAATTTTCACTAAAACCTACTGCACTGAATGTAACCTTTCATCCTAATCCTTCTATTAGTAAAGTTGTTTATTCCTTTCTTTTCCCTAGTGAGCCTCATGTCTAGTTAAAGCCACTTTGGTTTCTGAGCTCTGGCACATTATTTGTTTCTGCCATCAGTCCTACTTGATTTTAGTTTTTTTTTAATGTTGTTTTTGCATCATCTTTAAGACTCAGGATGGTTAGGTTCTACTCAACTCTGCTTCAAAACCATGTGATGGCTTATGTGATTGATCCAGTGGTTGAAAAGGTGCTTGCCACTGAGCCTGATAACCAGAGTTGAAATCTCAGAGCCTACATGGTGGAAAGATAGAACCTAGTCTTAAAAATTGTCCTCTAGGACTGCCGTACACCAGTAATTACACAATCATATCCATATATATCCATATATATATCGATATGTCATAATTTTAATTAAAAACATTACACACTAAATAGAAATAAGGTCAGTCAACTGTACCTTAAAGTATCTCAAAACACAGAGTATGTAACTTGTGACCCAGACCTCTGACTTCTCATCTGGACTCATCTTATTGTGACTAATAACTTTTGGTTTTCAAAAATGTGAAACTCTCTCTGTTGTCTAGTTTCCATGAAACTCATCCATTATTCAAAGAAAATTTCATTGGACAAAATTAAACAAGAGTTGAAGGATTCATCCAAGATAATTATTGTTCAAAAATTTAAAAATTAATGCTAAAATATATTTAAAATTGACAAAAGTATTGCAATAGAGGAGATTAAGCTCAACTCCAGTGAAAGAAAATATAGGAAGATTACTATTGGCAAGAGAATGATACTGTGGAAAGAATTGATCAAACTGCTTAGGTCTTCTGTGCATGTGCATATGTATGCATGTGTGTGAGAGTATATATATATATATATATATATATATATGTGTGTGTGTGTGTGTGTGAATATTTTTGTAGAGTAAAGTATGTCTTTTTAATACCTGTGCTGGCTCATTTTATGTCAAGTTGACACAAGTTATAGTCAACTGAGAGGAAGGAGCCTCAATTAAGAAAATACTTTTACAGGTTCTCTGTCCCCATTGTTGGGTATTTCAGCTAATGTCATCCCCATTGATTCCTGGGTGCCTCTACCCACCCATCTCAAAAATATTAACCCAGAATTGCTCCTATCTAAATGAAATACTGGGTAAAAGAGTGGAGCAAAGGCTGAAGGAAAAGTCATCCAGAGACTGCCCCACCTGGGGATCCATCTCATGTGCATCCACCAAACCCAGACACTATTGCTGATGCCAAGAAGTGCTTGTGCCAGGAGCCTGATATAGCTATCTCCTGAGAGACTCTGCCAGAGCCTGACCAGTACAGATGCAGATGCATGAAGCCAACTGTTGTATCGAACATGGGAACCCCAATGGAGGAGTTAAGGGAAGGACTGGAGGAGCTGAAGGGGTTTGCAACCCTATAGAAAGAACAATATCAACCAACCATACTCTTCAGAGCTCTCAGGGGCTAAACCAGCAACCAAAGAATACACACGGAGGAACCCATGGCTCCAGTCGCATACGTAGCAGAGGATGGTTTTATCTGGCATCAATGGGAGGGGAGGTCCTTGGTCCTGTGAAGGCTCGATGCCACAGTGTGGAGGAATGCTAGGACAGTGAGGCAGGAGTGTGTGGGTGGGTAGGGGAGCATGCTCATGGAAGCAGGGTGTTGGGGATGGGATAGGGGGTTTTTGGAGGGAAAACTTGGAAGGGGGATAATATTTGAAATGTAAATAAGTAAAATAACCAAAAAGGAAAAAAAAGAAAAAAAATACCTCTAAAAGACTGAACTGTAGGCAAGCATGGGGGCCATCTTCTTCATTAGTTCATTCTAGAATGCCCAGCCCATTTTGGGAAGTGCCACCACTGGGCTAGTCCTAGGTTCTATAGGCAAGCAGGCTGAGCAAACCATGAGAAGCAAGGCAGTAAGCAGCGCCCCTCCAGGACCGCTTCATGGCTTGCACAGAAAAAAAGGTCTGCACACTTCAGTCAAGCGATGGCAAACTGAGGGCGTCAAGGTCATCTTGATCAAAGACAAGTCAGCCTTTGCTGTAGCGTGCCCATTGTACCACCACAATAATGCATTCCTGACAGCAGCTTCGCTTCAGAGAGCCATACATTCCCTGTAGGACATTTATAGAGGCCGAACAAATACGGGCCTGACAAAATTGGCTGCGTGAACAAGTTGATTAGAAGCAGCAATTCCTCATTTCTCCACATAATCAAATTCTGCAACAAGATTTTGAACGTCGTTGGTGCCTCTTGGACAGTGTGATTTGTAATATTAGTTTTGTGAAAGGCTTAAAATTGATACCCTGGCAGGCTTGTTTAGATCACAGTGAGTGTAGGATGGATTTAGATCCTGGGCAGCTGAGGGTTCACTGCACTGGCCGTCACCTGGGACAATCTACTTAACTGCTCATAATCTCACTTTCCCAGCTTCTGCCAGATTTATAGGTCTTCTGTTTCCCTGAAAGTGTCATGCTGAGAACCGTTTGCTGGTTATAGAATGCCTGAGGCTTTTAGAGAAAGTTTCCAGTTAGGACAATATTAACAAAGAAAATCCACAGACCTCTGAGGTTCACATCTATACATAACTCACAGACACACACTTTTGAAATTCAATACAGTTTGTAGTCCTGTTGGACTACTGCTATAAAAATTTCATTTAAGCTCCACATTCCCATGAGTGCATCTGAAGAATACCGTTTGCTGTCTTCTGTGAATGACGCGGTGGGAAAGGGTGGAAGGGATGGGAAATAAACAAATATCAGGGAACAATTAAAAATTTCAGTATTGTTGCGGATCACCATCTCTGCGTTTTAGACAAACATGCTTCAAAGCCTTTTCATCTTTAAATATTAACTGAATCAATCTATAATTTTAATACCCATAGAAAAAAGTCTAATACTTAGGGTTTTTATTTTCTGTTTTTTTAAAAAATTAAAAACCAAACAACTAGAGGCACAATGAAGCAGTGGGGAGGAGACATTATGCAGGATTTCTCTTTAATGTATTCTTTATCCTTCCCAAAGACTGCATTTCCACAGTAATGCAATTACTTAAGGGAACACTTGACCTGTAATTCAAATTGTTTTGCATAAAATATTGCAATGCTAAGACTACTACTTACGTGTATGTTATGATATATGATGGTTTAGGTAAAAACACCAGAAAGTGAGCTGAGGTTTAGTTTACACTAGCTACAGTTTTGGAAGTTCAGTCTTTAAGAAAATATCAGTTCTTTTCAAGGACATGGGATTACGTGAAGTAGTGAATACAAAGTAGGGTTTTGCTCCTCGGAAAGGTTATGGCAGTGCTTTGGTGGTCGTGAGCTGTAAATATTCTACAGCCGCGGCTCTTCGGCAAATTGTTTTTCTTGTTCATAACAGATCGAAGATATAGGAAACAGAAGTCAAAACATTATTACTTTTGGGTTCTTTCACTTTGAGAAAGATCTTGCCGTGTTCTTGGAATTTGTTAGTTTTAACACCACCTTGTCAGCGGGGATATCGATATTCTTTTTATAATTGCAGAAATCCAAAGGTTAGCACTTGGTCTGAGGGCATAGCATTAAATTCTTATAGTCAAAAATGAAATGCAAACTAGTGTGACCCTTAGACTCACATTGATACTTATGGCCTCCTACTGTTGCTTTTAAAAATACGGAATATTTTGGAAGTAGTTTTAAAGTGATACCAATGTAAAGGACACAGCTTTCACCCAAAATGGGATGAGATAGAATTTATTCTGGAGCCAAATATCAGTGACCATGGGTTGAGAATACAGATTAAAGTTACCCCACATTTTCCTGTAACAGAACAAAGGAAGTTATAGATCAAAGCAGTTTCAAATAGGTTGATGGTCCTCTCAGGTGGACAGCTTACTGAAAAGCTGGGGCATACCTCTTTTAGGCAGATACTGTCTGATGACGCTTGCCTTTGAATTGGCAACAGCCAATGTTTTGTCCATTTACAAATTTATGAATTTCATCGAATTTACCAACTGGTTTAACGTTGTTAGCTCACATCTGGGGTAGGAAATAAATGGCTATTCAAGAGGCCAGGATAGCACGGGACAATTTTGAAGTGGACTTGTAACCTTCTAACTCCTCTACGATCAGTGATGTTCTCATCAGTCAATCAGCTTTTGTAGAAAAGTTCTTTGTAAATGAGGCTTCTCTCCAGAAACCTCAGTTCACAGTGGAGTCTAAGAGGATGCTTTGAGTGGTTTTTTTTTTGACCAGCATCTACGTATTTTTGTTTGTCTATGAGATGCCCACTTCTCTCAGCAGTAAATATATGATTGAAAAGTTAACTAGGAATGTAGTAGTCGCAGAGTAACATATTGGAGATGTAAGAGTAGTATGTGTTATGGAAAACAGAGAATCTCATCACTGAAGGGCTTGGATTATTATGTGTGAAACATTTTAATAAAAATCATATAACCAGGCAACAAATTTATGTATTGGGAAATCATGCTTGCAACCTAGGTAATTTTCCAGTGCCACACTTTGTTCAAGGACAATTCCCTGCAGATGAATCCTAACCTGTAGTAGGGCTTCTGCAGAGCTGGCAAAGTTCAGATGCTGAGAATCATCTGTAGATTGCAAACCTCATCAAGTGGAATCCACTCCTTTGTGCTACTGAGCGATATGAATTTAAAGCCAAGGTACCTCAGAAAAAATTAAGGCTGTTTCCAGAAATACCATATCCCAGGTGCCATTCCATACAATCTGCATTTGAGGAAGATATCTAGAAATTCCGTTGGTTACGCTGAAACTCCGAAATTCTCCAAATTGGAAAGTAATCATATTAATTTCTTAATTAGACTTAAAAGTCAGTCATTAGATCAGATGCCTTTTATCTAATATTTATTCTATTGTCTTCAAATGTGAATAAGTGTGTTCTATTAAGTCTTGTAGACCATTGCATAATCATTAAGGTATTTTCTCAATGAACATTACTTCCAAATAATATTTCCTCTGAAAAGATCCAAATTCCTCTTTATCCATATCTTTCATATGGAATAGTTACTGCGTTTATTGGTAATGCAGGCGTTATGCTTGTTGCATGCATGCACGTTTTCTTACCATTATATTTCCTCATCACCTGTGAAGATGTTTGGAAAATGCCACAATCAATTTTCAGTTTTTGGAAATACAAGATAAATGTATAAATGACTGATACAAAAAAATGGGATAATAATAGTGTAAAAATTGTAGAGTATGGTTATGTAATAACTGGACCTGGGTGTTAGGACACGGTTCAAATGTGAAAATCAAGCATGACTCCAAATTCATTAAATGTCTTTATCATAATTATTTTGTAGGAATATGGGTAAGATTTTTAAAAACTTCTTTTAATGCATGTAAAAATTGAAATAGAATAATCATTTATGGTCTTTGATTAAATTTCCATCAGAGTTTTGAAATTTTTTTTGTGTATCTTTGAGCATATTTCTACTTGATTAATAAAACCATGACATTGATCATAAGTCTTTTGAGTAATAACTGATATTAAACCCAAAGATATTAAAGAATACTGAATATATACTCAAATATGGTAGACTTTTTTATACAAGTAAAACCAGTTTTATTTAGCTTTCTGTGTACCTGGTATATTGGTCACTTAATTTCAAGAATCTTAAAATTCCTTATTCATAATAAATATTTAAATCTTGAATACCCTTATTTTTAACTGATACATATTTATGAGATTCTTTGAAATATTTTGATGTGTGTATAATTATGTATGATGTCATGATATGGCTCTACCAGATGTCTATGCTACAGAAGCAATTTATAATTTAGTGTCAATAGCAGCTTAGTGCCTCACAGTTCTGAGGCAGAGGAGTCTGGGCTAAACTTGGCTAGCTTTGCATTTTGAGGTAAAAGTTACAATTCACATTTTGGCTTGGACTGCAGAATTATCCAAAGCTTGATTACAAATTGACCAGCATCCAAGTTCTCTCAGACTGCTGGCATAATCCATCTTTTTGTGGTGTAGCATAAAGGTTTAATGTTTACTTGTGGGCTGTTAGCTGCATATTGCTCTCAGTATTCACAAACTACATATAATGTTTTACTATGTGGCCATTTCTATAGACATTTTCAAAGCATAGATTATTCCTTCTTGAAATTAACCAATGGAAAGTTTCCCCACCTGCTAGGCTGCAACAAAGAAGCAAGTCACAATTACATTTAAGGAAAGAAGTTGAGGGCATGGATAGTTGGAGGCGTTACCTCCGAGAGTGTCCACTTTATGCTCTCCAGAAGTTCATTCCTTTTCACATGAAAACACATTTTCTTTCTGTTTCAAAGCCCCCCAGATCTTACATTATCACAGCAACTGTTCAAAGGACAAAATCTCATAGTTCAAATTGGTTAAATATGGTATTCAGACAATTTAAGATCCAAGGTCAAAAATGTGAGCATAAATTACCTGCTTCTTCTATTTAGCTTTCTGACAAAACTTATAGCCCATGTTGAGATGTGGCTTACATGGAAATTTACTGAGGAGCGATTTATTCCCAGGCCCATTCAGATTGCTAGAGAAATTCATTTTATGAAATGCTGTAATTAAAATACATGCATTTTCAATGAGTAAAGGAAAGGCTAGGTGACAGAGGACAGTGACCAGCTGTGTTAGGCACTAGGGATTATGAGTCTTCAGATAATAAGCAAGAAAACATGGAGGCATCAACTATGTGGTCACAAAAATGAAGTATTACAACCTAAGAAAACCTAGAAGGCGTCAATTCTCATCTTGCTATCTGGTAAATGTTTCTAGAATCACCCTGTCTTGAGGAAAAATACTTGTAATTTGCTTTCCTGTTTTAGGTTGTCACTAAGTTACCAATGAGCACAAGCAAGACATATTGATTATATCTATGGCAACTTGACATGGTAATTATGATCATATAATCATATAATCAAAAATCTCTTGAGTTCACATCCTTTCTCTGTATATATTAGTAACTTTTATGAGCCTCAGTTTACTTTACTGAATACTATTGCTGAGCCAAAGAATTGTATATTTAAAGTGTGGAATCTGGCTATAAAGTAGCTAGCATTTTTATATGTAGTCAAAATGGGAAAATTTTAAGATTGTTTTTCCTTAGACAAAGAATAAGTTAACATGTGTGAAATACTTTCTAAGAGCCAACATTATAAAGGATAATATTTGACATTTTACTAAATTTCATAGAAACCTGTTCAACCTGAGGATATAATTATGTTTGTTAATGTCAATAAAGTGAGTAATTTTCAGTATATTGGTGAAAAGGTTATATTAATTCAAGACACTGCATTATGTTAACAGACTACAAATTCCCCAGATCTTACTATTATTACTTTGTCAGCATAACAATTTCTTCAACAGATTTTAATTTATAGTGCTTATTATTTCGCTATATTTGATTCTAAAAACTTGAGTTCCCCAGAAAATTAGTGGAGAAAGGTAGTTGGTTGGATTTGACTGTATCCTAGTATCAATAAAAAGCATCTTTCTTAGTAACATCTTTGTAATTATTTTTAAACCTGCTTCTTTATTAACATGAGTTTTAATATAAGAACCACAATACACATAATTTTATTTCCTTTTAAAAATATTTTTGTCCGAATATTTTCTACTCCACTTTCATTTCATCAGCATCCCAGTATTTGGAGTAGGATAGCTTATTCAGGTTTATAAGGAACTAGCACAATGAAGGAAAATCTGATTCGTGCATGTTTGTAAACCCACTTAACTCATTCTGATGTGATACAGTGTGCGTTACCTTAGAGACCAGATGGCGTGATCTCTCACTTGTTGGACTGCTGTGTTAAAAAAAATTTAAGACTTTTGTTCCCTTCTTCTATGAGAATTGAATAGTCATTAACTTTCTTTGAGCTGCACATCTATGATTCTATGTCTTTACATTCTAATTGATAGCTGAAAACAACTGTTTAAGCTTGTAAAATCAAAAAATTAAACCATTTTCCCTCCCATCCTCTGCTCCTGGAATGACAACTCGGAGACAAATTATTTATTAATAAACACCTTGGCCATAAGCTTTGGCTTGTTTTCCGACTTGCTCTTAATTTATTATTCCTTTTATTTTAACCTGGATTCAGCTTCTTGGCTGGTTTTATCTCCTTGTATTCTTATGTCCATATCCTTATTGGTTTTAGGGATAATCTCTTTTATTCTATCCTGAGTTCAGCCATGTAGCTGGTTTATGGCCATCTCCTTAGTGTTCCCAGGTAAATCTCTCCTTTATTTTAATCTAAGCTTTACCACGTGGCTGGTTACCTCTGCTCAGCTCCTATGTTCTGACCTCCTATATGTTCTGGGTGAATACTTGGCCTTCAAACTATTTCCAAGAATTCTCTCTTTTTGCTGGCTGCTCCACCTCCTATTTCCTGCCTCAACTCATTGGCTATAGGCTTTTTTATTGACAGGTAATGCTTAGATTCTTTTTTCAGATTTAGAAATAGAGATGTAGTGAGAAAGCCTTTTAAATAGTATTAAGCAACTTCATTCTGTGAAGGCATTTGGATCTACATGTGGCAGGTTTCAGTAACTTCCTTCTAAAGAGCACACACTAATCACTTTTCTTGCTAATCCTTTATCTGTCATTTAAACCATATTCTTCAATTTAGAAATATGGAGTATTAGAAAAGATGACTTGATTTTTGTACTAAATAAGCGTACAAATCATATTCTAGATATAGATATATTTTTGGGAAGTACTTTCAAAAGCAATTTTATATTCTTGTTGTTTAAAATGTATAAAGAGAATATAGCCTTATCAGTGTTAAAGGAAAGTTAATTTTATTTCCTAATCTTTATTCAAGATACATATGACATGTGTTCAAAGCTGCTCTGTCTCATGATACTCAAAGTTAAGTTTTCCTGTTTTCTGTAGTCTTAAAAATAAAGTGCACTTGAATCATCTATATTTTAATGCTAATTTTTAAAATTTTATAAACACATATGGTATAGTTCAACAGGCTTTATCATAGGTATGACTTCCAATATTAAACAAGCAAATGGTATTGATACAGAACACCACACTGCTCTCTACTTCTCTCCACTGCTAGCATGGAAAAGGGCATAGCATCTAAGAAGAAAAGATGTAAGACAAAAAGGATATCAATTCACTTATCTCTCAGTTTGTCAGTACCCAAAATAGAATCCATTGTCCGAATTCAAATTGTATATGTGAATTCATGGAATATTGATTGAACACTAAGAAACCAAAATGCCAGTTGACAGTGAAGAAACAAATTCAGTGAGAAAGGAATGTATAATTTTATTTTTCCCATCTTCCATGTTCTTTATTCTTGAAGAGCTGAAAAAGTAGAATCATAATTTAGAGATGAAAGTGTACATTTTTTTTTCTAGAAAATAGGACCATTTGGTTGTTTATTAGTATGGCAAATTTAGATTCAGCCATGTGATTGGACACTTTTAAGAACTGTAAGATCTCAGTGTTTATTTTTTACATTTAAAAATTTATTATTCTCTCATATATTACATCCTGACTGCAGTTTCTCCTCCCTCCACTCCTCTCAGTTTTTCCCACCGCTACCTCTCCTCTTCCCGTGATCCTCCTCTTTCAGAAAAGAGGAGGCATCCCAAGGATATCAAGTGAACACAGCATAAGAAGTTACAATAAGACCAGGCATGGACCCTCATATCAAGTGCAAGAGTTAAAGAAGATGGTGGAAATGCTTTCAATACATACATTAAGAGAAAACAGTATTTCTTTCACATCCTCTTGTTATTTTAATGAATGCATAGATGATTTATGTACACTCATTTTGTAACAGTTGTGAGACTTGTAGAATTCTACCCTATATAGATATCTTCCATGGAGGTCTATGCCATCTTCTTCTGTGAGTTAGCTGTGAATATCAGATTTGTAATCTTTTGTCTGTGTTTCCTTATTTGTGCTCAGTTTCTGTAGTTGCACCTCCATTCTTTCAATAACAGGATACTTTTGTACGTTATTTATTTCTAGACTTATGGTTATGATTGCACTTGTCTTTACACATTAGACAAACCTGTTCCGTAGCGTTGGGGTGGGAGCTCTTCTTTTTTATACCTGGGGTCACAGAGAGTAAATTAACTCTTTTCCTGAGGGTATCCATTTCTGATTGAAGACAGTCTAGTTTTACGTGTATTCTACTATACTGCCAATTAATTAGTTTAATTTAGGTTATGAGAAAATAGGCTTTTATATTTTTTTTTAGTACACTCTTTTTTTGCGTTAGCTTTCTCCTGCAAAGGTAGAACATAAAGTTAGTCAAATTATGGAAAAAATTGTGTCTCATGAAACTAAAAAGAACTGTACAGTACAGGAAATTGCAGCAAATGAATACAGTCCACAGAATGTGAGAAAGTATTAGCGATCTACTCAACCAAAATAGAATCAGTATCCAGATACATACAGATAAAAATTTAAAAACACTAAGTATTAAAATAAGTAAACAATCAAATTTTAAAATGGGACTATAGAACTGAACAGAAAAGTTTCAAATGGCTCAAAGACAATTTTAGAAATTTTCAAGTTTAAAAAAATCCTTAGTTCATCAGGTAAATGCAAATTAAAACTAAATTAAGAGTCAACTCCCTCCATTGAGAATGGTCACCATCTGGATTACAAATAACAAGGACTGACATGAATACTGCAGACGGTACTCTTAGGTGCTGTTGATGGGAGTGTGCACAGTGTGTCCACTTTTCATTGTAAAATGGTACTCTTAGGTTCCGTTGATGGGAATGTATTCATTTTGTATTGCAAAGTGGTACAGTTAGGTACCGTAGATGGAAGTACACATGGCGTGTCCACTCTGGAAACCAATTGAGAGGTTACTCTGAAACCTGGAAATAGAATTGCTATATGACACAGCTATACTACTCCTGGGCATATACTCAATGAACTTTATAACCATTTTACTACAGAGATATATAAGTATCCATTTTAATTATTTATCTATTTACAATAACTAGAAAATTTAATCAAGATATATGTCTATCAACAGATGAATACAAAAAAACATGGTGTATACATTGTATGATATTTCTTTTTTGTCATTTTCATTTTTTATTGGATATTTTATTTAGATTTCAGAAGTAATCTCCTTATCCATCCCCCCAAACCAGGAACCCCCTATCCAATACCTCTCCTTCTGCTTCTATGAGGATATGCCCCCACCCACTCCACCATTCCCACCTCCCCATCCTCAAATTCCCCCACACTTGGCATAAGTCTTCATGGTACCAAGGATTTCCTCTCCCACCTATGCCTGACAAGGCCATCCTCCCCTACATACACAGTTGGAGCTGTGGGTCCTGACCTATGTGCTCTGGTTGGTTGGTATTGTTGCTTTCCTCATGGGGCCACAAACCGTTTCAGCTCCTTCAGTCTTCTCTCTAACTCTTTCACTGGGAACCCCTTGATCAGTTCAATGGTTAGTTGTGAGCATCCACCTCTGAATTTGTCAAATTCTGGCAGACCTCTAAGGAGACAGCTACATAAGGCTCCTGTCAGCATGCACTTCCTGACATCCACATCAGCATCTACCTTTGGTGACTGCACATGGGATGGATACCCAGGTGGAACGGTATCCAGACAACCCTTCCTACAGTTTCTGTTCCACACTTTATCTCCATATTTGCTCTCTTGAGTATTTTGTTACTCCTTCTAAGAAGGACCTAAGCACCCCTACTTTGTCTTCCTTCTTCATGAGCTTCATGTGGTCTGTGAGTTGAATCTTGGGTATTGCAAGCTTTTGGGCTAATATCCAATTATCAATGAGTGAAAACCATATGTGTTCTTTTGTGATTGGGTTACCTCATTCAGGATGATATTTTCTAGTTCCATCCATTTACTGAAGAATTTCTCAAATTCATTGTTTTTAATAGCTGAGTAATAAATACTCCATTGTGTAAATGTACCACATTTTCTGTATCCATTCCTTTGTTGAAGGACATCTGGGTTCATTCCAGCTTCTGGCTATTATAAATAAGGCTGCCATGAACATAGTGGAGTCTATGTCCTTGTTATATGTTGGAGCATCTTCTGGGTATATGCCCAGGAGTAGTATAGTTGGGTCCTCAGGTACTGCTATGTCCAATTTTCTGAGGAACAGCCAGGCTGATTTCCAGAGTGGTTGCACCATTTTGCAAACCCACCAACAATGGAGGAGTGTTTCTCTTTCTCCACATCCTCACCAGCACCTACTATCACCTGAGTTTTTGATCTTAGCCATTCTGACTGGTGTGAGGTGAAATCTCAGGGTTGTTTTGATTTGCATTTCCCTGATGACTATGGATGCTGTACATTTCTTTAGGTGCTTCTCGGCCATTTGAGTTTCCTCAGTTGAGAATTCTTTGTTTAGATCTGTACTCCATTTTTAATAGAATTATTTGGTTGTCTGGAGTCAAATTTCTTGAGTTCTTTGTATATATTGGATATTAGCCCTCTATCGGATGTGGGATTGGTAAAGATCTTTTCCCAATCTGTTGGTTCTAATTTTGTCCTATTGACAGTGTCCTTAGCCTTAAAGAAACTTGCAATTTTATGAGGTCCCATTTGTCAATTCTGGATCTTAGAGCATAAGCCATTGCTGTTCTGTTCAGAAACTTTTCCCTTGGCCCAAGTATTTAAGGTTTTTTCCCACCTTCTCTTCTGTTAGTTTCAGTGTATCTGGTTTTATGTGAAAGTCCTTTATCCACTTGGACTTGAGCTTTGTAAAAGGAGATAAGAATAAATCTATTCATATTCTTCTACATGTTGTCCTCCAGTTGAACCAGCACCATTTGTTGAAAATGCTGTCCTTTTTCCACTGGACAGTTTTACCTCCTTTGTCAAATATCAAGTGACCATAGGTGTGTGGGTTCATTTCTGGGTCTTCAATTCTAGTCCATAGATGTTCCTGCCTGTCTCTGTACAAATTTCATGCAGTTGTTATCAGTATTGCTCAGTACAGCTTGAGGTCAGGGATGGTGATTCCTCCAGATGTCCTTTTATTGTTGAGAATAGTTTTCACTACCCTGGGTTTTTGTTATTCCAAATGAATTTAAGAATTTCTCTTTCTAACTCTGTGAAGAATTGAGTTGGGTGTTTAATAAGGATTGCATTGAATATGTAGATTGCTTTTGGAAAGATGTCCATTTTTACTATATTAATACTGCCAATCCATGAGCATGAAAGATCTTTCCATCTTCTGAGATCTTCTTTGATTTCTTTCTTCAGAGACTTGAAGTTCTTGTCACACAGATCTTTCACTTGCTTGGTTAGATTCACTCCAAGATATTTTATATTGTTTGTGACTATTGTGAAGGAGGTCATTTCCCTAATTTCTTTCTCAGACTGTTTATCTTTCAAGTAGAGGAAGGCTACTGATTTGTTTGAGTTGATTTTATATCCAGCCACATTACTGAAGTTGTTTATCAGGTTTAGGAGTTCTCTTGTGGAAGTTTCAGGGTCACTCAAGTATACTATTATATCATCTGCAAATAGTGAAATTTTGACTTCTTCCTTTCCTATTTGTATCCCTTTGACTTCCTTTTGTTGTCTAATTGCTCTGGCTAGGACTTCCAGTACTATATTGAATAGGTAGGAAGAGAGTGGACAGCCTTGTCTAGTCCCTGATTTTGGTAGGAATGCTTCAAGTTTCTTTCCATTTAGTTTGATGTTGGCTACTGACTTGCTGTATATTGCTTTCACTATGTTTAGGTATGGGCCTTGAGTTCCTGATCTTTCCAAGACTTTTACCATGAATGGGAGTTGAATTTTGTCAAATGCTTTCTCAGCATCTAGTGAGATGATCATGTGGTTTTTTTTCCTTTGAGTTTGTTTATACAGTGGATTACATTGATGAATTTTCAAATGTTGAACCATCCCTGCGCTCCTAAAATCAAGCCTACTTGATCATGATGGATGATTGTTTTGATGTGTTCTTGGATTTAGTTTGTGAGACTTTTATTCAATAGTTTTGCATTGATATTCATAAGGGAGATTGGTCTGCAGTTCTCTTTCTTTGTTGCGTCTTTGTGAGGTTTAGGTATGGGCGTGATTGTAGCTTCATAGAATGAATTGGGTAGTGTTTCTTCTGTTTCTATTCTGTGGAATTGTTTGAAAATAATTGGTATTAGGTCTTCCTTGAAGTTCTAATAAAATTCTGTACTAAAACCTTCATTTTCATTAAACTCTAAAAAGTCTTTAATTTCTTTCTTTATTTCTTCCTTGACCAAGTCATCATTGAGTAAAACTTTGCTCAGTTTCCACATGTATGTGGGCTTTCCATTGTTTTAGTTATTATTGAAGACCAGCCTTAGTCTGTAGTGATCTGATAGGATGCAAGGAATTATTTCAATCTTTTTGTATCTGTTGAGGCTTGTTTTGTGACCAATTATATGTTCTATTTTAGAGAAGGTACCATGAGGTGCTGAGAAAAAAAGTATATATTTTTTTTGTTTTAGGATGAAATGTTCTATAGATATCTATTAAATCCATTTGGTTCTTAATTTCTGTTAATTTCACCATGTCTTTGCTTAGTTTCTGTTTTTATGATCTGTCCATTGGTGAGAGTGGGGTGTTTAAATCCCACACTATTATTGTGTGAGGTACAATGTGTTCTTTGAGGTTTAGTAAAGTTTCTTTTATGAATGTGAGTGCCCTTGCAATTGGGGCATAGATGTTCAGAATTGAAAGTTCATCTTGGTAGATTTTTCCTTTGATAAGTATGAAGTATTCTTCCTTATCTTTTTTGATAACTTTTGGTTGAAAGTTGATTTTATACGAAATTAAAATGGCTACTCCAGTTTGTTTCTTGGGACCATTTTCTTGGAAAATTGCTTTCCAGCCCTTTAATCTGTGGTAGTGTGGTAGTGTCTGTCTTTGCCACTGAGGTGCGTTACCTGTATACAGCAAAATTCTGAGTTCTGTTTACATATCCAGTCTGTTAGTTTATATCTTTTTATTGGGGGAAAGAGTCCATGATGTTAAGAGATATTAAGAAAAAGTGATTTTTTTCTTCTTGTTATTTTAGCTATTAAAGGTGTAATTATGTTTTAGTAGCTGTCTTCCTTTTGGGTTGTTGGAATATTACTTTCTTGCTTTTTCTAGGTTGCAGTTTCCCTCCTTGTGTTGGAGTTTTCCATCTATTATCCTTTGTAGGGCTGGATTTGTGGGAAAATATTATATAATTTTTTTTTGTCATGGAACATCTTAGTTTCTCCATCTATAGTGATTGAAATTTGCTGGGTATAGTAGTCTGCGCTGGCATTTGTGTTCTCTTAGGGTCTGTACGATATCAGTCCAGGATCTTCTGGTTTTTATTGTCTCTGGTGAGAAGTCTGGTGTAATTCTTATAGGTCTGCCTTAATATGTTACTTTACCATTTTCCCTTACTGCTTTTAGTACTTTTCTTTGTTTTGTGCATTTGATGTTTTTATTATTATGTGACGGGAGGAAATTCTTTTCTGGTGTAGTGAATTCAGAGTTCTCTAGGCTTCTTGTATGTTCATGGTCATTCTTTAGGTTAGGAAAGTTTTCCTCTATAATTCTGTTGAAGATATTTACTGGCCCTTTAAGTTGGGAATCTTCACTCTCATTTATACCTATTATCGTTAGGTTTGGTCTTCTCATTGTGTCCTGAATTTCTTGAATGTTTTGGGTTAGAAGCTTTTTGCATTTTGCATTTTCTTTGAAAGTTGTGTCAATGTTTTCATGGTATCTTCTGCACATGAGATTCTCTCTTCTGTCTCTTGTATTCTGTTGGTGATGCTTGTGTCTTAGACTCCTGATTTCTTTCCTAGGTTTTCTATCTCTAGGGTAGTCTCACTTTGAGATTTCTTTATTATTTCTACTTCCATTTTTAGATCCTGGATGGTTTTGTTCAATTCCTTCACCTGTTTGGTTGTGTTTTCTTGCAGTTCTTTAAGGGAATTTTGTGTTTCCTCTTTAAGGGCTTCTACCTGTTTACCTGTGTTCTCCTGTATTTCTTTAAGGGAACTGTTTATGTCCTTCTTAAAGTCCTTTATCATCCTCAGGAGAAGTGATTTTAAATCTGAATCCTGCTTTTCCTGTGTGATGTGGTGTCCAGGACTTGCTATGGTAGGAGAACTGGGTTCTGATGATGCCAGGTAACTTTGTTTTCTGTTGCTTATATTCTTGTGTTTGCCTTTTGCCATCTGGTTAACTCTAGTGCTACCTTCATTCACTGTCTTTGACTGGAGACTGTCTTTCTAGTTATCTTGCTTGTGTAAGAACTCCTCAGAGTCCAGATGTCTCTATGATGCTGTGATCCTGAGCTCCTGGGTGGAAGAGCTTCTGGAACACTTGCTTACTCTGGGATCCTGAAATCCTTCTGCTCTTAGTGCATCGGTTCTTGCACTCCAAGTGCAGTGGTTTCTCTGCTGCTCTGAGTGCAGTGGTTCTACCAGTGCTCTAAGATGGTTCAGGATATGGTATCTTCACAGGAGTAAACCCACTAGGTGTCTGCCCTAGTCAAAAAAACCAAGCAAGGGGTTGAAGGGAAGTGGTATTCTGGAGGGGTAGGGTTTGAATGAGTGATGGCTCCAGAGTGTTCCAGGCTCCCAGTTGTAGTTTGGGGGCATAGGGTTGTGGGGGTAGGTTTCTTGCCAAGTGCTCTAGGAAGGCTCAGGATAAGGTACCTTCATGGAGCTGATCAGTCAGGTGTCTGCCCCAGCCAAAAGGACCAAGCAAGGGGTGGAAGGGGAGTGGTATTTTGGAGGGGCAGGGTTTGGGTGGGTTGCAGTTCTGGGGTGTAGGGTTGTGGGGGATGGTTCTTACCTGCTGCTTTAGGAAGGATCAGGATATGGTGTCTTCGTGGGAGCAGACCTCAACTATGTCCTACTCCATTGTCCTTCTACCTCTCCTCTGGTCATTTACCACCACCTGTGTGATATTTCTTAACTGTAATGAAAATTAAATCATAAAAATTTTAGGTAAATGGAGGGAACTGGAAAAATATATAGAGAATGAGGTAACTGGGGCCAAGAAACACAGATATCTTATGCATCCTCTCATACACAAATCCTAACATCAAGTCTTTTCTCTTGTGTTTAATGCAGTACACAAGTAAAAGTCCATTAAGTAGAAAGGGACTTTTGGACTGGGTCCCTTAAAGGAGGTGTGGAGGTGGTAATAGATTATAGCTAAAAGTTGTGAGTTGTAGTCATGGAGGTTTAAAGGTTAAGATGGATCTCTGAAAATTATCAGAGAAGGTGCCTCACAACTTACTCTATAGAGGAGGCTGGATTCAAATTTGTGATAATCTTGTCTCGGGCCATTTTTTGCCTGCTTCTGTGAAAGCCTGCCTGTCAGGAAGAGTCAAGTCAGGCCAGGGTCTGATGGCAGATTTCCTGGCCTGCTGATGTTTGGAACAATAAAAGGGATACACTTGAAGCTCAAGGCGAGAGGCTGAATGTTCTGTTAATTTGGAAAAAAGAACAGGAGGCCTCTGGATGGGTACAGATATCCAAAGTATGTCAGCTATTGTCTCTGCTGGCTTGTGACTTTGTTTACATACTTTGTGTAAAGTATATAAAGCCTTCGAGAATTATACTGAAGGCTGCTGCCATACTAACATCTAACCTTTGTACCTGAGTCTCCTTTCCCATCTTTAGTATAATCGTCCTCACTCCCCCCTCAGAGGACTGCTTGACTTAGCACCAGAGGGACCAGTGCAATCATCCCTACTCTGCCTTCTGGATGCTGGAATTATGACCTCAACAACAAACACAGTGTAGGGCATTTTCTTTGCTTTAATTGTCATAGCAAACATAGAAGGCATGCTCACAAGTATGTCTTGGTAAGCTTTTCTTTGTCATTGTTATTGTTATATAATGTTTATTCTTTTAATATTTATTTTATGTTTTTGCAAACTTTATACACGAGTACTACATTTATATCATTTCACCATACTCTTTCTGTCCTCCAGCTCCTTTCATGTCCTGCCAACTTACTATCAAGGCTATGGTGTCTTCTTCTAAATAATTATTGTTATACATATTTAACCTGCTGAGTCCAGTTACTGTTGTTTATATGTATATATGTTTAGAGATGAGCACTTGTGGTTAGATAACACATCATGGGGTTTGTCCCTCCAAAAATTCTGATTCCCGCTCTCTCAGAAGCCATTAATTGCCTGTAATTCTTCATCTAGGGATAGGCTACCTGCTTTGGGATATCAGTTAATATTGTTATTTTCCAGGTCTTATTTAGATGACCATGTTATTAAAACTTAATAGGTGCAACTGTTTGTTAGACATAGAAGACAGTTTCTCACAGTAGATATTTCTGTCCTCTGGGTCTTACAATGCTTTCAGTAGAAAAGAGCATCAAACAAATTGCTCAAAATACAGAAAAACTGACCATGGGGTGCCCATCCCTAGTCAATATATCTACAACACAACTCCCACACCTAAGGCTCAGGGAGCATCAGGAAAGAGAGATTGAAACATTATAAAAACCTGAGGACCAGCATGTCTACTCCGTGACAGTGTCTTTCATGATATTTCATTACATAATAAGTAACAGTTAACTGAAACCAATGAAATGTCAGATATTTGCTTTGAGGAAATGTATCTTTTTTTTTTTATCAAAGTTCACAAATCTGTTGATAGCAAAGTATTCCTCATTTTTATAACTTTTCTCTATCATATGTACTCATTATATTTTGAGAGTTCTCTGCCTCTTTCTGTGTCTCTGTCTCTCTCTGTCTCTCTGTCTCTATCTCCAATCAGTTTTGAAACCAGGAATGTGTTTCAGTGGTAGAGAGCTTAGTTAGCATATACAAAGCTCTGGGTATGATCCTGGTACTAGAACAAGTTAGACAATTTTTTAGCAAATCATCACACTTTATTTACCTGGCCATGGTAGCCCATGCCTGTAGTTCTAACCCTTAGGAGGAAGATAAAGAGTCAAAGCCAGTATCCTTTAAAAATTAGTCTTTGATTTCATGAAACTGACTCAAAAACACAAAAGCAAGCCACAGCCAAAATTATATCATCTTGCTAGGGATTATTTTTGCACAAAACAATAAGGGTTAGGAAATCTGATTATCATATATAACTGTCTATATTTATATAATTCTATTTATTAATGACTTACTCATTAAATATATATCTATAGATGTAATCTTTTCTTTTGAAAGATTAATAAGTAATTACCATTAAGAGAATAGATAAAATCAATTTTATGAAAATAATTAAAAATGAAGGAAAAGATTAATTTCCATCTCCTGTTGAAGTCAGCTTAGTCTTGGCTTAAAAAAATTAGATATGTTAAAAATGGCAAATTAAGAAAACAACTTCTTTTCATTTAGAAACACCAAAGTCCTCAACAAAAGCACTTGAGTATTCAATCTTAAAACGTATAGGTATAATTAATGCATCTTATAAGGTAGGTTTTATCCCATGAAAGAATAATTGTTTTCATACTTAAAACAATCAAGATTTATCAGCTTTATAGAAAACGATCTCAGTAGATCAAGAAAACTCATTTATCAAGGTTAAACTACCATTCATTAAAACAAAACAAAACAAAACAAAACAAAACAAAGCAAAAAAAAAAAAAAAACTCAGCAAGGGGAAAGAAAAAAAAAGCAACACCTTTAATCTGATAAAGAATGTCTCCTGAAAACTAACAAATGATAACTTACTTATGCAAAGCAAGACCAAACTTTAATAAAAAAGACACCATATCGCACTGGTTTTTAATATTTTCCATTGAAATTGATATTATTTTTAGAAAGTCAGTGAAAATGTCAAAATTTCTATAAGAGCAACCAGAAACTCTTCTTGTACATGAAACTGTGCATCTAGAAGCTGCTTGAAAACTTAAGTGTGAAGTCTACACGAAAATGATAAGAACATGCAGGCGTTAATTAAAGAGCTAAATAATTTAGAACACCCCATTTAAGGATCCATCCCATCTGCTGACACCAAGCAGGACACTTTTGCTGATGCCAAGAAGTACTTGCTGACAGGAGCCTGGTATGGCTGTTCCCCGAGAGGTTCTACCAGCATCTGACCAATACAGATGCAGACACTCACAGCCAGCCGTCTGACTGAGCTAGGGGACCTTAATAAAAGAGCTAGGGGAAGGACTGAAGGAGCTGAAGAGGACTGTAACTCCATCCGAAGAACAAAATCAACTAACCAGACCACATAGAGCTCCCAGAGGCTAAACTACCAACCAAGGAGTATACAAGAAGGGATCTATGGCTCCAGATACACACGTAGCAGAGGATGGTCTTATCTGGCATCAATGCGAGGGGAGGCCCTTGCTCCTGTATAGGCTTGATGCTTCAACATAGATGCTAGAGCAGTGAGGTGAGAGTGGGTGAGTGTGTGGAGGAGCACTGTAGTGGGAAATATTCAAAAAGGATGCCGCTGGCTCCCAGCTTTGCCACCATGTTCCTGCACTAAAGTCTGGCATCACCTGCCCCCTCAGTGGTTGGACTCAACCCCAGACGATAACTGCCATCTTTGTGGTACATATCATAATACCTAGTACCCGGTAGAAACAAAACTCTAAAGCTTAAGATGAGCCAAACAGATTTATATATCAGCAAATACTCAAATCACAAGACGTCCACACAATTTAGAAGGTTATCCCAATATTTCTAACCTTTAGATTTCATATCTACCAATTTACTTGATGCCACACAGGTCCACATCCGCAGCCATTTTGCCTCTCCTCTAGATTTCTCCCCACCTTCCTCTCTCTGTCTCCCTTAGCTCCGCCTCACTTTTTCCTATCCAATCACAGGCTTCCCATTGCAAATAGATTGGGCCGGGAAATTTCTGCTACAGAGCACCCTTGTTGAGGCAAAGAAGAGGGGGAGGGGTGAGGGGGGATGGAATGAGTTGTGGAAGGGTAACCAGGAAGGGGGATATCGTTTGAAATGTAAACGGATAAAATAATTTAAAAATTTTACTTATGTTATTTCTCACTAAATTATTCTATGGATTTAATGAAAATGCTAATTTAAATAATCAAATTTTTGAGCTGTACGAGGTAGTTACGACTATGAATTTACTTACACAGTAGATTCAAAGTAAAGTGGAATAAGCTGTGAACTGATTGCATAATCCTCTGAAAATATATTCAAAAATGAATCAATAATGCAGTGAAGGTAGTGACGAGCTGATGGTGAGCCTCTTGTGGTGGTTCAACGACTGTTTAAAAGAGGAAGAGACATTTCAGGAGAAAGTCAGAGCACACTCCCTCTAAAACAGATACATATATAGAGATAGTTCAGACTCTAGTTATAGGTGGTACCAAAGGCAGGGAACGTTTTCAAGTTTGTGAAAATCTTTATGGAAGACTGGTGGCACTGTAAAATCTATTTGTTGAAACATCTTATTCCACTTTACTTTGAATCTACTATGTTGGTAAATTCATAGTCGTAACTACCTCATACAGCTCAATCTATACATTGTAAAATCTATTTGTTGAAACAGTGTTTGTCTAATTCTTCTAACATCAATTATATTTTCAGCCTAGGAATGAACGCTTCACTGCTAGGTAATCTCCTTAAATATAAAATCATTAATGTACAAAACAAATCGCCTAAGAATATTAACAGAAGCTTTTTTTTTAAATATAGAATTCCAATATGCAAATAAACAAAATCCATTAAAACAGAAATAGACGAGCAGAGTATGTTGCATTCAGTGCATTCAGGGAATAAATGATTATTTAGAGAGAGAAAACGGCTGTTAACTTGGTCAAGAGACACAGCGGAATATCAAAAGCAGTTGTGTTAATCAAATAGATACAAACTATTTAAAGTAAACACAATCAAAGCTAACAGAATGTCTGCCCCTGGCAAGCCAGGGTATGATGAGAAAAAGTCAGGAGGGCAAGTTCTAGAGAAACAGGACTCTTTAGATTTTAAGTTTAGATATCTGATTTTAGGGCATTTGCAATCTTAAAAAGACACCAAAATCATTTTTTTTGTAGGCAAATGGCTGGAATTAGAAGAGATCATGTTGAGCAAAATAGCCCACACCCAGCAAGATAAATGTTGTATGTCCTCCCTCATCTGAGGCTCCTTGCTCCAAATCTTCATTTGTGAATACATATCTGATAGTTACTGCAGAAACCAGGAACGTAAAAGGGGGCCAGTATGAAGATATCATTCACTCATCAATTCGATAATTTGATTATTTAACAAATATTAAAGACAATGGTGTGCCTATTCTGTGTCAACATCAGGCTGAGATTTAGTGTCACAATCAACGAGATAAATGAGTTAGTGGGTATGTAAGATACAGACACGTGCGGAACTTATATTTTTGAAGTCACAGCATTTGGGAGAGTGGGTGAGGAGAAGTACATTTATCAATTTTCAGTGTTCTGTACGTTTTCCTATGTTCAGACTTCAACTCTGATATATCTGACCAATATTTCCATATGTAAAAATAAAATTACTAAGAGAGATTGAAAAGAAAAACAGCAGCAGACCTGAAGTCAAAACTTTTACTCTTTAAGTGAATTTAATGCAGAAGTATATTTGTAAGTTGTTGTTTTTTTTTAAAATAAGGCATTAGAACAAAACATATCCCTAAGAATTTTAAAGTGCCTATTACACTGCTTGAGAATATTACCTTAGAGCTGACATGATTTTAGTCAATGAGTATTGATGTTGGTATGGACTTGACTGATCCCTTGATGTCCTATTTGATGCAACGGTTTAAATACAAGCCACTTACTGGGGAGCATTCTCCAGAACTGCCGTGCTACAGTGGCAGCAAGAGAGTGAAAACACAATACCTGGTGAGAGGCTGTTGATCAATTTTTCTTTGAAATCTTGGACTGAATGTATAGAAGTGTTTCAAAATTGCTCCACTGAGAAATGGCTTACTTACATTCAGGACCTATACAGTTTGAGAGCCGCCTGGGGTATACCTTTAATTCGTCTGGCCAGCTTCATGGACAAGAATGCTTCTATGTGTCTCTGTGTGGCACTTGTGGGTAGGTGAGGAGATATGAGCAGAACCCCAACAGCCTGACTTGCAGGATATAATGTATCTGTTTTCCTCACTGCTGTGGGAAACAGAGATGCATACTCTTTAAAATCATTTCACAAAGCTAAACAGATATGATTTTTTATTCCTCTTAGGAGAAAAAAATACAATAACAAATCACTCTCTGGGTGTTGTGGCCCTTATGGGATGTGTTTTGAGACATCCTGTTAATAATGTGTAGGTGATGAGCAGTCCAGATTAATGGAGAAGGCTTTGTTAAAATATTGCAAATCAAATCCGGAACAAAGCACGTGCCACGCAAATGCTTTCCTGCGACAGCGCTCTGTATTGCAACCCTGTTCCTCTTTCCAGCTCTGGAATCCGGTGAAGTAATCTTAACAGTTATTTGTAAATAAGCTGTTTTTCCTCATTTTTCAAGCTTGTACAGGTCTCGTGCTACTGCAAAAATACAGGAAGATTAGAGCCTTGCTAGGAAAAGAAAGTCCCTTTTGTACATGCAGGGCACCTACCAGGTCTCTTGATTCCTGTCAAATCAAAACATTTCAAAATTCTCTTTATGCTTTCATCCTCTGTTGTTAGTCAGAGAAAGGAAATCCACCCTGTCTGTCTGTTCCTCCTGGGATATGAACGTGGCCAAGTTTGACAGAAAAGCTGCTCAGCACACATTTGTGAATCATTGGAGAAACTTTAAGTAACAATATTTTATAACTTGGCTAGCTGCTTTAGCGTTTACTAAAATAAAATGTTGTCTGGGCCATAGGAATGCCTTTGCCTCAGAGTCATTTCTGGGGAAAAAAAAAAAACCTCATTTGCTGTTCCCTAGCAATATTCAGAAGGGCCTGATTTTTGATTGAGCAAGAGTGAGCTGTTTCTTAGAGATTTAAACTATCTTAAGTTCCCACTATGCCACACGACTTTCTTCTCTTTGCCTGAATTATTCAAACATTTCATAATATCAGCTTTCTCTTCCATAAAATTCCAGAGTTGTGGACTCTGTAGTTCAGTGTGTCACTGCAATGGAATCGCCCAGTTTTTATGCACGGGATTCTTTTTCACCATCCAATTCACTGAGTGTTGAACATATCAAGCCTGGTAGAAAACAAACATATCCAGGCAACTGAATTGATAATATACTGCAGTAATTCATTCCCAATTGTTATTGTCATGTAAATCATGTAAATGTAAAATGCAGATAAATACAACAGAATTTGTTTTTAGGAAGCACATTTGCCCTAAACTGCTGCTATAACCATAACTTTCAGTAAACACACATAGTTTTTAATATTTCTTAATTTAGTTGAAAGATTGAGGGCTTGTAAATGATTCTTCTAATTCTGTCTGCTAACCTTTTTTATAGTAGACTGTTCTGGCCTTATGCTTTTTTTTCTTTCATTTATTTGCATTTTCTGTTTATGTTTCAAATTCTTCATAAGATTTTTACCAAATATATTCTATTAATAGAGAATATAAAATACCTGAGGGGTAAGATGATAAGGAATGAAATTAATAGGCATTGCATGCTATTTATTATATATAATGAATAATATTTAGAAGATTTTAATAATAATAATTTTGTGTAACCCTTACAATAAAGATGTAATCTTTCTTAATCTGCAAATTAATTTATAGTCTATTTTTCTCTTATTTTTGTATCCAAGCCTAAGCATGTTCCAAATTCTGTTAGTGACTTGTATGTCGTGAGAAGGAAGAATGGATAAAAGGAGTAACTATTTTCTGGGACTGGATATGCATCAATACCTCCCGTAATCAATATCTGGGTACTGTGGGGCACTGCATAGCCTTGAATAAACTAACCATGAAGGCAGTCCCAGGCTCTGGGACAATTGATTTTTAGGTGCAGACAGTCCATCATTATCTACTAAACCTCTTCAGCATTGAAAAAAAAAGTCATGCCTATGGACAGCAAAGCCTTCGATCTGTGTCATACATTGAATTTAGAGCTAACTAAGACCAATATAGTACTGAGGTACAATCTAGGCCCACACTGCTATAGACTAAGAAGACTCATGAGCTACCCCAAATTTAACTAGCTATAGGTGAAGTCCTACTGGTGTCACCCCATGTTTCAAGGGGGAGTTCTGAGCTAACTGAGTTAATTACAATGATCTACCATTAGCAAATATACTTCTGTTCGGTGTGGTGCTTCCTCAAATTGCCTACTTTTAATGAGGGAACGTCCTAGATCATAAAGGGTGTCCTTAATCTGAGTCATATCTAATTGTCTCTACTACAAAGTTTTGAAGGTTTCCAGAGGTTTACCAAGGCTTGTGTAGTAGCTGGAGGTGATGCTGTTAAATCATGTGCCACCACCAGGATGAACGTCATGTCTCCATTCCTAAACTGGCTAACCATTCCCTGAAAGCACTAATCTGGGGATAGCTCTGTTGCCTAAAGTTGATAGCTAATAGGAACAGTACTTTGGCCACCAAAGGCTGACAATATTCTTCATTGTCCTCAGATCTACAAGCTTAAGGGATCTTCATAGTCTTAGGGAAATCAGGTAGGTAGACCAGGCTCTCACAAAGGTCATTAAAAATGTAGCCAAATCTTAAGCCTCTTCATCAACATATGGGATTCTGTTGCCATGGAGACCTAGAGGTTACAGCTGCTAGCTCTGACCTAAATAGTGGAAGCTGTTTTGAATTTTTATGAACTATTTGCCATATTATAGTGCCATATTTAAAAGTATATTTTAAAAGAGGTCTCTATTGATTTGCATGTAGTCCATCATCATTTGCTGAACCTTTCCAGTATCAAAAATATAAATATTTCTTCAGATAAAATCTACCTATTTTGAATGTAAATGTAACAATTATCTTATGATCATATTAACTAGAAAATTAAGTAAATGTATGGACAGAACTTTTGTTTGCTTTCCTAACAAATTCTCAAATGCCTAATACATTATGAGCTTAATTTTGCCATAAGTAGAAAACCGCCACAAGCTCAGTAACCACATTAACTAATTCACAGGTACTCAGTAACTTTGGCACAGATATTCAGATTTAGAATATTAGAGCAGTAAATTATTTCCCATATGCAGAAAGGCTGCTCTCCATATTTCATGGGTCTTCACCTGCCAGTGAACAAGACTGGTCTAAGAAAATCTATAGAGATATGTACTTAAAGCCAGGTCATTAATCAACACATGTAAGATTGCACATAAAATTAAAACACATTTTTGGTCAAAAGCTAATAACTTTTGATCAAAGAGCAGCTATTTTCGCTGCTCATGTAAAAGCCTGGATTCAGTCTCCATAAAAACAACAATGGCCTTGGAAGAATATAGAATGTGAGGGGTCCTTCCTTGGGTTCTTGATGAGCTTGGCTTCCCTCCTTGATTGCTGAGAAATGAGAGAATATTGAGCTCTACAGGGAAAGTTCCTTAAAAGATAATGATATTTTAACTTGACCTAAGTAAAGGAAAGGAATTATTTTGTTGATAACCAAACAATTGCAGTTGCGAGTACTGGCTTATTGGTATATCTTTCTTAGGAATATCTTAGTAAGAATTAAAGAACTATCTCCAAATAACAGCTAACCCATATTCATTGCAAAATTATTTACAATTGTCAAGTAGTGGAAGCAATCCATATATTTACAGATATTGTGATTGATGGATGATATTGTTCTCTTTTTAATTTTCTGAAAAATTCCCCCCTCCCGTTTTCTAATAGTTAAACTACTTTACAAAATTACTAACAATATTCAAATAATTTAGTTTTTATACACTGTGAACTATGTGTGCCATCTTTAATTTGCCTTTCTAGCAGGGGTATGAATTTATTTCTGCTCATGTTTTCTACCTCATAAGTAATTTCTC
Organism: Rhabdomys pumilio; assembly: GCA_030674055.1. Taxonomy (NCBI): domain Eukaryota; kingdom Metazoa; phylum Chordata; class Mammalia; order Rodentia; family Muridae; genus Rhabdomys; species Rhabdomys pumilio. Next base: position 9,697,954 of record JANHMN010000017.1, on the reverse strand, counting down.
TAACATTTTTTATACCACTGTTTAGCAGGTGGCTACATTTATTACATATTCTCCCTTAGCTTTCCTATCTCAATTTTATGTCCAGTCCTGCTCAAAGGTATTCATGGCTCCATTCTTTAGAACATATTCCAGTATGGATCAGTGATGTGTGATTTTTGTTGTTTGGAAATTCTTCTCAAAAAGTGAAAATGACCCAGCATTGATAAATTTAGTTCCTATAGTGGGAAGAAATGGTTGTAACTACAAAGTTCTCTTCCATACAACAAAAGAAAATACATCTTTAGAAACCAGTATTTAGAAGAAACTGTTTTTGATCAATGTGTGAAAAGTCATCAATATATTATAGATTAACACAGAATGAATTTATCAAGAGAAGATAGCAAATGGAATGTATATTTGAAAAGATAATAAGATGAGTCATTCTCCATTAGATTTTAATGTCACATTGCTCTGATTTATTGGACATTATTCAGACATTAATAAGAATGAAATTGACACTGAAGGGTTGGCTCAGTGGTTAAGAGCAGGCACTGGCTATTGTGTTCTGTTTTGTTTTAGAGTACCTGTGGTGGTATTAGGCCTTGTTGGAGGAAGTGCATCACTGTAGGGGTGGGCTTTGAGGTATTATGCTCAAATTCTGGCCTGTGAAGAAGAGATCCTTCTCCTGGCTTCCCTTGAAAACCACAGTAGTCTATTTCTGGCTGTCTTTGGATCCAGATGTAGTATTCTTAGTTTCTTTTCCAGTACTGTGTGGGTCTAGATGCTGCCATGCTTCCTACTATGGCTGACTGAACATCTAAAACTGTAAGCCAGCCCTAATTACATGTTTTTTATAAGAGTTTCCTTGGTCATGGTGTCTCTTCACAGCAATGTTAACCTGAGATAACTCTTAACCTAACAGCACTTGAAGTTTGATTCCCAACAACCATGTCTGACATCTTATAACTGCCTGTAACTAGCTAAAGGAATCCCTTTCCTATAGCTTCTGGAAGCATCTGCATTCAAGTGTGTATACTCTTCCCACACATACACAACTTAAAATGAAAATTTAAAAAAAAAAGAATAAAATGTCATTTGCAGGAAAATAGAATTGGAGAGCATATGGTAAGTGAAATAAGCCAGACTCTAAAGGATGATTATCTCATATTTATTTTTCTCTTGAAAGAAGAGACACTATTAGGAGTAAGAAGACCAGGACCAGTGAAAGGGAAAGGAAGAATTAAGTAAGTGTGGTTAAAATGAGCAAATACAATGAAGTATCATATATGTATATGTACATGTACATGTATATGATGTAAATATATGTGTACACACACACACACACACACACACACACACACACACACACACAGTGTGTATTTAAGACTTTTCATGAAAACCATTGTTTCATAGAATAAATATACACCATAAGAATGGGCTAGTTTAGGAAAACTATGAAGTTTTAAGTGTTTTCAGTTAACGGTTCTTAGAAGAATACTTATATAAGTAATATATGTGCAATCTCAACATTATTTATTATGTGTCTCTTGGCAGGTTCTTACTAAGCAGGTCAAGTCATCCTAGAACCCAGTCATTCTGCCTCAGCATTTCATGTTCTGTGATTGCATGTATATGTGCACCGTATATATGTATATGTGCCACCGTACCCAAAATAAATTTTCACATTTACCAGAAAAGACCATTAGAATTTTCTGTAGGTTGAAACATTCTTGTTCTTTAGTACAAATTTATCTCATTTTAGCCTCTCTTTGACAAGAAAGATCAGTCAGTTGTGGCTGGCAGAAGATGGCAGGGATGGGGAGGTGTCTCAGTGGTAGAGTGCTTGTATACATAAGACTCTGAATTCAATCCCCAGTAACTCTCTCTTGCTCTCTCACTCTCTTTCATCCCCCCATTCTCATCAAAATGTGGAGAATGCCATGGTCAAGAATGGGGAAGTTAATAGCAAGGGTTTTTACTAACCCCCTGAACATGAATGTATCAGGGCCTCTGAAGAATTCTGAAAAACTGTAGTGTAGAAGAACCAAGGAATGTTAAAAAAAAAAGAAAGAAAAGAAAAAGAAAGAAAAAAACTGTCCCAGAAAAGAACAATAAAACTATTATATTAAAAAAAAAAAAAAGAAATCAAACCAGGTCAGGGATACATTCAGACTGTATGAAAACAGAATGACAAGTTTGAAGAATGAGAGTCAGAATGTTGCTGGTTTTATAATTAAGGAATTTAATTTAGACATTGGTATTCTCTGCCTTCTATAACGGTTAAAACTTTTATGTGAGTAAAAGCATTCTGAGTGTGTGACTCAGATTACAGTCCACAAAGATATGGAAACTCGAAATACTAGAATTTTAGACAGGTAAAGTCAACTTTCCTTCCTTCCTTTCTTTCTTTCTTTCTTTCTTTCTTTCTTTCTTCTCTCTTTTTGTCATCATCCTCCTTTTCCTCCTCCCCTTCCTTCTCTTCATCCTTGTTTGAAATAGGGTCTCATTATATAATCCCTTTGTGGTCTCAAACTTATGATTTTTCTTTTTCATCGTCCGCATACCAGATTACTTTCACATTCTTGATCACACATTGTTCTTTGGAAAATCATATTACTTTGACTTGACACCTGGAGTATAGAAATTGATATAGTTATAAAATTGAAATGTTGGGTCATGAAAGATGAGTATAAAGTCATGAAATACTGCAGTAACTCCGTACATGGACTATTTTGTCATTCTTTGTCTAGGTAGCGTAGCAGTGGATGTGAGAGTCCTTTATTCTCCATTCTCCTTTCCCAAAAATATTGCATTCCTACTTTTTCACATGAGGTTAAAAAAAAAAGTAAGAGAAAGCAATTGCTTTAGGCAAGACGACTTTAATCTAACCACATTCTGTACTAGAAAAGCAAACATTAATGAAGGTAGACACATCTAAGCAGTAAAAGATGCTTAGGTATGCCACACTCTTAATTTAACACTATGTTGTAAGTAAATAGTAGCTGATTCTCTCTCTCAGTAGAGAGGTTTTGAACATTTTTTTGCAATGTGAGCTGATATAAACACCCAGCTATTTATGAACAGCTGCCTCATTATAAAAGTGCTGACTTACCCTGTACCATATTGATGCTGATTAGAGGGTAGACACCAACTCGCTGCATTCAGGAGTCTGGGAGGTTTGTCCTTAGGAATATTTTTACATCCCAAGGAGGCTTAATGAGGGATTCAGCTGTTAATACAGCCTCTGCACCAGACTTTCTAATTTTCCCCCTCAAGACTATAGATGTCATAGGAATAAAACTTGAATCTGTTTTCTAGAATGAATATCACAGAAAGAAAAGTTGTTAATTATACAAATTCAGTTTTGAAAAGGTTTTCTTCAAAATATCATCTCCTCTATTCTAAATATGAAATCATTGTTGTAAAATTTTCTGTTCCAGGCAATGTTCATATATATATTTATATGTAAATAATATATATAGTACATATTCAATATGTCTTCTTAATAGACCATAGCAAGAAAATTATCCTTTTAAAAAGGATTAATAATAATTATTAAGTGTCCAATGATAGAAAGGTAAACAAAAGATACAGTATTAGTCTTAGCATGTGTAGTATACTTTCATTTGGAAGATGAATGACTTTACAGAGAAGGTGTCACAATGTTGCAAAGCAGGTGGAAATCCAGCCAAATAGACAAGAAAGTGTTATCATTTCCAGAACTGCATGTGGGCAGACATCCTATCCCCACAGAAGCATGGGCAGCTAAAAATAATTCAATAGCTTTGGATTAAGAATTTAGAGGGTAGAAAGTTTGGAGCTGAGGCTGAAGATACATAATGTTAGCTGTTCATCAAAGGTGATTTTTGGGTATATAATGAGGCTAGGTTTCATCCTATAATAATGACAAGCCATTAATTGGTTTCAACAGAGTGGTGATGATTATATATTTCTATTGTGGCAAAATCACTTTAAGGGCTGATCTGAAGTGAATAAGAGAAAGAATGCTTGAATCCAGGAAGCAAAGTTTCATGAATATGGTGGGAGTATGTTTGCATGCAAGCAGGAAGAAAAATATAATTTAAAATGGAAAGTAATTTCAGAGGCAACACAGTAGAGGAAACTATTAGCATGGATAAAATTGTAACAACAAATATTTAGTATATTGTGAAAGAAAAATAGTGCTAGAAGTATAATTGCTAAGAATATTCATGTGTAGATTTGTATATTAAAGAAACAGCAAAAATTAAAATGCCAAAACAAAACATCATAAAGAGTGAAGTAGACATACCATCCTTTTGAAATTGTTTGTCAAGTTTTCCTTTTGCATGGTGCCAACTCATTTGATCTCATGTTATTTGTATCCTAGTTTGTGTATAGTTGAGCGGTGTGCTAATTTTCAATTTTATGTTTTCCTGAACTTTTTTTCTGCTGTTGTATTTCTTCATTATCATTTAAAGATTACTGCCATGAAAAGTGCAATAGTTGGTGATGGGTGTGGGATTTATAACTGGCAAGTCGTAAAACCTCCTAATAAAAGTTTAATCTCTGAATCATATGATATATGATAAAAGTTTTATGTAACTTTCCCTAACTGAATACTAAATCCTAATTTTCCAGAATATATGATAGTTAAGAGCCCTCACATAATCAAACACCGACTTCCCCTGCCTTTGTTTTGAGAATATAAAATAAGAACTATTAACTATTGTTTGAGAAGCACAATTTATTTTTGTGTGCATATTTAACTATTAAGAACATGCAGAAGGAGCTAGATACGGTGACATACACCCACTAAAATCCCAATATACAACAGGAGGGAGCAGGACCTCATAAATTCAATAGGTAGCTGGCCATCCTGTGCAACAGTGAGTTCAAGCCAAACCGAGACTCTATAGTGAGAAAATTTTTCAAAGAACTAAGAGGTAAAGGTGTAGCTCAGTTGAGAAATAGGATGCCTAGCATTCACAAGGTCCTCAGTGTAAATTATAGCACCACACAAAACTACTAAAGAGTAAACATTTATATTAATGATATACAATAAATTTTATGTTTTATCATTATTTCTATTTTATTACCATTTGAAGAAAGAATGGCTCTCATCCCTTGATCCAGTTCCTGCACATCCCTCTTTAGGATCTTTCCTGGTGAAGTGCCCTCACCCTTGCCCTCTGCTCATACTTCCTAACCTCTAGGACCAAACTTCCCACATACCAATCCCTGTCTACACCAACCCCTGTCCATATCAAACACTAAAAAAATGTCCACATGCTAAGATCTCATTGAAAAAAAATACATGCAATATGAGAGATTAAGTTATATTTCCCATCCAAAACTATTGTAGAAATATTTGCCAATGAGAGTTACTTAGATCAACCCTTGACACAGAATTATAAAAACAATCATAAAGTTCATAAAAGAAGTCAAGGAGTTTAAAGAAAAAGTGCAGTGAAATTAAGGCAAAAGAACTTGAGAAAAATAAATGCTTGAGTGATATATGTTCTCATAGAATACACAAACATCGGGTTATAGAATTGATGAAAACAATCCAGGGCTTGAAAACAAAAATTCAGCAAAAATACAGAACTACTGAGGAGGACTCAAGCAGAAATAAAACTAGAATTTAAAAAGTCTAGTATCTCAACTACAAAATTCAAAGGAATGCCTTGCAAGTATAATGAAACAATTAGAAAAAAGAAGATTAGGACTAGAAGATAAAGGATGTAATCTAGGAGTCAGATTACAACTTTTAGATGAACATGTAGAACTCACAGCTTCTCCTGCACCATGCCCGCCTAGATGCCACCATGTTCCTAACTTGATGATAATGGACTGTATCTCTGAGCCTGTAAGCCATCCCCAATTAAATGTTGTCCTTATAAGAGTTGCCTTGGTCATGGTGTCTGCTCAAAGCAGTAAAACACTAACAAAGACAGAAGTTGGTACCAAGGACTGGAGTATTGTGATTGGCCTGACCAGGTTTTTGTTTGGAGGAATGTAGATTTGGGGACTTTGGATTTGGAAAGCCATAGAGTATTTTAAGTGAGACTTAATGAGCCATCCTGGTAGGAATATGGAAGATTTTGTTGCTGCGTGTGATTTGAACTGTGTAGCACTGGTCCAAGAGGTTTCAGTGGAGAACTTCAGTGTGTGGCCTAGAGACAGTTTTGCAGTATTTTGGTGACAAATGTGTCTGCTTTTTGCTCTCTGAAGAGTGCAAACTTCTGTATTTTTACTGAGTTTTTGTTTTCAAGTCCTGGATTGTTTTCATCAATTCTATGACCTGATGTTTGTGTGTTCTTTGAGAATATCACTCAAGCATTTATTTTTCTCAAGTTTGTGCCAGTGGCTAAGGTGAAGAGATTAAGATTAATTGCATGAACCAAAGAAGTCTCAGAAACATCCATCATAGACTTTGTTTTCCGCTTAAGTCTCATGAAGAGCATTTTGAATAAGCATAGCAAGTTTAAAAGGAAAAATGTAAAATATATATGGTTCAAGTGTTAAAGAGGCACCAGGAAGTGAAATGGAGCTGAATCTTGTGTTCAAAGATATTAAATCAAATTAAGGGAATGGAGAGCTTGAGGTAAGATCACACCCAGCTAAATTTAGGTGCAGGCATAGTAGAGTACATGCCTTCAATCCTAGGAGGCAGAGCCATGCAGAGCTCTGAGTTCAAGGTCAATCTACAGAACAATTTCCAGGACAGCCAAGCTAGGCAGTGTGTAGGTGTTAGAAATCAGAGTGCTAGTGATGGTGTAATAGAACAAGGGGCCATGTTCCAACCACAGAAAGCAGCAGAACTCTGGCAGCTTCAACCATGTGTCTTTGGCTTTATAGTCAAGAGGAAGAGACTACTGGGACAATTGAAGCTTGTTAGCTGGAGCTAAGAAATTGTGGTGATTAAGGAGAGATCAGCATCACTGAGAGGAAATGTAACTAAAAGTATTTTCTGAGAGCAAAAGGAAGTTGTGTTCTGGAGATAGCCAAACTTGTACTTCATGCTGAAGCTGTACCTGGTAATGTGTAGGAGTCACCCAGGTGGTACTGGTTTTGAAGGCATGAAGGGGTCATGGAGAGCAGCTGAGGCTTGGAATTGTGAGAGGCCATGGAAGGACACTGGTGAAGGTGCAGCCTCAGTTGCAGCTGACTTCCCAGGACTGAAAGGGTCATGCAAAGGACTTCAAGTTTGGCACCATGAAGAGGGTTTATAAGAGGCTATCGGTTAAACCTAGTTACACTCATTCAATTCTTCAGTCAGAATATTGTGTCCCATGTTTTATGTCTGTTTTGTTAGATATATTTTAAAAGATGGTTTATAACAGGAAAGTTTTTCTTTCTTCTTCAACTATGGAGGCATTTTGCTGTGTGTATTATTTTATTAGCATTCATGGGTTTCTAGTAGTTGAAATCATTCCTTTGGGCTCTTCTGTCTTCTATTTTAGGTGTTCTGCATTCTTCTTGGTCTATATGGCTTCTTTCTTTAGTTAAGGAAGCTTTTTTCTACAATCTCATTGAATATCTGCTTGAGGTCTCTAAGGAAACTTCAGTGTTATAGCTTTTTATTTCAATGTCTGGGATCCATCCATGATCTTCTGGGCTCCTCCAAAGGGCTGGCATCACCTCTCCAGCTCTCCCTTCTGCAGCACTCTAAGCTCAGGTTCAGCTATTCCACTGCTGCTGTTGTTCTTGGTAATCATTCCATAGTACTGGCATCTCACTGGGGTCTTCATCTGAAACTAGATTTCATCTCAGTGATGCTGATCTCTTCTTAATCACCACAAATGAGCATAACCAAAACTGTGGAAAAAAAAACAAATCCATAATTACTGAAAAACAAACAGCACCACCAGAAGTCAACAATATAGTAAGCAAAGATAACATATAGCTCAATAATAACTTTGGATACAGATAACCTCAATTATCCAACTGAGAAACACAGGTTAACAGATCAAAATCCATCTATCTGTTATCTACAAGCAAACATCTCAGCTTTAAAGACAGGCACCACTGTCTAGTAAAAGGATGTACAAAAGTACACCAAAAGTGGAATCTAGAAGCTGGACAGAATAGCTATCCTACAATTTGATAAGATGGGTTTCAGACTAAAACTAATCAGAAGAGATCAAGAGGACTGCTTCCTTCTAATCAAGAGAACAGTTAACCACGAATACACTACTATACTAAACACCTTCCATCAAACTCTGGTGCATACAAATTTATTACAAAACACACTACTGGATTAAAAGAAATAGATTGACATCAATTGATTTACTGTAGGTGATTTCAGTACCCCATATTCACCAATGGGTAGGTCATTAAGGCAATAGACAAAAAAGTCAAACTACACACACCCACACACACCCAAAACCAAACAAAAACAAAATGGAGAAGTATAAAAATTGAATAACATAATATTTTAAATAGATTTGATAGGTATTCACAGAATATTCCATCCAAATACAAAAGAACACACATTCTACTCAGAATGGCATCATCTCTAAATCAGAAACCACATCACCTAAATCAAACCAAATCTTTACAATGCCAAAAATTTGAAATATGGGCATGTATCATATCTGACCACAATGCAATAAAACTGGCAGCAAAGAAAACTAATAAATGCATATGCTGATTTTAATGCGAATGGACCAAAAGTCTCATATGTTTGAATGCTCAGGTCACAACCGATGGGACAGTTCAAAAAGGATTATGATGTGTGGTCATGTTGGAGGAGATATATCACTGAGTTCAGGTAAGATTTCAAAAGTTTGTGCCATTCCCAGCTAACTCTCTGCCTCATGCTTGTGAATCAAAATGGAAACTTTCAGCTACTTCTCCAGGCCTATCACCTACTTGCCTGGCTCCACGTTTCCTGATATAATGCTCTATACTCTAACCTTCTGAACCTATGAACCTAAAATTAAATTATTATGCTGTAAGTTGTCTTGATCATGAATATTTATTACAGCAATTAAAAAGTTACTAACTAGGACAGTGGTATCAGAGAGTAAACTATGACTGTGACTGATCTGACCATGTATATTTATTTTTGAAGAGTGTAGAATAATACACTTGGACTTTGGGGCTGTAACTGAAGCGTTTTCCACCTGTCCTCTTTTACCCTGAAATAATGACTCTGAGACTTCTTATATATGAACAATGCCTATGCCATATGCTTTGTCTTGTTCTAACTAGCACATAACTCAACTGTCCTACTTATTTCTAAGCCCTGCCACATTATTAATTACCTCTCTTCAGGTTAATGATCTGTTTTCATCAGCTGTGGGGCAAATCTTTGTGTTTGTCTAATTTTCAGGATCCCATCTCTATCTCTAAATGTCCTACCTTCTAATCCTGTGTTGAAGTAATTATTTAAAATTAGTAGTAGAGCAGATTATCTAAGCTGAGATGGCTCTGCCTAGCTCAGCCACCATGTTCTGTGACCAGAGGCCACGTGTGCTCTGCAGCTAGAAATGCCCAGCAAGAACCACCAGCCCTGCCACCCACAGATGCCAGCGTGGGAGATGGCTCTGCCAATCTTCCATTCTGTCTCCACAAGGCAGACAGACCATCCCACCCATTGCCCAGACTGTCCCGCCATCCATGTGGGCCCAGTAATAAAATGAAACTCTAATGCTTAAAAATTAATCAAAGGCTTTATATGTTTGGTAATACTCAATAACAATATGCCCACACAAAGAGAGTTGTTTCCCAATTAGCTAACTTAAATAAAAGTTGTTACTTATGACTGCTCTCCATACCTGCAAGGCTCTCCATAGCTCCTACATCTTTGTTCTCCCTTGCTCCTCCTCTTCCTTTTTCTCTTCCTCTTCTTACTCCTCCCATCTTAGCTTCTCCTACAATCCTGCCTCAGCTCATGGTCATAGGCTTCTTATTGGCAGGTGATGCTTCCAGACATATACTGCACAAGAGATTCTTTCTACAGTAGTGGTTTGTAAAGGATGAATTCTTAGTCACCAGTTAGTGAAACTGTTTAGGTAGAATTAGGATACGTAGGCCTGTTAGAGCAGATGTGGTCTTGTTGGAGGAGGTGATATGTGGAGAGAGGTGGAGATGTGGCCTTGTTGGTGTCACTGGGGGCATGTTGTATAATATAAGATTGAAATATTCTGTATAGGAACTATCCTTAAAAAGAAGGTAAACAATTCAGCAGGCCAGATTTTCTAGGCTTCTTTTCCCCAAGAGTGAGGAATAAAGATGGCTAACGGTAACTTTCAGATATCCAAGTTGCAATGAAAACTCTCAGGGGAGTCAAGCTGTTTAGAATACTATGAGACCAGACAAGATGTCTAAGAAAAGCAGGAAACAGCTGACCTATTTGCAAGAGGCTTAGAACAACTAAGGTACCTGGAACAGACAAGATGTCTCCAACATTTTCAACTTCTGAAAGCTTTTTAGCATGCTGCAGTTTCCCAGCCAATAGTTGACTGGTGAGACTTCACAATATAAAACAAAACAAATCATCAACCACCCAAAACTACACATCTATGTGCTGCTAAAGAAACAATCACGCTAGTGAGAGGAAGCCTACAGAAGTGGAGAGAATCTTTGTCAGCTACACATCTGTGGATTATTTTCAGGAATATATGAAGAACTAAAAAGTACAAAGAGTCTACAAAACAAAGGTTCCATTAAAAATATGGGCCTAAACAGTATAAAAGGAGAAGGAAGAGGAGGAGGAGGAGGAGGAGGAGGAGGAGGAGGAGGAGGAAGAGGAGGAGGAAGAGGAGAAAAAGAAGAAGGAGGAGGAGGAGGAGGAGGAGGAGGAGGAGGAGGAGGAGGAGGAGAAGGAGAAGGAGAAGGAGAAGGAGAAGGAGAAGGAGAAGAAGAAGAAGAAGAAGAAGAAGAAGAAGAAGAAGAAGAAGAAG
>JANHMN010000017.1:9646562-9686852 GCA_030674055.1 Rhabdomys pumilio | reverse complement strand
GAAGAAGAAGAAGAAGAAGAAGAAGAAGAAGAAGAAGAAGAAGAAGAGCAGCTAATAAATATTTCAGAAACTGTTCATCATTCCTAGGAATTAGTGAAATGAAAATAAACAGAACTGAAATTTGTCCTCATCCCAATCAGAATGGTAACAACAACAACCAAAGCAAAACAAAAACAAATTCTGGAATTGTTCTAGAGAAAATACCACCCTCTTTAACAGTTGGTGGTTTTACAAACTGGTCCACAGACTACAGAAATCACTGTGGTCATACTATTTTTGTTTTTTGTTTTTTATTTTTTGATGTATTGTCAGTTGTACTTTGTGTTTTAATCATAATTTTGTATCTTTTCATAGTCTCTCTCTGATTCTCATATTCTTCAGTCAAACATGTTGGATCCTGTATTATCTCTAGTTTTGGCTTCTTTGATATAAATTTCCTTAGGCTGTTTATATCACAGGAAGTTTTTTACTTTCCTTTAGTTATGGCCAATAGTTTTTCTGGGTATATGAGTGTAAGTCGCCCATCAAAGTCTTTTAGAATGTGGAGTGCCTTGTTCCAGGATCTTCTGGCTTTCGAAGTCCGTTGAGAAATCAACTGTTGTTGTGATGGTCTTTTCTTTATACATGGCTTGCACTCTTTCCCTTGGAGCATTCCATGTACTTTCTTTGCTCTGTATACTTTCATAGTCTTTTGACTATGATAAGCCATGGAGATTTTCTTTTTGAGTCTTTTATACTTGGTACTTTGTGTGTTTCTTCTATCTATATGGGTGTGTGATTTCTTGGTTTGGGGATTTTTATATTTTATAATCTTGCTGAAGACCTGTGCTACTGATTTAGGAATCTTCTCCTTCATTTATGCCTGTAATTCAAAGGTTTGTTTGTTTTCATGGTGTCCCATATTTACTGTATGTTCTTTTTCCTTTAAAAAATTTTATATATCTTGCTTATTTAGATTTTCTAGTTTGTCTCTGAGTACTGATGTTGTATCTTTTACTTGATTCATTCCATCTCTAATGGAATCCAATGCCCTCTTCTGGTGTGTCAGAAGACAGATACAGCAAACTCATATATATAAAACAAATAATTAAAAATTAAAAAAAAAGGTTAGGATGTTATTTACCAATCTAGCTGAATGTGATGAACCTGAGAGAACAAGACCCAAAAATGAGGTGAATTAAAGTCTTCTGCAATAGCCAGCTTTAGTCAGAGAATCAGGCAACTTAGACTGTTTAAGGAGAATCACATGATTGAGTTGTTCGATCACAAGGACATATGACACTTAGAAACAAATGCATTTTTCCAGAGTTATATGAATATCAACAGATGAAGTAAACTAATTCCCATTCACTACACCTGGAAGGAGCATGAAAATATGTTCCAGGGACAATTCTGTGTTTTGAAGTAACTGAGTTCACAAGACTTGTCTTGTTTTCTTGGAGTTTTCTCACAAACACTCAGACTTCTTACATGACTCCATTCTTGGACTGCATTCCAACAGGATACAGAATGGGGGCTTGGGGTTAAAAAAGGATAGTCCTGACCAAATCGCAGTCTATTTATTTTTCATAAATTGTTAAAATTTCTTAAAATTTATTTTAAGCTGTTACATGAAAATAGAAAATTTATTCATGTTCCTGAGATAATATTTTTACAACTGTATGTGGTTGTAATATTTAAATACTTTTAATTATATGTTCTCAGAAACTTACTATTTCTTTATAAAACTAGCAAACCTTTCTTCTTCTTCTATTAAAAAACTATTTTGAATAATCACTGGTGACATGCCTCTCATCCACAACTAAAGTTCAGTGAAACAATGTGGTTATGGTTTGAAGTCATGTGAACTCTTCGAATCTCCTTCTCTGTATGTACTGTTGTTGTATACAAAAGCTTTTATTGATTTGCACAAGTTGATTCTGTGTCCTGCCACATTGCTGAGCTTGTTTGTTGTTTCTAGAGGTTTTCTGGTAGAACCTTCGGAATCTCCAATGTATAGTAGCATACCCTTCTACTGAAAAATGTGTCAATACTTTAAACTGAGAAGACAGAAGGATTTCATTTTGTCCATTGGAGGCCCATGGGCATGTTTGAATTTTGTGTACTTTTAAGGTTCATACTGTTAGAATTGCACTAAGGTTTCTGTGAGATGCAGCACAGAAAATATTTGATAAAAGCTACATTCACATTTCCTGCGGTTTTTAAATGCATTAGTACTGTTACCACAATTATTAGTTTTATTTTGAGACCAGCACTGGCTGGGCTTTAATTTACAATTGTCCTGTCTCATTCTTCCAGGACAGGGATGGCAGGTGTGTGCCATCACACTGGACCACAGTTTACTTTTAAAGAAATTCTTGTCTAGCAGAGTGTTAAAAATAGTGTTACTCAAACCTTTGGAAGCATTTTGTGTAAATATGAAGCAGGCTTTTAATATTATTAGAGACCTATCTCAGTTAGTGTATCATTGCTGTGAACAAAAACCATGACCAAGGCACCTCTTATAAAAGAATGTAACTGGGGCTTCCTTAGAGTTTCAGAGGCTGGGCCATCATCATCATAGCAGGGAGAATGGTGAGGAGCATTGTCTGGAGAAGTACGTGAGACCTTTGAACTTGATCTATAGGCAGGCAGAGAGAAGAGAGAGAGAGAAAGAGAGAGAGAGAGAGAGAGAGAGAGAGAGAGAGAGAGAAAGTGCACGAGCCTGAGACTGACTACAGTTTTTGAAACCTCAAAGCCCACCTTCTAGTTACACACCTTTTCTAACAAAGCCACACCTCTTAGACCTTCTAATTCTACCAAACACTTTTACTTCCTGGTCACTAAGTATTCAAATATATGAGTCAATGGGCCCATTCTTACTCAAAGCACCGCAGGCCTTTATCTAACTAAATAAACCCAGATTACTCAGATTGTTCTAATTTAAGGAAGGCTTGCAGATAATCTTACCATCACACTACTTGGCTCTATGCTCTGACCTATTCTTTTCTGGTATAATCCCTCTCCTCATCTCCATAGTCAATGAATAGAGTCTATAGGATATAGCCTCTATAATTCAGTTTTACATGTCTATCTAAATATTTCATTATGTTGTCATTTTTTGAGTATTTTTTGTATATTTTGTTTTAAACACAGTTGGGATTACTTTTGGAGAATTTTTATTGTGTCTGACTCATGTGTGTTGGATAAATTTATCAGAGGTTCCATGTCACTGTTAGCATTTGTTAATTATTCCTTCCCATTTACCTTGAGATACATTTCTGTCTCTTTGTGTAACAAGTCAATTTCAACTGGATCCTGACTGTCTGCCAGGGTTATACTATGAGATTACAGATATTTTTAAAACTTTGGTGGGCACTAAGCCCCTTTGATACCACTCTGCCACACACTGGAAGGTGTGAATTTTTCATGCGCAAGTAGAAGCAAAATTTAGATTATGATGATGAAAGGACAACGATTCCTCTTTAATGCATGGGAAAGAGGAAATTCAGGGACAACCCTTCTCCTCCAGTGATACCATTCTTGCAGTAAAATCATCACTTTAGAACAATGTTAAGTCTGGTGGAAGCTACTGGAGCAACTCCTTACATGGCTCCTCTTTCTTTAGCTGTGGGAACAGTGGTTTTCTTGTCATGGACTAAAAAGGTTTAGGTGTAGGTGATCCACTCTCTTTTTGCCCACTGAGTGGAGGTCAGGTTCAGTTTGTAACTATGGTGGTTGGCTGCAGTAGGTTGATTATTATCTACATATCGAAGTGAGTATGTCCTTTTCCTTGACCTTTGTTTTGTCAGACTACATTTTCTCCTGAATATATGTATATATACATATAAAATATATAAATATATACACATACAAATATATACACATACAAGTATACATATATATATATATATATATATAAATGTACACACACATACACACACACACACATATAAAAGCAAACAGACAAGTGAACAACCCCCCCCCCCCCGCTGCCAATTAGACTGTTCATTTTATTTATCACCCTGTCTTTCACATAGATGTCAAAACTAGCTCCCACGAACTCAATGCCATATTGTTCCTTGGATCCTAGGCCTCTTGGTTCTGTTCTGTGGAATCTTTTCTTTGACTTATAGACAAGGGGGAGGCCTTTACCAGTATCTATTAGGAAAAAATGTCTACATCATCTTCTAGAATTGGAAGCCTTAGCTAGTTTTCAAATAGTAAACACAAAGCACATGGATTCAGTAATGTATTGTTACAAAGTTGCCATAAGAATGCATGATACAGAAAGACAGTAATAAAACGATGAGAAAATAAAACCAGGCAAACAATAACCACATTTTTAAAAACCACTATATATCTGTATTAAAAGCAACAGATTTCAAGGCAAGTCATTTTTCCAGCAGTTAAAGAGATTCTTCACCTAAATTTTATATAGCTTGTAATGTATGATACATTTAAATACTTACTATTTTCTAAAATTTTCAGTGTAAATAATAGAGTGAATCAAGTTTATGATATATACATTTCTACATAGCCTAGGTCAACCTAAAATAATAATGGAGAGTAAAAAATTGAATAGCACCAATAATATCAAGTTAACGGCATAACTCATTGTTTATGCTGTTTATGAAATGTGGATGATATTTTAGTGCACATGGAATGTTTATAAAAGTTAACAATTTTACAAGCTACAAATTAACTTTCATAAACTTTACATGGTTAACATTCTTCAATCAAAATGTAATTGCATGACCTGCTGCTTTTTAGAAAATATACTACATAGGTATCAACTGAGTCAATTTTTAGTCAATTTTATATTCTCTTGTGTTACGTTTGTAAATGGCATGAAGGAAAACCCTTTTGCTCTGTTTCAAATATAAATAGTTAAACAGCTACCCCATCCAATTGACCTTTTTAGAGAATTATGAGTGTATCTTATCTTAATATTTGAACATCTGGAACATCTGGACCATTGGAGGCTAGGCTGATCCAAGGCTTTCTTTGAGGCTCTGTTGTGTGATAAAGAAATACAGCTCCTTCTAAAACCAGGCACCGGCTTAGTTAGCCTTAGGTCAGCTGAGACTTCAGATCCCGAGAAAACAATTGTTTTCCTGCTTACAGGACTATAGTTATCAACCCCAAGGCTGCTGTGTTCTCTGTCTGTAATGTTCTTGAGATAACCTGTGTTTCTCTTATGCAATATTACTTGATCAGCTTCACAAATCTTGTACACAACATCTGGAATCCAAACTTTCTTTTGTTCTGTGTTCTATCTTCTTTATCTTCTGACTCTTTTGTCCTCTCTCTTTGGACCCTGTGGCTGATGAAAGACCACTAGTCCAAATTACTGGAGTATTGTGTATAGTAGATTGAGTTAAGTGATAAAACTGGACAAAGGCTTCTACACATCTACAGTTCTGTCTCTAGACATGTGCTTGTGTATTCCCTACTCAGAGTAATTTTTCCTCACTGTTTTTGCTCTAATTAGTATCTTGTGTTTAAAAAAACCGACGGGGAGGGGGGGGAGAACCTTTGTATATGACCTATCTGTAGACATTTTGTCCTGGTTCTTCTTCCTAGACCCATGCTCCCAGAAATAAGACTCAGACTCCAAATATATTTACAAATTCCTTGGCCATATAGCTAAGCTCTACTCTCACCAGATCATAACTTAGGTAACCCAATTTTTATAACCTACATTTTGCCACATGACTGGTTACCTGTGCTTAGATACCATGTGTCTATTTCATCACATCTCCCAGGCAAATTATCCTCCACGGCTCTATTCCAGAATTCTTTTCCCTCCAGAATGTCCCACCTCCTGATTTCTGCTTAAGCCATAACGTATCTGATTTCTTATTGACAAGTGCCACATCCATACAGACATAAGATATTCTCTCTACATCTATCTGCTTCAGACCTGGTTCAGAGCCCTTCTGTGTCATCATATTGCATTATAGTTCCTCTGTAATAACACTCTAAAAAGCACAACTGTGTATAGTCGATTGTTGTGGTTTAGGTTCATAAACCTAAAACCTAACTGGGCATGACATGAGTAGTACCCATTTGATAACTTAATAACTAAAGTACTTCAGAGCAAGTAGACATGAGGGTGCCATCCATAATAATCAGAGTATTTTTTTAACTCAAGAAATAGAGATTAATGGGCACTAAACTAAAATTTAAAAATCTATAAAATTACTACATAATTGTTTATTAACAACATTCCAAGATCCATTAGCTAATTGTTTCTGTGCTTTGTAAGTACAAATATTTAAAGTATTAATCACTGGAACTTAAATTATTTTTCACAACAGATTATAATTTCATGTAAGAAAGCATTAATACTTTATATTATATATATGAAAGGAAATGAAAAATAACAATTAAAAAGTAAGCAAATAAAAAACACAGCTTGTCTTAATTACTTTTCTTTTGATGTGTTACTATACTGTGACCAAAGCAACTTAGAAAAGAAAATATTTAATTTAAGGGCTCACAGTTCTAGAGGTTTACAGTAGACTAGAGTAGTTGTTGAGAAGAGATGATTTTATCTATCTATCTATCTATCTATCTATCTATCTATCTATCTATCTATCTGGGGGTGGAAATGTCATGAGCTTTTGAAATCTCAAAGCCCACTCCCAATGACACAACTCCTACAAAGCCACGCCTCCTAATCCTTCCAACACAAAGGGGAACAACAACTGAAACAAGCAAAAAAACTTACAAACTCATGAAAGCTGAGCAAATAACTACTGAATGAAAACTGGATTAAAATATAAATTAAGAAAGAAATTAAAAACATTTCATAATTCAATTAAAACTGAAAACACAGCATACACAAACTTAAACAACACTGAAAGTGGTTTGTTTAAGAGGCATGTTCATAGCACTAAGGGCTTACATAAAAAATTTGGAGGGCTCTCATTTTACAAACTTAAGAGCTCACTTGAAAGTACTACAACAATAAGAAGAAATCACATCCAAAAGAAATAGATGGGAAGAAATAATGAAAGTCAAAGCTAAAATAAATAGAACAGAAGCAAACAAATAAAATACAAAGAATGAAGGAAACAAAGATTTAATTTTTTAGAAAATAAATAATATTGAGAAACACCCAAATCAACAAAAAGATGAAATGAGATCTAAATTAACAAAATTAGAGACCAAAAGGGAAACATGACAGCAGAAATTTTCTCAACAGGTGCAGCTTCAAGAGTTAACTCAAGACAATACAACCAATAGAAACCTAGCTGGTAACCTAATTAAATAGAAGCAGTAATTAAAATCTCACAACCAAAAATTAAAATCCTTATCCAAGTGGTTTTAGTGAATTCTGGCAGACGTTATAATAAGCAGTAATACTAATACTTCTCAAATTATTCCATAAAATAGTAAAAAGGAAATTGCCAATTTTTTTATGAAAGCTACACAGACCAATTTTCCTAATGAACATAGACACCAAAATTTTCTATAAATACAAACGAAAAGCCAAGAACACATCAAAAATATCATCCACCAGGAACAAATAGATTTCCTCATAGAGATGCAGAATGGTTCAAAATGCTTAATTAATACATCTAATTAACCACATAAACATAAAAAAAAATCCCATGATCATCTCATTAGATGTATGAAAGGTCTTTGACAAAATCCAACAACCCTTCATAATAAAAGTCCCGGAGAGACCAGAGATACAAGGGAAATGTTTTAACATAAAAGAAGCCATATACAGCAGGTCCATACACCAATTTAAACAGAAAGAAACTCAAAGCATTTTCACTAAAATGAAGAAGACAAAGTTGTCCATTCTCTCTAAATCTATTTAACCCAGTTCTTGAAGTTGGCTAGAACAATCAGACAACTGAAAGAAATCAAGTAGATACAAATAAAAAAGGAAGACATCAAAGTATCTGTACTTGCTGATTGTATGTATATAAATATTTTTGACTTCTACCAGGAAACACCTACAACTGATAAACTGTTTCAGTAAAGTAAAAGGTTATAAAAGTAAGACACAGAAATTGTTAACTCTCTAAGGGAAACTCCATTGTTGGTGGGCGTGTAAACTTGTACAGGCACTGTGAAGTCAGTGTAGCCGTTCTCAGAAAGCTGGAACTAGATCCACCTCAAGAGACTGCTATACCATGAGAATATGCCTAAAACACTCTTTATCCTGCTACTGAGAGACTTTCTCAACCACGTTCTGTTGTGAATTTGGTCTATTGCTTATATTATGTTAATTGGGTCCCCAAAATTGCACCAGAATTCCTATGTCCTCACAAAAGACAGTGAGGATACCTGCCTCCAGTTGGTTTTGATTGGTAAGTAAAGTTGTAAGTAGCCAACGGCTGGACAGAGAGACAGACTTTTAGGAGTCCTGGGCAAGGGAGGAAGAAGGGATAGCTGCTATGCTGGAAAGGAAGAAGGACGCACCAGGCCTGAGAGGTGCAGAAGAGAGGATAACCAATATGTAAGAGTCTGGGACTGTGGCCCAGGAGCCCTGCAGGTCTGGGTCCAGGGCCGCAAAACTGGAATATAGATTTTAGTAAGTAATTACTCAGGAATATGGAAGAGGAGTAAGTTAGCTACGTGAAGGTTAAGGCCCACTCATTCAGCTGTTTAAGGCATATTTAAATATAAAGCTGCATGTGTAT
This sequence comes from Rhabdomys pumilio, assembly GCA_030674055.1. Classification (NCBI taxonomy): domain Eukaryota; kingdom Metazoa; phylum Chordata; class Mammalia; order Rodentia; family Muridae; genus Rhabdomys; species Rhabdomys pumilio. The sequence continues at coordinate 9,678,207 of JANHMN010000017.1, read as the reverse complement.
GTTTTTCATTCAGGAACTCAGAACATCGGGCCGGGTAGTGAGGAACACGCCGCCACCACTGGTATGATTTGAGTTGAGTTATTTGGGTTCTGCATCTCTTGTGGAGTGAACCTTAAGCCAAATCGCCGTTGGGTGGTTACTTTCACAAGCTTTGCGCCACCATTGCACTAGTATAACTTGCAGATAGGCTACCATTATAGATCTAAATGTGGCGGGGATGGTGTTTACATTTTTTACTTTTGGTAACACACAGAGGAAGTTCCTGTACCAAAGACACTTGTGTGTAAAGGCAAAGGCTTTATGTACAAGACACTTGTGTGTAAAAGCAAAGGCTTTATGTACAAGACACTTGTGTGTAAAAGCAAAGGCTTTATGTAGGCAGAAGCTTGGATTCTTCACATTCAGTTAGTTGTGTAAGTGCTGTCTTTAGCAATGGAGCTTTGCTGTTTGTGGAGAGCAACCTGTAGTCTTGGCAACAGCCGGGATTTGGGGTATTCTCACAGGATCACTTTGGCTAAGAACTCAATTAGATGTAACACAATCCTGGTACTGGAGGCTTTGTTTTGGTGACAAGGGATGGCTGGTTGAAGGCTTTATCTACATGGAGATTTTATTTAGATTGCCTTTATACATGCATATAATTTAGGAAGTTTCTATTGTATTTCCATGCCACTTCTCATATGCCACTTAATTTTAGCTACCTTTCTTTGTGTTCCTCCCTTGCTCCCTATGCTCCACCCCACCCTCCACCATTCTTACTTGGTCATCCTGTTCCACATCCTCTATCCATCCATAACTATCTGTTCTACTTCCTTTTCTAAAGGAGGTCTCTCTGTACCCCAGGCCCCTACTCTAGACCTAACCTCTGTGGTTCTACGGATTGTAGCTTGGTTACCATTGACTTAACAGCTACATCTTTCTTTTTGTCTTTTCTGTTTGTCTTTCTGGGTCCAGGATACCTCCTTTAGGATGAATTTTTCTAGTTCTTCAAAGACATTTCTAAATTTTCCGAAACACTCTTCTTGAATTTAAAGACTGAAGGAGCACCGGAAAATCCCTGGGACTGATCAAGAATGCAAAAGAGCCACATTTGATGCATTTCTGAGCACATTAATGCCTGTTAAACATATTCATGAAAAGTAATAAAATGCACCTTTACACTAAGTAGGATCAAGAGGGAATGTGCAGTGAAGCATAGTTATGATGTGAGATTTCGTATCAATAACTTTCAAGGGATAATTTACCACTACAACTCAGTTTTTTTTTTTAAAAAAAAACTTCATTTATTTTTTAAATGCTATCGAATTTATCAAATTTAATGTTAATCTCACTTGAGCACTGAGTGTGTGGCTTCATGATGAACATGCAAACCTCATGGACTAGGTATGAAAGCATTGACAAAGGCAAGCTGAATAAGTGTATTGCACTTGGGGGATACGTACATTCCTTGTACTTCAACACAGTTTGTTTTTCCTCAAAATTTAACTGACTTGTACATCCATAAGCTTGTAACCCATATATACATTACAAGCTTATGGATGTACAAGTCAGTTATACAGTTATATTTTGGGAAATATATCTATATCTATATCTATATCTATATCTATATCTATATCTATATCTATATCTATATCTATATCTATATCTATATCTATATCTATATCTATATCTATCTATATCTATATCATCTATATCTATCTATATCTCTCTATCTCTATCTCTATCTCTATCTCTATCTCTATCTCTATCTCTATCTCTATCTCTATCTCTATCTATATCTATTCTCAGTGATATATATCACTGAGAGTTGAGATTGGTTAATTAATAACTTGGTCAGAGTGAACTGATAAGCCAGAATCATGATTACTAGATACAGAAACACAGAAAAGACCAGGAAGAAAGATGTGTGCATAAAGTTGCCCATTTCCTGAAAAATCAACAGTATTTTTTTTTGAAAAGTCAAGCACCATCAGTTTAAAAAAGATAAGTTTCTTTGATATATATATAGTTCATATATACACAGTAATAAAAAAGATAAGTTTCTTTGATATATATATAGTTCATATATACACAGTAAGGAGAGTCATTTGCCCTCAGCATGGCAATGTTCACAGGGTGGGGAATCAGATTGCTAATTCAGCTTCTCTGCAATACTGGTCCAGAGTTAAAACTGTCACCCCCTTGATGGGTAGCATCACCACCTTCAATTTGTGTCAGTCCCCTGCACAGCAAGAAGACTTAAGCATAAATCCTAATCAAGAGGGTGGATAGTGGATTGGTCCTTAAAGCAGTCAATGTATAACAAATTGCTCTCCCGGCATGAAAAATGAGGTCATGAAGATTTAAATGTGGCAAGAAAGAAGAAGGTGATGTCTGCTCAGGAAAGATACTTAGTGTGAATCCATCTGTGGTAATAGATTAATTGCCTTCATTATCAAAGATGTATATCTCACACCAACTATCAATAAATGTTTCAGATTCACTCAGGAGTGATTGCTCTGTTGGTACAGAAGATAAAACCCGTTTGAAACAAAAAATATTCAAAGTATCTACTAAATATATCTCTAAAATTTTCTGTAATTTAAAAGTTTTGTAATAAAGTATAATTACATATCAAGTAAAGAAGAATCAGAGAAGAGATGTTTTAATCAACCACATTACATGTAATGAGTCATTTTTATAAGCCTCTGTAGTTGAGAGCTAAAGAGATACAAAGATAAATGTGACTGAAGAGATCTGAGTGAGGGAAACTAACCCTACTTTGCTTGCATTTTAATCAGACTTAAAGAGAATTAGGGTTTTTAAAAAATCATTTAATTCATTCTACCCCATCTTGCCTCAGACTTTTCGTGCATCTTCTCTTCAAATACATGACTTCTAATCTTTCTGATTACATTATTGCATCCTCGATGTGTGTGACATACTAGGAAACAATACTTCAACAACAAAATATGGATTTCTAAGTACATTTCTATCTTTTCTTAATATGTATCAGAACAGGGAGTATTTGTTAAAATCACTGAGTCTCATACCCATAATGCTAAGCATTTCAAACCCACTTTCTAGTAGACTGAGCAGAGTGAATCTGGCCAGGTGTTCTTTGGTGCCTGTGCTGTTTGCTACCATCTTTTTACATCATAAATGTTTGTATTAACTAAGGTACAGGCTGGGGTCAGTGAAACTGTTCTTTTCAGTCTTGAGCATTATCACACAATAAGAAAAGGAGTAAAGTATCATCTTTAATTTAGGCAGAAGACTCTGCAGTTTATCTCTTCATTGGTTCATTCGCTCATTCAGAAATACTTATCAGGCATATATTATGTCTGTGGTAAGGCCACAGGGTTTCAACCTGTGGTCTCGACCCCTGGGGGGCGTTAAATGACAGGGATCACTTGAGGTGGTCAGAAAGCAAAGATATTCATACTATTATTCATAACAGTAGCAAATTATGGTTATGAAGTATTAATGAAATAAGTTTATGGTCGGGGGGTGGGCAGTCACCACAGCTGGACAACTGTAAAAGGTTACAGCATTCCATGGTTTGAGACACTGTTCTGGAGGGAAGTTAATTGACAAAACATAAGCATTACTTAATTCATAGATTTCTGGCTTTGAAAATAATGTGCGTTTTAAATGGGAGGAAAGACATTTTTAAAAGGGAAGCCATCTAAAGGGTAGGAATGACCAAAAACAAACCAGATCAAATGTGTTGAAAGAGACCGAGAAAGGCTGGTAGGGAAGGAGCAAGCACAACCATGTAACCAGTTAAAACAATTGCCTTGAGCAGACGTGTTCTGAGTGAGCAAGAGTGAGGGAAGATGACTTCAGACAGAAGGAAAACCGGGCTGATGTGAGACTCCTCTGCTTGTGCTCAGTGGCTGGGGAAGAAGCCACTCTGGGTAAGGCAGAGTCACTTATGGGCTGGGAACAGTAGATAATAGCTTCATGCCACTGACTTAAGGGCAGATTCATGCATAAATTCACATACCAAAACATAGTACATAGACTGCTGATTTTTTTTTTGATCAGATGACATTTAGTGAATGTTTTTTTTTTCTTAAAAATCAATAAAAGAAAATGAAGAAAATTTAAATCAGTGTCTCTGAGTATATTCACAGGGTCTATTTTTATAATACTGATATTTTTCTTAAAGATATTTTATTTTTCAAAAATATATTTATTTCTCTCAAAAATTCCAACAAGACACCTTTGAGCCAATATGTATTTATATCCCATTCTTCTCTGAAGTGTCCAGGCTATCAATCTTTCTGTATTATTTTTTAAAGGTCATTTAAGTCCCTTTACATGAGTGTGTTTGCTGGAAAAAATAAGACTAATCACTAATATAAAGATTAAATTTATTAGTTAATAATATGACATTTTAAAGAACTTTAAAATAAATAATTAAAATACCTTAGTTCTTTGGTATACTGTTTTTCTCATTTTGTATATAGAGTAACTGAAGCTTGTAAATGCTGATATACATTAGTCATCAACCAGTAAACAGAAAAGTTCAACTTTCACACTGATCTTTAGCTTTGTTTTATTAGGTGTGTTGGGAAAACCAGCCAACAAATAAACAAAACCATAAACCTTGACCAACGTTGAGTGTGACTCTGAAGTCTCTCCTCCTCCACTTGGTTATGCAGTGGTGACTGCCTGAGGACTTACATGCCCGTTATTGGCTCAGTTACTTTGCCTTTGAACTGTAAGTCATACGCTTGCATTTACTGTGCATGGAGCAGAGTTTAGTCTCTGCCACGACAATGATCTTATACAAAGTCTCTTTCCTTTTTAATTCCATTGGATACAAGGTTTGCTCAGCAAAGGCCAGAACAGTGTCTAACAAAGACCACAAAGCACAGTGAGGTGTCTGGGCATTTATCATCAAACACTGAGATGGAGGCTAAATGTTGAACATTACCATAGGGCCCAGGGGGCAGATGCTATGAACCCCAGAGATCAAGTTGATATTACAGTCTTCTGTGGAGCCTGCATTAGTGTATATTAATTTTTCATTAGATTGTTATGATTACTTTTATTTACTGGATAGTATGTTTAATTGGAAATAGTTTAGAAATCAATATAAAATATCATATTAAAGTCAAATACCCTTAGTAAGGATATTTAATCTGAGTGTAAACATTAACTCTGTTTCTAAGTTTCTGAAGAATTTTGATTTTCTTTCCACGTTGACTCAATATATATATATATATATATATATATATATATATATATATATACTTTCTTCCTTTCCGTATATTTTGTCTATGCACCCAATATTTATTTATTTATTTAATGACAAATTGTGTGTATATATATATATATATATATATATATATATATATGTGTGTGTGTGTGTGTGTGTGTGTGTGTGTATGTGTATACTTTTTATTTACCTGAAAAGAAACACACATGTAAACTATACAGTGTGGGATTGTAAGAACAGTCAATTTTGATTTAGTTCAGAGAAATGTGAAGTTGAGAGATTTCTAAATTCAGTAAAAGCTCAAATTACCATAACTATTTTTTCTGGTATTCTTTTGTGTATTATGTAAAGTACTTTTGTTACTGGTATTTATGCTATGAAATGAAATCTACTTTAGTTAGATGACATCTAAAAACTGTAAGGGACAAACATATTCGAATAACTTAATGAATAAGTACTATAACCTTCTTTTGTAAATAAGCAAACTTACAAATAGAAAAACAAAGCGGTTTTTCTCATCATACCACAACTAAACTCCAACAAATTTCTTTTAAAACCAATCTACTAAAGTATCCTGAAGGTATATAAACTTAAATAGCTCAGAAAACCCCCTTGATTCTCTTACATTTCCCATGTGCTATACTTGTTTGCCTTATAGAATGGGCTTGCTAATGACTTCAGTGTTAATATCCATTCTTTCTCTTCTTGACATAGTATGATTGATATAGGTATAAAATACTTGTGATAATTTTTCGAAACTGTTTCAAACATAAAGTCAGTTTATAACAATGTATATAGCTACACATCTTTGTAATACACTTTTTTTGTTGGTTATTTGTTTTTCCATTTCCAAAAATTGTGATGATTATTTGAGGATATTAACTTTTTTTCTGGGCACAGTGCCACAACTGTAGAATTTAAAAGGCAGAAATCAGGGCATCTGTGAGTTCCAGGCCAGCCAGAGTTACATGTTCAAAACAAAACAAAGCAAAACAAACAAGTTCAATCTAAAACTTTCTAAACACTCAGTTGCTCAGTCCTGCATGGCCTCTGTCTATTACCTTACTCCCTCTTACTAAATGAACTGTCTTTTGTCAATTTATCTATCTTTAAGATATTTTCTGGACATGAATTACATATTAAGCTACTTTCATCCTTCTCGTTGTCTTCTACTCCATCAGTGCCATCTTTTATTAGCAATAGTCTATCATTGCCATACATTCTAATTTATTTTCTTTAATTTTATGACTATCCCTTCCTTTATGTTGTAGTTAAGAAACAACTGCGTGGTTCAAGATGTATGTTTCTATCTATATTCTCCTACATTTGCCTCTAAAACTCAAATGTTTTGTTTATCAGTCAGATCTTCAAACTCCCTGTGGTTTTTATAGCTGGTGTAAGTACAGGTGAAAACATAATTTTATTTTCTTTATGAACATGCACCTGACTTGGTTTCACTTACTCTCACTTATTTTATACCTTTTCTTCTGAAAATATGTTATTTCTATTTTATACACATATTCTTTTCTCACCAGCTTCTTTGATCCATTCATTTACAAATATATTTGACTGAAAACCAGCTTATCCCAGTTTTAGGAAATAAATGTTTACTTGTGAGTCTTGCATTAATACTGCAAATTTTGAATGAACCTTTGCAGAAAGGATGCAATTCTACATAATAATTAGACATCATCATTAGAGAATTTTGTCAACACCCAAGCAGATCTACAGTTGGTGGAATGACGTGGTGAACAGAGACACTTAGCATCTTCTCCATCTCCTTGTCTCTCTTCCTGTTCTATGCAGACTGAATATGTTAAGAATGAAAGAGAACCACAAGCCTTTGTGTATAAATGCCCCTTATAGTTTATTAATTAGCTGAGCTGCAGAAGATTGGAAAGACTGAAAATAGTAGAGAATATCCTCCTGTGATATTCTTGAGATCTAGTGTGAAATAATTCAGTTTTTCTGTGAAAGCATATAAAAGTAATTTAGGGGATTTTCTATGCCCCACCCTACTCCCAGGAAACTGCAGGGTGTTTCTGTGCTAACTCTAGCCTGTTTTAGGTGCTGAATGAGACAGAGATCTGAAATTTTTATTAACAAGCTGTTAGCATTATGCTGGACAGTTCTGAGCTATTCTACCCTTTAAGACCACCTATTTCCCAGCCACATGGTCCTTTACCTTTAATCTGAGTTTGCTCTGTCTTTCTCTGCTCTATGTGTGTCTTCATGGAGACTCCTCTGGAGAGCTACTCATGGAAGCTCCTCAAGGTAATCCACACCTCCTCCTTCTTCTTCCCCTCCCTTCCTTCCCCTTCTTCTCTTTCTACCCTCACTCCCATCTCTTTCTGAGACCTCCTCACTGGGCTCACAACTCCTGTCCTATTCTCTTCTGCCCAACTAACTGACTGATCATCTCTTTATTCACCAATAAAAAGTGATGGAAAAAGTTTTTTACATATTGTAGAGACTGAGGATGCTTGACCATGCCATCCTTTGGACTGAAACCAGATGTCTGGGCGTAGAAATCAGCATCTGAATTCGCAGTGCACAAAGTCGTCTCCTAACAATATTGTACAACATCAGTTTCATTGGGGGACTTTAAACATGCTGGTTGATAAATGAACCCTTGACTGTTGGCTGTCGTTGGTTTTCATCTTTCTAGTACTATTATAAAATAGGTAACACACTTTTGACCTAATTTATAGTTCATTTTGGGTTCACCCACAGATTTAATGTAGAACATTGCTGTTTTTAATATTTCTAAAATTGGATAACAAATTTTACCTCCAGGTTCTTAATGCAGGAAAAACTAGAGTAAACCATTTCACCTGAGTGAAGGAGAAACAACACAATTCTACAGAAAAATGGATGTACTCAGCTGCAGGAGATTGTCTCAGTCTAAAAAATAACCACAGTAACTATCAGAATTGCATTACACACAATTCTGGAGGCAGAGAAGTCCATGGTTTGTTATTTGCTGAGAACTTGCTTCAGGTCTGTACCATTTCCTCTCTTGGCTGTGTTCTCATGCCATGACACTATGGAGAAGTGTTGTGGGATTTCAATTAAGGTCCTAATGCAGTTCATGAGGAGTCAGGCTGCCTATTGACTCACCAAAGGCCTTTGATACAGAAAACACAGTTCTGGCTATTAGATTTTCACATATAAACTTAAGGGAATGGCATAAATAATCCCTCAGTCTCTCCAGACACAAAAATAGTGCACTCACTCTATTTTCTTCATCACCTCTTCTTGGAACTTCCCAATTTGCCCAGTTGACATGAAGTATTTATTGTATGCACCACAAAACCTTGTCATGTCTCATTATTCAGTTCTACAGCTGTTTAAAGATTTTTATGTGTTTGCTACTGCTGTCCCTTTATTTCTCAGGGCCAGGCACACTTTCATCTTTACCTTTGTCCATTCATGTTGCTATAACAAATTGTTGTATTTGAATGGTTTAAATAACAGAAACAGTCTTCTCTTAACTCTAGAGTCAAGGAAGTCTTTGATTAAATTATTTCATGAGGGATCTTATTCTAGCTTAGACTTACTTACGCCATCCCATTTTATCTTCTTGTGACATAGGACTGATGGCGCTCTCTGACATATTCACTGAGGTGATAATGCATCTAGATGATTCTTCCTTCATGACCTAATCAACTCTCAAACACATCATTTCAAAGCATGATCACATTGGAGATTAGGTTTCATCCTATGAATTGGGAACATACACACTCATTTCAAAGCAAAAAATAAAATTGTGAATTTTAGCAATTGACTCCAGAATGGGATGCTGTTGTTCTGTGGCAAGAATGAGCAACTGAAAACACTTGGTAGAGTAGGGAGGGCATCTGTCTCATGCATAACTGAGACAGATCATCAGGCTCAATGGGTCAAATCACAACTGTGCTTATAGAAAAGAAATGGTAACACTGAAACAAAAACGCTAGCAGAAAAATCAAATTTCTTAGTTTGGTGTCATTGCACGACTTTCGTTCATTAATTGTCAAATTTACTTGTGCACTTACCAATTGCTCTCCTCTGTCTGTAATGTACCAGGTCAAAGTTAGTACATAGAGAATTAATTTAGAATTCCAAACTCAATTCATATTTTCTAGAACAACTTTACTGATTAAAATTTACTATTTTAACAATTACTTATGTGTTTGTTACTTTGTATTTATTTTGTTGACATGCAATTTTATGTAGCCTACGGTGACTTTGAACTCATGATGTAGCAGAGGATGTCCGTAAGCTGCACCTCCTGCTTTTGTAAGACCTTCACAAGGGAGGACCTCACCCAAGCCTCAGGAATTTGCGGCTAACCATTAACTCACAAGATACCCAACTTGATGCAATCAGCAAGAGGTATATTTCGATCAACATGTTGAAGTCAAGACCCATGACCCACACAGGGGCAGTGGGGTCTGACCCTGGGGCATTGGAGGCAGAGAAAATTTAAAGGCCAAAACCACAACCCAGGGGGGAAACCACAACCCAGAGGGAGTAAAGGAGGGCTATTGGAGAGTACCTGTGGAAAGTTCCAGCCCATTATTCAGTTTGTGACAGGGTCTAAGGAACAGTCATGGGGAACATTTTGTATAGGCTATTCTCTAAGAGCCTATTCGTAACCAACCATTTATCTTGTGGTCAGCCAAGTTCCTAAAACACAGAGCTCACGACCAAGCTGACCTGCACTCTTGGTTCTGCTCAGCTTGTTAGGAGGTTTTGAAAAATTTTAACCCTTTCACTTTCACCTCTACAGTACAAGGACGAGAGACATGACACTCAACACTAATTTTAATATTTATGAAAGAGATGATACTTAGAGAAAAGAAAGATAATATTGATTCTCTAGCCTTGGCTATTATTCTTAACCCATCGAAGTAAATAATAGATCTGAGTACTTTATATAATAAGTCACTGGAGTTAAAGAAGGATGATTCATGTTGAAGTGAAGGTAATGTCTGTGCCAAACATATAGGCAGAAGATAAAAGATAAACCAACAAATTTTGACTTTAAGCTGGTGCAAACCCAGCATTTTTTTTAGACAGGACAAATTTTAGGTTTAAAGTTTTGTGGGTGAGTTGGGGTCCTGCTTGGCTACTGGAGGTGGCCTCTTCAGGTTCTATGTCCCGACTGTTAGTTATCTTGGCTAAGGTTACCCTCCTTGACTCCTGAGAGTCTCCCCCATCTCAAATCTCTGGGATTTCCTAAAGATTTCCCCTAATCCCTGACACATGGCAGCTGCAGATTTCCATTCATTTTCCTGGCCCTCTGGGTCTCTCGCCTGTCTGTCTGTACACCTGATCCTGACCCCTATTCACTCCCCCCTCCCACTTCCCTCCTTCCCTCTGCCTCCTATGACTATTTTGTTCTCCCTTCTAAGTTTGATTCAAGCATCCCTGCTTGGGCTTTCCTTTTTGTTTAATTTCTTTGAGTCTGTGGGGGTGTATCATGGGTATTTTGTACTTTTTGGCTAAAATCTACTTATCAGTGAGTATATACCATATATGTCCTTTTGTGTCACTCAGGATGATATTTTCTAGTTACATCCATTTGCCTACAAATTCGTGATATCCTTGTTTTTAATAGCTGAGTAGCATTCCATTGTGTAAATGAACCACATTTTTGTATTCATTCTTTGGTTGAGGGACATCTGGGTTATTTCTGGTTTCTGGGCATTAGGAATAAAGCTACTAAAACCACAGTTGAGCATGTGTTCTTGTCGAATAGTGGAACATCTTTTAGGTATATACCCAGGAGAGGTATAGCTGGATCTTTAGGTAGAACTATTTCTAATTTTTTGAGGAACTGCCTTATTGACTTTCAGAGTGGTTGTATAAGTTAGCACTCCCACCAGCAGTAGAGGAAAAGCAGGGACAAAGGCTGAGGGAATGCCCAACCAATAACCAGCCCAACCTGAGGTCCATCACATGGGAAAGCACCAGTCCCTGACACAATCCCCCTGACAGTCTGTTATGCCTGCATACAAGAGCCTAGCATAACTGTCCTCTGAGAGGCTCTACCCTTCAGCTGACTGAAATTGACTCAGATACCCACAGCCAAACTTTGGGTGGAAGTCAGAGACTTTTATGGAAGAGTTGTGGGAATGATTGAAGGCCCTGAAGGGAATAGGAACCTCACAGAAAGACCAACAGAGTGAGCTAATCTGAACATCTGGGAGCTGTCAGAGCCTGAACCGAACCACCAACCAAAAACACAACCAGGTTGGAACAAGGCCCCTGGCACATATGTAGCAGATGTGTAGCTCAGTTTCCCTGTAGGCCCCTCAACAACTTGGGCAGAAGCTCTCCCTAAAGCTGTAGACTGATTATGGTATCTGTTCCTCAACAGGGTTTCCTTGTCTGGCCCTGAGAAGTGAGAGAAGATATGCCTACCTTGGCAGAGACTTGATGCATCAGGGTGGGGAACTACCTATGGGGATCCCATGCTCTCTGAGTAGAAGAGATTGGAGCGTGGGGATGGTTCTGTAAGGAGGGACTGGAATGGGGCAGTGTTTGATATAAATAAATTAATTAAAAATAATAAAAAAGCAGTATTAAAATCACAAAATAAAAGGAAAAAAATCTAAGATGTTTCTGTTATCTGGATTTTATTATTAGTAAAGAGACAATATTCTAGACTAAATGGAAGGATTTTTCAAATATAAACTATAAGAAATAACTTCGAGATTAGATTGCCAAACTGTTAAAAATGTAATAGATATAGTAATTTTTTTAGGTTTTAAAATACAATAAAAAAATTAAGTATAATAATGTTTGGTTTTTCACTTACATCTTATATTAATCATTTAAAAAGCTTAATAAATATAGCATTATAAAATATTAAAATAGATTATGGTCAGAAACTTGATGAAGTATGATTTATTGTTTTTTATAAGATAGCTTGCCATTTTGTTGACCATGATTTATGTGAAAATAAATGTTTTCATAATAAAAACAGATAACATTGACATAAAGAATGAATATCTTTCATAGCTTTAAATGTTTATATTATGAGTATTTTCAAGGTATCTTTCCTATGCACCTATTATATTAGGAAGATTAAAAACAACCCTCTTAGTATCAAGATATCTACATCATATATGCACTATTAAGTTTGATTCACATGTTTCAAAATAAATAGAGATAGAAAGATTAAACATTTTAAAATACCCAATTCTATATGACCTCTTTCTGGCGGATCCAGTATTAAATATTATAGCTATTATGATTCTCTCACTTCCTTCCCGTGTCCTTTGCTCTTGAGCATGAACTTGATATGCATACATAGGAGTTCCTTATACTGAGGTATGTGCTTCAGGAATGAATGAGTGGTTTTCATTCATGTCTGTAAAATGCCGTGCTTTCATGGTTTTTTTCTATTCATGGAATGCATGGAAACTTGGACTAACTTTGGTCTCAGTGAAAACATTCAATTGTAATGGCTTCATCTGCTGTGATAAGACTGTGTTGAGTCACATCCACTTTAGAAAAGAGTGAGCCACTGGCAACGTCTTCTTTCTTACTAAGTTAGAAGATGAAGGAGATCAATATGGGAGCGTATTTTTTTCTTTTGTTTTTAATCAGGTGTAAAATTGAGTGCTTTTCTTTTATTGATTCACAAAAGTATTCACCCAATACAGCTTCTAGAACATTTTTATCTGCACAATAATAAGTCTTTTACCTATTATCAGTCAGTCACTCCCAGTCCCTGTTCTCAACCAGCACCTCATCAACCGTCCACAAATATGAGTTTGCCCATTCTAGGACTTAGCATAAATATAATCAGAAAGTATGTTTGTGAGTCTTGTACTTTATTCTTTTTTTTGCCACTAACAAGTAGTCAGACTCAAAGTCATAGATATACAAATAACATTATATGTACTGATAAGGATTATATTCATATATTGAGGAATAATAGAAATATGTGTATACACACACAAAAGAAAAATGAGACAGAGGCCATGAATTTGAGAAAGCTGCATGGGGGAGGTTATCAAAAGAGTTGGAGGGAGGAAAGGGATATGGAAAAATATTGTAATTATATTTTAATTTCAAAAAGTAAAAATAAACTGTTTCATTTTCATTATACTTTAAGTAGGTTTGTAATGGCTAATCTTGGTTTTCAACTTTGACCACATCTGGAATTAAGTAAAATCTAAGCACCTGGGCACACCTGTGAGGGATTCTTCTTGGTTGAATTATTTGAGATGGGAGATCCATCCTTAATCTGGACCACACCTTCTGTGGCATCCATTATAACAGGACATAGTTTTTTGTCTTATTTTTTTTTTTGCCTTCTTGCATTCACTCTTACTGACAAGCTCATCTGTCTTGTTCTTGGTGTCATACTTTCACTGGTGTTAAAATCTGCCAATGTGGACTGAAAACTGGCAGCTCTCTAGAACTCCCCTGGGTCTCTGCCTGTAAGCCACTCTAATAAATCCATATAAATATTAGTCCATTATAGAGTACCCTTCTGAGGGAGAGGTAAGTCATATGAGGTTTGATAATTCAGGAATATCTAGCTCCAATAATTTTTATTAACTTTTGTCTAGGTATGCTTTTCCAGTTGTTATGTACTTGGCTCTGGGTTAAGACAGAAAAATATCTCTTGAGTTATAGAGGCCAGATGAAATAGAGGGAGCTCTGGGTTCCATAGTTCTCATATTCAAGCCATGTTCCTTACCGTGAAACTATTATCTTTGAGAATTGACTCGCAGACTTTGAACATCTGGTATGATTCTCAAGATGTCCAAGTATCAATGCAATGAAAGTGCAAGAGAATATTAAAATGGATGCCTTCAGCAGGGAACTCTTATCAAATTGGTAAAGTGTTTTGGTCTCCCTTCTGGAGTACAGTGTGTTGACTGGATTGATAGCCTTCCATCATACAGCTTTTCCAATATGGGCCCTTCTCTCTGTTTGTCTTTGTCTGTAATTCTTGGCCATGGGGATCCTAACAGTTTGACTTCACCTTCTCTACTCCATTTCTTCTAACAACTACTTTAACTGAATTAAATATCTACTTTATTGAGGTTCTCATCCAACTGTTAAAGCTTGGTGATAGAATTCTGTTATATTTTGGTAAACTTTGATCAGTAAAATTTATCTTACATAGCCTCACTGTACAGCTTCCCAGTCTCTCAGTGGCTACTGGTATCTGGTATTCAGGTAATAAAGCTATTTCATTGTATACATTCTCCTTTTTACTCAATATGTGCTATACTGGAATTTAAGTCTCATTATTAATTACAGTGTTAGGGAAAGAGGAACTTATGTGGCACTGACCTCATTTGAAGCCTTTACATTTCCTGTAATTAAAGGATGTATAACATTTTAATAGAAATGTGTGACTAAAATTTTATGTTCCAAAGCTGTATTTAACTGTGATTTCTCATTTTAGTAAGAGGGTCCCATTTTTCTACTATGGACTTGAGCATTGTTTAAGATACCTCCTGAGAGAGAGAGGATTATCACCAATGAAGCTACTCTGCTATGACTGAGTTTATAGTTTGTTTCTCTGGTTTGTGTGTCTTCCAAATATAAAAGATCAAGGTTTAATCTAGATGCTGTCAAGGAGCAACTCTGAAGCCTGGTGGTCAATCATTGTGGGGCTGGTGATCAATCATTCAATCACTCTAACCTTGTAATTACATCTCTGTACAATTCCATGGAAACCAGAAGCACACACTCAATTCCATGACATTTGTTTATTTATCCTGTCAAACTCCTCTTTGCATGATATCATTCCAACTAGAACTTCCACTGTTACTTAATTTTGATCAATATATATATATATATATGTATATATATATGTATATGTATATGTATGTATAAGTATATGTGTGTGTATGCTATTTGTATAAATAGTTGTGTGCATGCCTATCTTTTTCATCTTGTACATACACTGTTGAAAAATAATTGAGTGATATATTCCTTTCAAATAAGAACCTTGAAGCTATGTCTTCAGAATGCGGTTCTTAAAATGCCTTTAAATTAAAGGGGAGAAGGTAAAAGGGAATATTTTATTTCTTGAGAATCTTTGGCACACCATGTTTCCTTCTCCATCGTTGTAATTTCTAGCTGTTCTCTTGTACTGTATTTGTATAATGTGGAAGTTTTGACCACAGTGACTAATGTAAATACTTTCATGATCTCTTTAACTGACCAAACACAAGGCTTTCATTACATTCTTTTAATATCATAATGTTCCTTTTCCTGGATTTTCAGTAAATGTGGCTTTTACATCACAGAAATTGTTCTATGTTCAGTGAAAAGTAAAATACATTTAATGCTTCTGGAAGTCTAAAGAACCACTGAAAATAGATCTCAATTTACCTTTACGGCATCCATTTCTCTTTGTGAGGCAGAGAAGTCACACTGGGAGCAAAGCAGGTGCCTGAAGCCTGCTTTTACAAGAGAGCATTAGCCTCAGCAAGTGGAAAGTGTTGAGAAATATTTTCTTTGCCCTGATTTACACTCAGGTGCAACTTTCTCTTCACTTAGCTTGTCAAATGCTATGTCTGCCCACATACCCCCTCCCTTTCTGATCTGTTGTCACTGAAGTGCTGACAGCAAAATACTGCATGCTGTACTTCTAAATCTTAAGGAAAACTTTCTTTAACAAAAACTTTGTGTTTTGGCTGCTGTGATGGTCTTCCCTGATGCTTTATGTTTGTTTTCAGAGCAAAGGTAAGTTTTCGTCAGGTCACTAGATTTTAATAATACGTATTTAGTGTAATGATAATTTCTCCTTGTGGAATGAGGAAAATTCTGTACTAAATCTAGCTGAAATTCTTGTTGCAGAGAATGGCATGTGAAAGAATAGAATGTGAGGATGTAATAATTAGAGTTGTCGTATCATAAGGAGAGCTCAACCTGCCTGCATATATCAAATTTCTGTGAAAACATAATTATGTACCACTCAAGCATTCTTAAAACATAAAAATCTAAACCCCAAACAAGCTGTCAGAAACAAATCTCCATTTACATTTTTGCTAATCAGAAATCAAATAGTGTATTTTAACAAAATATGTATTTGCTAGTCTCAAAAAGAGAAAACATGTTCCACAAGTAATTTGCTCGGCAAATATTTACTGTGCTTTAACTCTGTTTCAAAGATTGAACAACACTGTTCAGTAAGAACAGCCTAGTTTGAAACTGCTATGCTTTTAGCATAGTTGTTCAAAACACATTTCATTTTTGTTAAATTTTCTCATTGGACTGATAATTCATTTTAAAAGTTTCTCATTGAAAAGCCTCAACATATAAATTAAAGAATAAGATTTATGCCTATATGCTATATATGTTATTACAGCTGACCACTGTTAATTCAACTAAGCATACCATGTGACTTTTTATGAATCTTATTTTTGGAACTGAATAGTCATGTACATGAAACATTTGATATATGGGTCAGTTACTTGGGGCTAGGTCTCCTAACAGAGTATTTATATGTGTATACACATACATAAACATACAACACATGTGTTGTATGTGACATTTACAGAAAGCAAATTTTATATCTAAACATGATACATTTATAGATACCACTTTTATATTTAATTTAACCTTAAGCGAAATGAAATAGACTTGCCTTACCTGAACTTGGCTCCTGTAAGCAAATATTGTTTTTCTCCTCACTAGTACTGACTATTGTTCATGTATTCACTATTTCCTTTTCCATTAACATGAATGTTTATTTTAGAAAGATCATTCAAATCTCCTTTCTAGTTACCAAAAATGTAAGACTCACTGGATTAGCAATAAAGAAGCCTGGGTTTAAAGTAAGTATGTCACAGTAAACTGTGCCTTAATCTCTCAAGTGTTCAGTCTTTGTTTTTTTTTTTTTTTTTTTACCCCTAGGAGACAGAGAAGGCTCCAGAGTTTTTACACTAGGTATAAAGAAAATGATTGAGGTTTTATGGCTTTAAGATTTTTCTATTTCCTGATGTCAATACACATGGATGGAATTCAGGAAGGATCTCCTCCTTTTTCTGTTCTCTCTATTTTGTTCTGGCCAGAATCCATTTGTCCTCTTAACCTACCAGTAATCTTAAAATTTACAAAACTCAAATTAATCATCTTGCAGAAAAAAATTATTCTACAAAGTTTGTGGAGAGCCAACAGAAGGTGGTTATCATCCTTGCAGCCATCTTGAGCCATATACCTGGACAAGAGATTTGATTACAATAGCCTACAACAGCTGAGCACACTCTGATAACATCTTGTTTTAGATACCCAGGATCTTCCCTTGGGTGTGTGAAACTTAAAGGTGTGATTTAGAGCTGAGACTTAAGGGCGTGACTTAAAATGTGGTTTAGAGATAAGACCTAAGGGCATGACCTAAAGGCATGACTTAAGGGCGTGACTTTGAGGCGGGGCTTAGAAGTGAGACATATAAAAGGCGGACAGAAAAAATTACCAGACAACAGATTACTTGACACAGTACAACTTGGAATTAGGAATTAGGTAATACAACTTGGAACTAGGAATTAGATTAGATACTTGCAACAGAGAATTAGGCACTTGGCACTTGGAGAAAGAACTTGGAACTTGGAGGCACTAGCAACTAGGAACTCAAGGCTTGGGACTTAGACTAAGAAGAGAGACTGAAGAATAAATGGGATTGAATCACACTCTCTCTGGTCTCCATTCCTCGAATCTGTCCACTCTCTCTCTCTTGCTGAACCCTGACCCACAGACTGGAGCTGCTTGGGACAGTGCGGGCTAACAAGTTAGTCCCCAAGGCTTTTGGCAGTGCGGGTTCAAACACTGACAGAGCGGTCCGACATTTTGGCCCCCAAACGTGGGCTATTGTAGTCCACAACATTTTTGGCGCCCAAATTGGGGCAGCTCGGGCTGCAACAAAAGTTAACTGCTTCTTGAGTCCCTGTGGTGTTTTAAAATGTTCTATTTATATAATTAAATTGATGATAATCAAAATGAACAGCCCTTTGCTGTAGGAAAACCCTTTGCTAAGACTTATTTTATCAATAGAGTCTATAAATAATTTGCTTTTTGCCTAATTAATCATCATAATCATCAAAATTTATTGTTCTGCTAGTGTTACAAAGTTTTGCTTATGAACATACACTTTTTAAATTTGATTTTTAAAATTGCAGGTAGACAATAACATCTGAATAGTCTCACAAATATTTAATTTCTCTTTTGATATTACAGTATAATTACATCATTAACCCCTTTCTTTTTCCCCTCCAAACCCTCTTGTGTATCCCTCCTTGCTCTCTTTCCAATTCATGGCATTTTTTTATTTGTTGTTGTTACATACATATGTATGTATCTACATGTATATTCTTAAATACATAAATAGAACCTACTCAGTCTGTAAAATGTACTTGGCTCTGTGTTTTCAGGGCCGACCATTTGATGTGCCCTCTCACTGGGGAGCTCTCTCACTCTTTCAGTGCTGCCTGAGTTGCCTGTCATTCTTAACCCAACTAGTAGCAGTCAGAAAAGATTCTGCTTAAAGGTATTTCCTACCCGGTTATTAGAATATTTGAACATAAGCTATGAATGTAGAGAATAGGGCTTGTCTTTAAAGCGAAAATTTGTTCACATAACAGACTTAGAATGATTATAATCTGAAACACTATTTTTGGCCATCTGAGATTTAACTAGCACTCATAAATCATGCATGTATTTTCCACCCATGGCACCATGTTAACATTTTTTTTTTAAAGTTGAATTTAATAGCATTTTCGATTTCTACTTTTCATATCATTGATATTTAGTATATAACACATTGACTCATCTTAAATCTGAAATAAATATTGCCTCTTCTTTTTAAACAAAGTAGAAAAAGAAGACCTGATTTCTAGTTTGTATATTCTGTGTAACAGTAATAAATTTGGGGATTTTCAAAGTGATAATAATATGTCCTCTCAGCTCTCAGAAATTCTCTTCTTTACAGCCATTAAGAAACAAGCAAAAGGCAGGTCCCCCCAACAAAAATGTCTTTTTGTACTTCTTTAGATAAAAAATTTAATGGGGACCTTTATAACTTTCTGCACATTGAGTAGATGGTTTAAAGGGTAACCTGAGAGTGTTTTAGGAAGAATGGAGTTGTCCAATGAATACTACTCACAAAACCTAAATTATTTCACAACAGAAAACATACATCCCTCCAAAAAAGACTATTTGTAATAATACTTTAAATACAGAAAAGGCAATGTACATTTGAGTTAGTACAATAAAGAGATAAATTCAACATCTAATAACATCCTGCAAGACTGAGAGCAGTGTTGAAGTACTCAAAAAATTATTTTAGATTGTATACATATTGTTTTTAAATTTTTGATTCTAGAAGCATATATTGTTTAAATATTTAAAACAACTAAAGCAATAATTTTCTCATTGAAAAATTAAATTTTACTTACTAGATACTAAATTAATAACTTTTTACCTACCAGATACTAGATTTTCTAGAAACTAATGCATTCATTTGTACAAATAATTTAGACTATTCACAAGCCATAGCTAAACTTAATTTCTGTTCTATGTGTATCACTTATAATCAATTTATTTTCTGCTTGTGAAGCATTCACAGGGATATATCAATGAAATGTCCTTACCCCAGCATTTCATTTTCTGAGATGTCTGTTCTCCTTGTACTGTCACATGCACTGTATTCCAAGACTATTGACTCGTTCTTCCTCACTCTTCAGATGTGCTCATATTTTTAACTCACACTTAATCTTGTTGTTCATTGGTCCAAATGCTTCCCTCCCAATATATTTCACTAATGCACTGTAACTTTAACTTCTTTCCAAAAAAATTCCATTTAAGTTAATTGTTTATGGTTTTTATAGTAAATGGAAATTCAATTTATCCTTCATTATAGTCCCTGGGGGAAAGGGAACTATGCAAACATGTAAGATTGCTGGGGAAATTCACATAATAGACAAAGTCAACAAAATGAATTTTCTAAATAGTGGTTTTGTTTATCTCAAAACAAACCAGGCAAACCTTTCACTTACAAAGTAGAATTCCATGAAAGAATTCGGTGGTTGTGTTGTTTCCAAGAAGAAAAGAAGACAACTTGCTGCTGCAGCATGTGAAATTTTACAGACCAAACCCGAGGCAGGAGTCAAAATCAGAGTCTGAACATGTTCGAAGCTTATGTGGTATGATAATTTGGCAATATTAATAGCATGCCCTAGGGGTTTGAATGGTTTTATATGATCAGAGGCATCATCAGTTTTCTTCAAGCATGTAGATACAGTGAAGATGGGCCAGACCTAATCCTCCTGTACATATGTAACAGATGTATAGGTTGGTCCTCATGTAGGACCTCTAACAATGGGAGCATGGGCTTTCTCTGAGTCTGTTGCTTGCCTTTGGGTCCCTTCCCCTAACTGGACTGCCTTGTCTACCTCCAATAGAAGATGCGACTAGTCCCATTACAACTTGATATGGCAAAGTGGGTTGACGTCCATGGGAGGTCTCTCCTTCTCAGAGGAGAAAGAAAAGGGAGCATGGGGATAGGGGAAGAGAGGTAAATTTCTGATCAGGATGTAAATTAATTAATTAATTAGTTAATTAACTTTAAAAAGCTCCCATCTCTAAACCATGCTGGACCAGACTCAACTGTCCTTTCTTCCCTTTCCTGTGATTACTGTAAAGGACTAGGAGAGAATCTCTTTATTTGAGTCTTCTCTCTGGAGATTTTATTTTGAGTGAATACTTAAAAAATTGATCATATATTCAACATATACGTTTAGACTCACAACCAGACTCCTATATATCAGTAATAAATTTTCTGGAAATTCAATAGCAAATGGTAGATATTTTGATGCATTTTAAAATTTTTATATGTATTTCATCTGTCTTTTTCTTTAACAAACCATAGGATATAATAGATATTCCCTCATGTTAGTTGAAGAATAAAATATATGTATACTTTGACCATTAAATGTGAAAGTTGATATTTACACAATAAAAGTTTGATTTTTACATTAAAAGACAGATTTTATTTTAAAGTTTTTGTTTCATGACTATTAATTTGGAGTTCTACATCTACTCAATATATAACAAAGACCAACCTTGTCCTCTGACTTGGTAAAATATGTATGAGGCAGAAAATATAAATTAATAGTTTGAAGACACTAGAGATCAGAGACTCTCTCAGAAAGAGAAGCAAAGGAGTTGAGGCTTATGATTTCTTTGCCCTCACTTCTGTGATAGAGCTCCAGGACAGACATGAGCAGAACCCATGGGACATTCTGAGCCAAGGAGACAATGAGGAAAGCCCAGAGAACCGACGGGTAGAGCTTATTCGTCAAAGTATGAATACAACATATTGTGCAGTAGAAAAAATGCAGGTCCTTGAACTCAGTGAATTCTGAACTCAGAGGTGAGGTTCAGAAAGTTCAGAATACTGTGTAATGCATGTGGGTAAAGTAACTAAGACTGCAAAGTAGTGATCAGCCCTTAAAAGCACTGACATAAGGCTGCGCACATTACTTGCTTTTTATATTCAAAATGGAAATTGAAAGAAAACTGACATAATGTACATTCTGAATGTGTCCAACATTCAGAAGATTATACTTTAGTAGTAGAAAAATTTATAGCCTCTTAGCTGAGGATTACTCTTGTTATAGCAAATTATAAAAGTCAGATATAAAGGGATAAAACTGTTTTCAAGGAACTTAATCAAAGGGTAGAACACATTTCAAAAGTATTTGGGAGAATATAATATCCATCAATCCTTCACCAATGAGATTAAATTCACATATTATCTAGTCACTGGTTACTAGACATACAAAGAAAATCAGTCTATTAAAAAACAATAAACATTCAAAATGGTCCATAGTTAAAATGACAGTAGAATTAAAAGATAATAGCTTTTATACATTTATTAATACTATATGCTCTTTAGTATTTTTAAAATATTAATAGATATATTTAGATATTTGCAAAACAAGAGCAGAATTAATCTAATTTTTTAAAAAAAATACAAGTGACTAATGAGAGATCAGATAAAAACTGCAGAAAAAAAGACTGGCAATACCAGAACATCAAACCATTCACAATGAAACCTAAACTGAAATTTATTAAAATAAAGCCAGAAAACCATGAATTCTAGAACAATTTCACATATATTAGCAGGAATTTAGTTAGAGTGGTCAAAGGAGAATAGAGAAATGAACAGCTAGACACTAGGTATAATCACTGCTTTAAAAGGAGACTTCATGATTCAGTGTATTAGAATTTCAAGATGTTCTGGAGCCAGGGAGGAGAAGAGAAGATATGGGCGGAAAATGAATATATATTTATAAACTTGTAAAATCACACACACATACACACAGACACACACATACACACTTCTATCACCTCCACTACCAAAAGCCATAAAACACTTAGCAAATAAAAAATACTTATCAGTGAACTAAAGCTAGGAAAAAGAATACTGAAGAGATCATATTTTAATCAAGACGTGATAAGAAAGAAAACACTATAGGCCCATCCACTCATGTTTTAATCCACAAGTTGATACAAACTTTAAAAGTAATAGCAATAACTAGGATTAAAATGATCAAACCATAACACAGGGGGAGATTAGAAAGAGGACCTACTTTATTATTACTAAAATTGACTATGAGGTTACAGTCATGAAGATAAGGATCCTGCGGACTAGTAGAGACAAGCACTTATTCATGCAAATCAGTTTTGACAGTTGACCTTGACTTCACGCACATAAACCTTTCAGTCTGCCACACAGTTTTAAAGAATACAGATGGAGGAAAAGTGGCAGGCAGGCAGATTTGATATAGGGATAGCTGAATCTACAGAAGTGGCTCTCAATCTATGGGTTGTGACCCCTTTGGTGGTTTAATGGCCCTTTCACAACCATCTCCTAAGACCTTCAGAAAGGGGAGGAAAGGTAATCAAGGAAACATAACATAAAAACAGTGGAAAGTTAGCTAGTTCCTGGAACCACCCAGATGACTTGCATCTTTCTTTGTGGTCAGGAATGTGTCTTCCTGCTTTGGGCCTTCCCCACCCACAGCAGGTGGGTTCTCTTTCCTGAGGTCTAAGGAATGTTACTTTAGCAAGTGTCCTCTGACTCAGGGATAATGTACCCCTCTCATGATGTGGAATGTATCCCAGGGCAGTGAAGACCTAAAATCTTACATTCACTTCCTTGATCTAGTGAATCTGAATTCTTTTGCTTAGGTATAGGGGTTATAAAAACTTCCTATATTTTTCATTCTTTTCAAAGAAAAGTCTAAAGAAAAACCTATAATCATTTTATAAAATGATTTTTATAATTTTTCACTCTACAGGTAGGAAGATTATGTCTCTGATAATGGATAATGATGATTTTTTTCTTTTTTAAAATTGAATATTTTATTTACATTTCAGATGTAATCCCCTTCCCCCCTGCACCCAGGAACTCCCTGTCCCATCCCCACTCCTCCTGCTTCTATGAGGATATGCCCCCAACCACCCTCCCACTCTCACCTCCCCACCCACAATTTCCCCCACATTGGGGTGTCCAGCCTTCACTTGACCAAGGACTTCCTCATCCACCTATGCCTGACACTGTCATCCTCCAGGACATATACAGCTGAAGCCATGGGTCCCTTTCTATGTGTTCCCAGCCTGGTGGTTTAGACCCTGGGAACTTTGGTTGGTTGCTATTGTTGCTCTCCTCATGGGGCCACAACCCCTTTCAGCTTCTTCAGTCTTCTCTCTCATTCTTCCATTGGGAACCCCATGATCAGCTCAATGGCTAGCTGTGAGCTTCTACTTCTGTATATTTCAGGCTCTGGTAGCGTAAGGTCCACCAAAAAGGGAGGGACACCCTCCCTGTTCTTGGGAATTTATGGCCACTCCAAACATCACAAGACACCGAACTTGATGCAACTGCAAGAGGTATATTTCATTTCAACGCACTTCTAGCCTGTCCTACGCAGAGGCAAGCAAATGAAGTACAACCCCCACCCAGAGAAGAGGTGGAGCTTTTAAAGGGAAAAACTGCAACCCAGGGGAGATGAGGGGGTGGGGAATCATGATTAAGTATCTATAGAAAGTACCTGTCCAGTGTTCAGCTTCCGTGACAGGTTCAAGAAACAGTCATGGGGAAATATTTATTTGTTCTCTTAAGAATCAAACCCTATTCAATTTATCTTGTGGTCAGTTCTGTTCCTGGTATCCAGGGTGCATGGGCACGCTGACCTGAACTCTCAGCTCTGAACTCCTATCTTATCTATTTTGTCTTGTGGATAGCTAGTTTCCTAGAACCCAGAATGCAGAACAAGCTGATCTGCACTCTTGACTAAATCTGTGGAAGTTTTAAAAATTTTTAACTCTTTCAGTAGACCTCTAAGGAGGCAGCTGTATCAGGCTCCTATAAAGTTGTAACTGGTCTTCTCAAGTCGCTGTTTGCGTTTGTGAGAGAATCATTGATGATTATGCAAACTAGTCTTCTGCAGTGAGTTAAGTAGGAATTTACTAAATTTCCCGTGAGGAACAATTTTCCTGTACCATTATTTTATTATGAAATGTACTTCTTATTTTTAATACTAAAATTTCTTATAATGTCATATATGAGTACACTTTTATCATAACTCCATGAATAAGTATTTACATCATGTTCACTCTCCCTATCTCCTCTCTAACCCCTCCTTGTGTGCGCCCTCACCCTCTCTCAAATTCATGACCCCCTTTTCTGGAATTGTTACTGTTACATATAAATGTACACATAGTTTTAGAGTTAACCAGTTGGGGTTGATAAAAACAAACTCTGGAAAAAAATTGAATCTCCCTCCCTTAGTAGCCAGTGATTGTGATTGCCAATAGATATTCATCTAGGAATGTGGCTCTGTGAAAAATTTCCCCATCAATATTTTCAGGTCAATAGTGTAGTCTTGTGCCAGTCTTGCTCAGGTGAACAAGCAATTATTGGGAATTCATAGGTTCAACAGCCCTGTCATGTGAGGAAGTAGCTACTTATAACTCTGAGCTAAGGTGACAGGTCCAAATAAAAGTTGTTAACATAGTCCGTGATAAATGTGTGATTAAATAGAACTCTTTACTTTGTGTAGAGGTCAGTGTGTGTGTGTGTGTGTGTGTGTGTGTGTGTGTGTGTGTATGTGTTTTTAGTTGTGACCTTCCTAAAATAGCTATTCTTTATGTAACAGACTGATAGAAAATACTTTTTTCATCTACAGAAAGCTAAGCAGAACAATGAAAAAAAAAAAAAGGAAAGTGGGGGAAAGGATTTCTATTTAGCTAAGCCCAAAAGCTATTAAAAACACTGAAATTTAGATTTTGACTATAAGACATGCTATCAAATTTAGCTTTGTAAGTTTGAGGTTTCTATCCACCCCAGTCATGATGCTCATACCTCTTAAAATGACTCACTCTTCCTACAGTGTCCCTTTCATTCTAAATGTCTACTCTGATACAATTTTTTTAAAGTGGTTTTATGAGAATGCCATGACTTGAAACAGAAAATACTAGAACATAGCACACATTTTACCATCTCAGAAAAATAATCTGATTGTAAAAAAGAGTGGAGAGAAATCTGAGATCAGCAGGGAATCCAAGGCTTTTTTTTCCAACTCTGAGGCCAGCAGGGCTGAGGTGGTCTGCAAAAGGCTTGGGATTAGTAGCTTTCTGTGAATGATTCTCATAATGGAAGAGGAATGTACTCTGGTGTGATCACCCATGAAACACAGAGGGCATGTGAGGACAGAGAAAGCTGGCTTATAACCTTTACGTTAAAAATCAGCAACTGAAAATTTATCACTAAGTTCTGTTGGCAATACTTGATGTTTCCATAGAGTTTGTGTAAGTGGAGAGGATGCTGGCTCATTTCTATCAGCCATACTGAGTAGAATTACTGCAGGGCCCAAGTATTGTTCTGTAGAACAATTAAGACAAGGAACTCTGCAAGTTCAAGAGGGATGTGTTTTATTAAGAACGCTGCTGCAGAGAGGACATTAAATACCACACTCATCAGATATAATAGCAAAGTGTTTCTCCTCCTTATGAGCCTGTAATCAATGTAATAAAGCCATAAAATATTCACACTGTCCTTACATGGATTTTTGTGAAATAGCTTTCAGTGCATATTTATGGTGTTTCACAGAATCTTTAATTTTACCTCCTTTCATCACAATCTAGTGTAGTATTTTCTGAACTCAGTAAAGGTGGGCTTCTTGGATTGATGGTATTCTCAGAATGGTTTCTTAAAAAAAAAGTAAGCAAGAGAATTTGTCACCGTGTAATATGCAGAGGACTTTCAATGTGGCTGGCAGTACTATGAAGTTGATCCTAAGTACTAGGTTGTGAGTGATTATGTCAGCTGGTGAATACAGAGATATCCTACAAGTTGTGAAAAATAAGTTATTGTATTTAGTGACAGTAATGCTCATCAGGGAGTCTAAAGACAGGAGCATCCTGTAGGGTTTGTGAGCTGCATTTCTACTCTGTTAGATCTGATTTGCAAAGTCACTTGAAAGAGATATTGAATTTGGCCGAGACTCTGAGAAAAAGCAGGCACTAGCAGACCCTCATAACCTGTCAAATGACGCCAGTTGCATTTGTAACCAGGTGTACTGGCTTAAGCCTTTGGCAAAAGGCAAAATCAGACTCAGCAAAGATCACTGGGGATTTGGTTTCAAAAGCTTCTTCATACGGAGGCACTTCTCAGATCCTTTGAGGCACATTTGTCTGCTTATTACTGGGGTCAGAAGTGAAAGTGACCCCAAGAATGAATGACAGCATGTACAAAGAAGGGCATACTAGAAGCAGCTCCAAGCTCACCACTGAAAATGTTCTATTCAAATGACAAGATTCAGAAGTTAATGGTATCCAAGGGCTGTCTACCTCACTTCTAAAACTAATGACAGAACTCTGTGCTCTACTGTTACTATCCTATACCCCAACGTATTTCCCATTACTTCTTTAGTTTGCTTGATTCAATGAGTAGAGTTCCTAAATTAGAAGCTACGTTTTAATGAGAAATTGATACAATATATCCTAAAGAACTTAAATGCATGATGAAGAAGGAAGAGTAACAAACAAAACAGAAAGCTGTTTAGAAATAAACTAGAAGAATTAGGTGTGGACTGGAGTCTAGTATCGGGACATTTATGTACTTTTGTGCTGAGTTAATACCGTTTCAGTATGGTCCTGATAATTAAATCAATAGCCATAGCCCAACTCCCCATGTAGAAGAGCTGTTTGCAGGCAAACTTGCTGTTATGACTTGGTTATGAACTGACATGGTTTCTAGTGGATGGTATTGCACTTCAAGGTGTTGGAAACCTGCAAGAAGGGGTGTGGTTAGAGGTGTAGATGATGCCTAACACAGTGACTTTGAAGCTTTTGTTCTCTTTCTGGCCTTTTAGTTTTTTTCTGCTTCTTGGGTACCATGTGCTGAGCAACTGTGTATCTACATTCTTTCACTATGACCTGCCTCACCCAGGCAAGGGATAAAAATATCAGCTCAGCATAGGCTGAAACCTCTTTACCTAGCATCCCAAATAAAGTTCCTTTAATTTGAGTTTCAGGAAGTTTTGTCAGAGCAGTGGAAACTCTTTCACATGCACCTGCAAGGCTGTATGCATTAACCTGATTTAGCTCTCACACAGCTGGAAAAGCTTTGTTCCCAATAGACATTTATTGAAGTCAAATATATTGTTAAATGAGTTGTTTACTCCATGACTCCCAGAGCAGTGGATAAAAAATAGCTGGGCAAATAAATTATTAACCATGCTTAAAAGGAACAAAATGTCCACAGGGACTTGGAAAACCTCTAATATATTTCTGGGAATCTAGAAAACCACATGAGTACAAATATCCTGTGCAGTACACATGAATAGCAAAGATTGGAAAGGGCTCTGAATTCTTATCTCTGTGTAATCTTAGCACCACACACAGCAGGAAGGGCAGATTTAAGTCTGAGATTTATACTGCCTGTCTGTCAGCTAAAGGTACATCCCTATTTGTATTCAGAACCCTTCAAGAATGGGGAGAGATTTTTGACCCTGGGAATTTAAAGAAGCCTGCATCCAATCAACTGACCATTAAATCACAGATTTTAGAAGTCACACACAAAGGCTATAGATTTCACAAACACGTTAAGAAAATACATTTGTAAGCCCGAACAAAAAGCATAATACACAGTAGCAGCAATAGTTGTTGAAGGAGGAAATCTGCTTTCATGGAGCAGAAGGATTTTTATACATTGATACCTAATACTTTGT
Organism: Rhabdomys pumilio; assembly: GCA_030674055.1. Classification (NCBI taxonomy): domain Eukaryota; kingdom Metazoa; phylum Chordata; class Mammalia; order Rodentia; family Muridae; genus Rhabdomys; species Rhabdomys pumilio. The sequence continues at coordinate 9,649,737 of JANHMN010000017.1, read as the reverse complement.
TGATAATATATTCATGCCTGGTCATAAGAAATATTGGTTTGCTTACAGAAGAAGGGGAAGAAGAATTGTAGGAGCCAGAGGGGTCAAAATATCACAAAATAGCTCACAGAATCAACTAGGCAGGGTTTGTAGGGGCTCACAGAGATCAAAATGACAAACATGCACCCCATATAGGTCTGAGATAGGTCCCCTGAATACAATTTATGGTTGTGCATTTTGGTGACTTAGTGTTTTTGTGAGACTCCCAATAGTGGAATTGGGGAGGTCTCTAATTCTTTTGTCTGTGCTTGAGACCCTTTTTCTTCTATTGAGTTGCCCTATTGGGTTGCCTTGTCCAGCCTTGATATTAGAGTCTATGCCCAATCTTACTACATCTTGTTAGGGCATATTTGGTGGCTATCACTGGGAAGCCTGCTCTTTCTTTTTTTTATTTGAAAAGAGATGGAACAGGAGTTAATCTGGGGAGAGGGAGAGGTCTGAGGAAGGATTGGGAGAACTGAATAAAGAGGAAACTGTGGTAGAGATGTAATATGTGTAAAAAAGAATAAAAGTTAAAAAATTATTGGTTTATAGCTTATTATTATATTTTTCTAGTTTTGGAATAAAGATAATTTTGGGTTCAAAGAATAGGCTGAGAAATGTTTAATTCTCTTCTGTTTTGGGAGAAGTTTTGTTAAATTTCATTTCTAAGTATATATCTAGAAAGTAAAAATATACAGTACAGAAACTCACACAAGAATTTTCTTCAAAATATTATATACAGCAATAAGAGAAAAAAATCATTACAATGACCATTAACTGATAAGTTAATATCCTGTTTTTATTTTTTTACGTGTGTGTGTGTGTGTGTGTGTGTGTGTGTGTGTGTGTTTGGACTTCATACAAGCTGGAGCATTTGAGAAAATTTCTCCATAAGATTGGCCTACAGGCAAGCTTGAAAGACATTATCTTAGTAATTCATGTGTGGTTGATGGAACCAGACCACTGTAGGCAGTGCCGCTCCTGGGCAGGATGTCTTTGATAATATGAGAAATAAGTCTGAACCAGCATGGAGGAGCAAGTCAGTAAACTCCATTCCCCCATGGCCTCTGCTTTTATTTCTGACTACAGGTACCTGTCCAGAACACCTTTTGTGATGGTAAGCTATAGGTAAAATACATCCTTCCCCCTCTTGTTTCTTTTACTCATGGTGTTTCATCACAGCAATAGAAGCTGTAACTGAGATAGTACATAAATAAAATATAGTATAATAAAACATGTTTTCATTAATAAAGATAATTAACAATCTTGTTACATTGACAGACACTGGGAGTATTGTGGAAGAGAAAAAGAGTCAAGTGTTATTATCTTGTTGTAAGTCAGAATTATTATTCATCCTTTGTTAGAACACAGGTGATATCACCGAATTTATGTGGAAAGTCCAGAATAAACACATCTACTTGGAAAGAAAAAAACTGGTGTTCAGAGACTGTAGAAGGAAGTTCTAGGGTACAGGTTGCATATGCTGATCATGAAGAATGAGTGAAAAATACTGAGAATTTATTAAAATTATTAATTACACTTAAAATCTGAGTGTTATAATGTATGAATAATATCTGAATCAAATATAAAACATATTATCTCACTGAAATATTTTATGAGATGCTTTGGGTTTGCTGGAGTACCAGCTGAGGTGTGCCTTATGGATGCTTGTGTGATTTTATTTTTCCCTTGAAGGTGTGTCTTAATTTGATAAAACTTTGGGAACGAAGCATAATGAAGGGAAACCACCTAATTTTTCAGTTCAGGAAATACTTTGTAAATTTATTTTAAGTACTTTAAAATGCTTAATTATTTATGCAGTTCTTCATTCCTATTTAATATTTTATCATAGTGATATAAAAGAACCCAGACACACTGTCCTACATTTTTTAACCATGATGCTTCTATTGTCTTATCCATCAAATGATTAGTATATAAACAAAATATCACATAATAGAAATAAAAACATTTTTCATCCATAAAGGTAATTTAATTTCTTACCCATGCTAAAACATGTATAGATGCTGGGAACAGAACTTAATATCTTAGACGCTTGTCTCTATGGTCCAACCCATCATTGATAGACACTCTTTCTGTTTCCATGTTACTTTAAGTAAAATGGTTGCCAATCTTCCTTCCATTATCTAATTAGTGTATTGCAGAGCCTGACAGGATCTGAATGTCTGTTCTTCATCCTTTATTGAAGTGTCTCTGAAGCTTGCTCTTTTGTTTGTTTGAAGATACAGTCTCAACGTGTAGCCAAGCTGACCTTAAATACATACTTCTCTTTCAGTTTCTTGAGTGATGGATTTGCAGGTTTACATGAGCACATCCAGATCTGACAGTCACATTTCTAGAGGCTTTCTACATTGTGGCTACATAAAAGCCACTGTGGAACACTGGATGGTTTTGAAATATTGGCTTCTCACTTCCAGGCACCTCATTCTGTTTCTGTATTAATATGTAACAGACTTGCACAGAGCTCCGTCACTTTGTTGGACCATATTCTAGTTAGGAATTCAGGCAGAGTTTGGCTAGGTAAATCTCCCATTCCAGATGTCAGTTAAATACATTTCTTATATATTTCTGAATTGCCTAAGGAGGCTAATCTGCCTAAAAGCCATGGTTTGGGTAGCTTTAGTAATCTCAAGCCAGCTCATTTGCTAGCTTGGGCTTCCTCAGAACACCTTTTAACATGACAGGTGTGCTTGAGTACATTTCCAAGCTTTAAACAAAAACCTCAATATAATTTTTCTTAGCTGTATTCATAGACACGTGTCATCAATTCTAACATTATTTATAAGAACATTACAGGACCAAGTCATGTTTAAGGACTAAGAATCATATAGGTCTATGGATGCTGTGAAATAAGTTTTACTTTAGGAGATGAACAGGTTTGTGAACTACTAACCACAAATTTTTTAATGTAAATTTATGTATATAATGTAATTTTATATATAATGACATATAGCTTAAGTATATATATTTATATGTATATATTTATAATTAATTATATATTGTAATATATTATCACATATAGTAAATATACAAATATAGATAAATATATGTTATTATTTTATGCTCATGTATGCACATAGATGCAAAGGTTTCTTTTTTTTTTTTTTTTTTTTTTTTTTTTTTTTTTTTTTTTTTT
>JANHMN010000017.1:9567391-9644320 GCA_030674055.1 Rhabdomys pumilio | reverse complement strand
AAATTTTCCATGGCCTTTAAAGAAAAGCCTAAAGGAAAGCCTGTATACATTTATTAACTATTTTTATGATTTTTAACTCTTCAATGAGAATATTAGCCTCTCAATGAGAAAGATAAATCTGTATGAGAAAAGGCAAGTAGATTTATGAAGAATTTCAGTCTTATTGCTACTGCAATTTAGAAAATACAAGAAGTAGTTGAATCTTCATTTTTATCCTTTATCTTCAGCCCAGTGTGCCTCTGTATCCCTGTGTGGTGATGTCTATGACAATGTTGAAGACATATCAACATTTAGAATCTTAGAGTAATAAAGTTTCACTACTGCACAATTTCTGTGGTTCTCACTCTGGGTCTTTTATAGAATTAATAATAAAGATGCCAGCCAGACTGCAGCATCTGCAAAACTGAATAGGGAAGAGAGTCTACCTTACAGGTCAGACACGCAGTTGTTTTCAGAGGATTCTGTTCTTCACAGCATATGTCTCAAAGAAATAAAATAAATGACTTTCTCTAAAGTTAGGGTTGGAGAGGAGTGAAAACAAAGTTGCAGCTTGTTAGCCTAATTTAGAAGGAATACACTGGTATTTGTGCCATACTATGTTGGTTACACAGAAAGCAACCCAAGAGAGAAGACATTCATTAGCTGTGAGTACTATGAAGAATATGGGCCACTAGATCCTCTTGAAATTACCACAATCAAAAGCACAATATTTAAAAATGAAGATTTAGTTTGTATTTTTTAAGTCTCAATTTTATCCAATCTATTTTCTTTTAAGTATAACTTACAAATTAAAGATATATTGTGATGATACATGGAAATATACACATATGTAGGTATACCGTGCATACTTTTAAGTCATATGTGTTCATATATATATATATATATATATATATATATGATTATGTTTGTGTATATGTGTTTTCTATAGTCAGTTTTATTTGACAGTGCTTTTGATAAAATATCCAGTGTGAATAGTTTCCACCATTTCAGATGCCATTTAACAGCAAACTATTTAATAACTCTTCATAACTAAATCAACATCATATATATATATATATATATATATATATATATACACACACATAGGTACACACACACATATATATGCATTTATATGTATAAATATATTTCCATAAAGAATTATTTTGTGCAATTTTCAATTTAATAAACTGTAGTATATGGTATATTAATATTAAATTAGAAAATATTTTAATTAATTACATTACATATTGTATTATTGCATCTTAAACAATTTAATTAGCAATTTCATAAATCACAGGTTGTACTATTCATAAACAATATCATTAAGAATCTTTTTACTATTTCATAAAATATTTCTTAGCTTTACTTTCTTTGTTATAAATCCCTGTACAATAATAATTTAAATTTTTTTTGAATCCTGTTAGGTAATTCTGTAAGGGTTAACAGTGCCATATATTTAGCTATCAGTGCACAAACTATGCCTTTCCTAAAATTTGCTAAGATTTTTTTAGTCTGAAGTAGTATCGTCTGTTTATATCAAACATGATGGATGAAATTGATACTTCTGTAAGAAAAAAACAAAAACAAAGAAAGAAAGAAAGAAAGAAACAAACAAACAAACAAACAAACAAACAAGTCATACACTCTCTCTTCTCCTCTGTTATATGGAGGACTGCTCTTAGGAGGATGCTGATGATGTTAGTACTCCTCAGACACAGTCTTCCTTTCTCAATGTATAGCTTATTAATATAAATATAACATGTTACATACATGCTTTGTGCTAGAATTTATCTTGTTAGATTGTATACTTTCTCCTTTGAGGAACAAATGTAAGTTCAAAATAGAATTCTCTGTCATTTTCAGAGTTGACTTTTCTCTCTACAAATATATTTATAAAGAAATTGACAAATTTCAAGATTAGCTACTTTGAATGCTGCTGGATGTCACCGAAAGTATTTAGCAGTTATATAGTGTTAACAACCAAGTAAAATGGTCATTTAAATAATTGATATTGATAGAAGAGTATTTAACAATTTCAAAGATGTAAATCTGAACTGCCAAGTACTCTTGGTAAGTTATCTGTTCACATCAACCCCTAATACCTCTGAGATAAACATTATCAACTTTGCTAACCTATTGTAAGGTGTCAAAGTAGATAAGGTAAGTGACTCAAGGCCCTGAAGCAAAGATGTGGCAGAGAAACAGCAGCAGTCACTTTTAGTGGAATTTTAAAAACCTCCAAAAATCTGTTAAGAAAACGTTTCCAACTAGGCAAAATGTAAGCACATTCCAGTTAAAATATCTGCTTAAGCCACTGGATGAGAGCCACACACAGATGATAAAACAGTCGTCAGTCCCATTGGTACATGCCCTGCTGTGCCTTACAAAGAAGACTTTCCTTCATATCTTCTATACAGGAAGCTGTGTTCCTTTGCAACAGTGTTTCCAACAAATTTTGTCTGCCTCAACTTCCCTTTTACTAGTTATAGTTTTGCTGACATAGGGGCAGTGCCATCGTGAGTTCCAGTTCTAAACAGATTCCTTAAGAAAATTGGTTTTGAGTCACATTCTAGATTTTCTTCAAAAGTAGTCATTGTTTTTATCCTTCTGTGTAGTTTCTTTCTTGCTTCTGGAACACAGCAACATTTCAAAGATGAGAGATTTGAAACTATTTTCCTGGTTTTTCTGTAGAGACCTTATGCTATCTGGTTTGTTCTTGATTCCTGAGGCTTATCCAGAGTCGAGGTATCCAGTGTTTATACTGCTTTACTGCAAGGTCCCTTTATTTGTTCTGTGGTGAGCCCAAGATCATTCTCTGTGATGACCTCACCATCGTATTCTACACAGAAAAGATGCAAATCTTTTTGAGTTTGTCTAGGAAGGCAGATCTTCAGAGGCCTTTGCAATTCTTTCTGGATGTCTACAGCGATATAACAAGTCTTTCAGTCCTTAGAGCCTCTGCCATGTTTCAGACACTTAAATTTACCTCATCTTCAGGAGAATTCAAAAGTGTTAATTTTTTAACTGTATTTATGACTGAGACTAGTATGTTCTGTGTTCTGCTTCTGTAATCTTGCTTTCTTTCTGGCTCAGCTACCCTTGGCTTGAGTAATAGCTAAAAATAGCTGTTCTAAATTCCTCTGTTCTGCAAACATGTTTTTGCTCAGGGACTTCAGTCATGTAGGCTAAAATTCAAACCATTATTACACCAATAACAAGAACAAAAGGTTTAAAAAAGGGCTATTTAGCATATAAACATGAGGAAGTGTAGCACGGTTGCTTGCAGCCTCTCTGGGTGTGATAAAGATGAAGTCTCCATGGCTGACCCTTCATTGTAGTGGGCTGACCTTTCCAACTCTCCCAGTACTGACTGACTTCTTGAAAGTTTGATTTTTCTGTGACAGTCTCAAAACCTCAAATTAAAAATATTGTAGCCATCAAGTGTCAGATTCAAGCATTTTGCTCTCTAAGTCTGTTCAGAATGTTGTACCCTTAATTCTCAGAAACTGCAACTCTAAGTCAGTTTTAATACATATTGTAAAAGTAATAACTTAGTTTGCACTCTTCCTTATTTTTGAATGAGGGTGTCTTTCTTTCCTTCCTTCCTTCAATCCATCTATCCATCTTTCTTTCTCTCTTTCTTTCTTTCTCTCTCTCTCTCTCTCTCTCTTTCTTTCTTTCTTTCTTTCTTTCTTTTTTTCTTTCTCTCTCTCTCTTTCTTTTTTTCTTTCTCTCTTTCTTTCTTTCTTTCTTTCTTTCTTTCTTTCTTTCTCTCTTTCTTCCTTTTGTTTTGTTATTTAATGTTAAATTTCAAATTCACCTCTCAGGATTGCTTTTTTTTGTCTCATACTTTTTAAAGAATGTTATATTACAACTTAATTGGAATATGCTTGAGAGCTAATATGTCCGTCTTAACATTTAACAATGATGAATGAAAAACTAAATGGAAGGAATACAAGAAAGACAGATTAATATTTGAATTCATTTTGCTCATACTAAGCTGTTGTTGTTTTGTAACTTAGTGTTACTAAGTAACACTACTTACTGAACAAAGGGTACACGGTATGGCAGAAATCCACCATTAAATAAAACTGCAGCCGCTCTTGATAACCTTCAGTCTCTTTAAGGTATCAAAAATGATTTTTGCTTATTTTAATGACTTCTAGAATCTGATAATTTTTTTAAATTTGAGATAAATATTACAATATGGAAGAAAAACAGGGAAGTTTGTCATGAATACAGAGAGCAGCAGAACAAGGAGGAAGAAATGATTTGTGACACACTGAAGAATCGCTAAACTTAGATGGGAAGTAAATAGTTTATGCTTACAATTGGCCAGTTGTCACTTTTCACAATTAATTGTTAACTGTGAGATTAACACATTTATGAAAAAATAAAAACTAGTTTTATATTTTCATAAATATTTCTATAATTGATTATTATATTACACTATTCCCCAATGCCTATGGACGATAACATCCAGGCAACCCACTTCAAGTATTATCATTATTAATATGAGCAACAAATATCGTACATGTACAATATATAAATATTATAAAATTTTATATGCTATAAAAGTCCATGTATCAAGAATATTTATCTGTTCATTTGTTTTTGCCAAGAGTAACAATATATTATGAAACATGTCACTGATGCTACGACATTGTTTTTTTCTAAAATATAAATGGTCTTAAACTACTGTTATGGTTCTATTATATATGTAATATGATGTACTTTAATATAAATAATAAAAATAAAGTCCAATATTATTGATCTCTTTTCAGAAACTCAGTGAAGGCTATTGTTTCTATTATCTGCTCTAATGGTGTAAGTAACTGTGAAGTTACTGGTATTCACATTTTTATATGACCAAGTTGAAGCTTACTCAGAGAGTAAATTGCTGATGATCATGTACAAGCTGAGAATGGTTGAGGGATCTTACTGGTTTTATCTTAATGTTCATAAAAATGATATGTTATAATTTGTTATAAAATTTGTAACCACCACACATTTCTAATTAATGTTTGAAACTTGAGAAAATGTTAAATCTGAATTTATAATAAGTAATTTTATCAAATTACGCAAATAAATTTCACTCTATTAGTACAAAGTAGAAGTGATTTTATTTACTATATATCTGTATATACACATATACAAAACATGTCCTAATATATTTGTATATTAATTAATTAATTAGTATCACAAACACTGCCCCTTCCTAGTCTCCCCTTTAAAGATTCCCTCCCGCAACTTCTTCTCCTTCTGATCTTCAAGGGTGGTGCTTCCCTGACCCTGGAGCATCATGTTTCTGCAGGATTAGGTGCATCCTCTCCCACTGAGTCCAGACAAGGCAAACATGGAGCCTAAGCTTCATGTTTGCTATATATGTGCCAGGGGACTTGATCCAGCCCATGTATGCTCTTTGGTTGGTGGCTGAGTCTCTGAGCTCCCAAGGTTCCAGGTTAGTTGATTCTGTTGGTCTTCCTGTAGAATTCCTATTCCCTTCAAGGGCTTCAATTCTTCCTCCAACTCTTTCATAAGAGTCCCTGACCAATGTTTGGCTATGGGTATCTGTATCTGTTTCAGTCAGTTGCTGGGTAGAATTTCTCAGAGGACAGTTATGATAGGTTCTTGTTACTCATGTCCTTTAGGGTATAGGTTACTTCACTCAGGATGATATTTTCTAGTTCCGTTCATTTGGCTGCAGACCTTACCATATTCAAGGACATGTGCTCCAGATATATTTTTAAGTAACGATAGTTATGTATATAGGGCTACATTGTTATTATTTTAGATCTAGATAAACACAAATTTATTCATCAACGCCTTAATTATCATACAATTCTGTATACATTGATCTAAACAACTTTAAGGTAAAATAAAAGATGAGGGAATTATGATTTTATTTTTGAAAAAAAAATTCATTGTTTCAATCAGTTGAGATGAAGGAGGTGACCAAAGTTCTATAATATCTGGTTTTTGTTGTGATATTTAAAACAGGACACTAGTGTTACAGTATTAGAGGAAGAAAAGCCGTATCATTAGTAACCAAAGAGCCTAAAGGGCTCTTATTACATGTCTCTCATTTCATTTAACCTCTCATCTACGAGTAGCAATGAGGTGTGAAAATCGCTCTTGTTTTGTCTTGAGGGTCAGTGAATGACACCATGCGCATCTCTTTATGACTTAATGGAAATGGGTGAGATTCACCTTACATTTAATTCCTGTGTACAAGTGAACAAGATAATATGTGAGATGGTGTTGAGCTCCTGCTGCAGTAAATGAGTCATTGGTTCCTTCAGCTTTAGTAACAGTAAGTTCTCCTTCATAAAATCTTTTCCACATGAAAGTGCTTTTCAAGTCACTACATTCTTACACAAACCACTCAATGAAATTTAAATTAGCTCACAAAGCATATTTTTATCCTAGTGGCAGCCATGTAGACCCATATACAGTAATGGCATTAAGTTTTTTTTTTTTTAAATAGAATACTAACTTCTCATTCAACATATGAATTTTGAATTCAAGTACAATTTTTTATTATCGTTGTTTTGAGATAATGTCTCCCTAATGTTGCCCAGGTTGGCTTGAAAATCCTAAGCTCAAGCTTGTCTCCTGCATCATCAACCCAAATAGTTGGAACACATGCCACTATGCTCAGTACAAAAGTGCAATTTCTTATACTTTATTATGTAAATATTTAAATCTGTCTCATGTCTAAATAAATCAAGTTGGAGGATATTCAAATTGTGACAATTTCTTTATTCTCTCCTCCATAAGAAGTTAAATATATTATATATATGTACATATTATAATATGTACATATTATATATACATATGTACATATGTATATGTATATATGTATATATATATATATATTTAATTATTAAGTGATCTAATTTCTTAGTCCACAAGAAATTAGAATTCCTATTCCTTTCAATTTGCTTTGCTTTTATTTGTAATGTTAAATGACTTTTTGCTCCTTCTGTTCTTTGACTGTATTTAGTGAGACAGTGAGATTCTGAGTAATAGGCTCCATTGGAAAGATTCCTTAAAGACAAACTAATACCTCCCATCTTCCAATATGTATTGTATGTGAAATCACTTTTTTTTAATCAAGAAAGAGAACTAAATCCTTAAAATTTTTTCTTAAGTTCTAAATCTCAAGTTCTATAAAATACGTAATTTCTAAATTTAAATTATGCAATAATTTTATAAGTAAACTCTTACTATGTGCAATATACTAATTATGCTAGGCCAATGATAATTACATTCTTTTATTTTTTATCATTTGGCTAAGGTTAAAAGTTATTTAAGTCATGGTGAATTTTGATTCTCAACTTAATGAGATCTAGAACAACCTAGGAGTTGAACTTCGAAGTGTAGCCTCAAGAGGATTATATTGATTGTTAGCTGAGATGGAACAATTCACCCACCATTACTAACACCATTGCTTGTCTGTGACTCTGGTTGTAGGAGAAGGTGAGTTGACCCCAAGAATTATAGTTCTCTGCTTTCCATCTGTGAATGTAATATGACCAGGTGCCCCAAGCTCCTGATACTGTAATAAACTAATAAATCAACACTCTTTACTCTAACTGAGGCAAAATAGCATCTGAATGACACTCTTGTAACGTTAACATACAGTAATTAGACTTTAAGAATAAGATCCATCCATGGGAGGATAATGTTTTACCCCATGGTTTATTTTTGAATTATACTTTATGACTTTGTATATTTCTATTTTCCCAAGATTTAAGTTGACTATCTCAAAATCAACATCAAAGAGGAAAAGTGAAAATAAAAGGTAAAATATTAAAAAAAAAAATAAGTATTTAACATCAGTAATAACTTTAGTGTGCCTTACCAGGCCTCCCTTTCTCTCAGAGTTTCTGACATAAGAATATGAGCCATGGCAAGGACTTCCTGCTTCCTATTGTTGGGTCAGATTCAAGGTGAAGGTACATTGGACAAATACTTACTTGAGGAGAAAATAATCCAAGCAACTCACTAAACTGAACACTTAAACAAATTGATATAAACCCAAAATGAAATCCTTTCAATGTCTACAGCACTGTAGGTTGTCAGAAGTAGAGACAGTCACAGTAACAGGGTGAGGATCACTTCCTGAATGAGTGGAAACATGTAAGTATCTGGAAGTATAGATCCTTGTGATCAATCAGAACATGCTTCTGCTATTTCTTCTCTATCCCCAATGAACCAGGGTTCTAGAACAGAGACTGCTTTATTTTACTTTCTCATTTTTACTTCTCAGCATTTTGATAATACTGTGGTGTGTGTGTGTGTGTGTGTGTGTGTGTGTGTGTGTGATGTATATTCTTAACCAAGTGTGCCATGGTATGTGTGTTGTCAGCTTGTGGGAATTGGTTATTTCTTTCTACCCTCTAGGTCCAGGAATTGAGCTCAGGTCATCGGGATAAGTAGCAAGTAGCTCTCTCACTTAGCTACCTTGTCAGACTCAATTCAATTTCTTAAGAAATAGACTAACCTTAGTACTGGAGAAATTGAAGTCATATGAAGAGAGGCAAAAGGAGAATACAGAACAACATTTAAGAAGTTAGTTTTTCCTGTTTTTTAAAGTAGTCCCTTGAAACACTGATTAAGTCTGACAAGGAGAGCTGATCTGCTCCTGTGAAGACAACATATCCTGAGCCACACTAGAGGAACCACTGCACTCAGAGCAGCGGGTAAGAACCCTCTCCCACTACCCTATGTCCCAGAGTTAGAACTGGGAGCCTGGGGCTCTCAGGACCCATCAGCCACCCAAACCCTGCCTCTCTAGAATACCACTCCCTTTCTGCCCCTCACTTGGTCATTTTGGCTGGGGTAGACACCTAGCTGGTGTGCTCCTGTGAAGACACCATATCCTGAGCCATCCTAGAGGAACCAGTACACTCAGAGAACAGAAGGAACCCGTGCACTCAGAGCAGCAGGATTTCAGTATCCCAGAGGAAGCATGAATCCCAGCAGTTGTTCCACCCAGGAGCTCAGGATCACAGAGAGAGCTGGACTCTGAGGAGTTCTGAGACAAGCAAGATAAATGGAAAGACAGGCTCTAGTCAGAGACAGTAAGTACAGGTAGCACTAGAGTTAACCAGATGGCAAAAAACAAGTGCAAGAACATAAGCAACAGAAACCAAGGTTACTTGGCATGATCAGAACCCAGTTCTCCCACCATGGCAAGCCCTGGACACCACATCACACAGAAAAAGCAGGGTTCAGAATTAAAATCACTTCTCATGATGGTGATAAAGAACTTTAAGAAGGACATAAATAACTCCCTTAAAGAAGTACAAGAGAACACAGATAAACAGGTAGAAGCCCTTAAAGAGGAAACACAAAGATCCCTTAAAGATCTGCAAGAAAACACAAACAGGTGAAGGAATTAAACAAAATCATCCAGGATCTAAAAATGGAAGTAGAAACAATAAAGAAATCTCAAAGAAGACTACCGTGGAGATAGAAAACCTAGGAAAGAAAAAAGTAGTCTTAGACGCAAGCATCACCAACAGAATACAAGAGATAGAAGAGAGAATCTCGTGCAGAAGAAACCATGGAAAACACTGACACAACTGTCAAAGAAAATGCAAAATGCAAAAAGCTTCTAACACAAAACATCCAGGAAATCCAGGATACAATGAGAAGACCAAAGCTAAGGATAATATGTTTAGATGAGGGTGAAGATTCTCAACTTAAAGGACCAGTAAACATCTTCAACAAAATTATAGAAGAAAACTTCCCTAACCTAAAGAAAGAGATGTCCATGAACATACAAGAAGCCTACAGAACCCCAAATTGATGAGACCAGAAAAGAAATTCCTCCCATCACATAATTATCAAAACATCAAATGCACAAAACAAAGAAAAAAATACTAAAAGCATTAAGGGAAAAGGGTCAAGTAACATATAAAGGCAGACCTATAAGAATAACACCAGGCTTCTCACCAGAGACTATAAAAGCCAGAAGATCCTGGACTGATATCATACAGACCTTAAGAGAACACGAATGCCAGCCCAGACTACTATACGCAGCAAGACTCTCAATTAACATAGATGGAGAAACCAAGATATTCCATGACAAATCCAAATTTACACAATATCTTCTCACAAATGCAGCACTTCAAAGGAGAATTCAACACAAGGAGGGCAACTACAACCTAGAAAAAAGCAAGAAAGTAATCTTCCAACAACCCCAAAATAGATAGTTACACAAACAAAATTCCATTTCTAACAACAAAAATAACAGGAAACAACAATCATTTTCCTTAATATCTCCTAATATAAATGGACTCAATTTCCTAATAAAAAGACAGACTATCAGACATAAACAAGACCCATAATTTTGCTGCATAAAGAAAACATACCTCAGTGACAAAGACAGACATTACCTCAGAGTAAAAAGATGTAAAACAAATTTTCAAGCAAATGATCCCAAGAAACAAACTTGAGTAGCCATTCTAATATCAAATAAAATCGACTTTTACCCAGAAGTAACCAAAAATGTAAGGAAGGACATTTTATTTAAGAAAAAAATCTACCAAGATGAATTCTCAATTCTGAACATATATGCTCCAAATGCAAGGGCACCCACATACATAAAAGAAACTTTACTAAAACTCAAAGCACACATTGCACCTCACATAATAATAATGGGGGATTTCAACATCCCACTCTCAGCAAAGGACAGATCATGGAAACAGAAATTAAACAGAGACACAATGAAATTACCAGAAGTTATGAACCAAATGGATTTAACAGATATCTAAAGAACATTTCATCTTAAATCAAAAAAAATATACCTTTTTCTCAGCACCTCATGGTACCTTCTCCAAAACTGACCATATAATTGGTCACAAAACAGACCTCAACAGATACAAAAATACTGAAATAATCCCTTGCATCCTATCAGATCACCACAGACTAAGGTTGGTCTTCAATAATGACAAAAACAATGGAAAGCCCAAATACACATGAAAACTGAATAATGCTCTACTCAATAATGACTTGGTCAAGGAAAAAATTAAAAAAGTAAAGACTTTTTAGAATTTAATGAAAATGAAGGATCTTCATATCAAAACTTATGAGACTCCATAAAAGCAGTGCTAAGAGGAAAACTCATAGCTCTAAGTGACTACAAAAAGAAACTGGAGAGAACATACACTAACAACTTGACAGTGTACCTGAGAGCTCTAGAACAAGAAGAGGCAAATACACCCAATAGGAGTTGACAGCAGGAAATAATGAAACTCAATGCAGAAATCAACCAAGTAGAAACAAAAAGATCTATACAAAATATCCACAAAACCAGGAGCTGCTTTTTTGAGAAAATCAACAAGATAGATAAACCCTTATCCAGACTAACTAGAGGGTACAGAGACAGTATCCAAATTAATAAAATCAGAACTGAAAAGGGATACATAAAAACAGAAATTGAGGAAATTAAAAAAAAAAGTCAGATCCTACTACAAAAGCCTATACTCATCAAAACTAGAAAATTTGGATGAAATGGACAACTTTCTTTGGTACCAGGTACCAAAGTTAAATCAGGAGCAGATAAACCATCTAAACAGTCACATAACCCCTAAAGAAATAGCAGCAGTCATTAAAAGTCTCCCCACCCAAAAAAGCCCAGAACCAGATAGTTTTAGTGTAGAATTCTATCAGACCTTCAAGGAAGACCTAATACTAATTCTCTTCAAACTATTCCACAAAATAGAAACAGAAGGAACACTATGCAATTCATTCTTTAAAGCCACAATCACGCTCATACCTAAATTTCACAAAGACCCAACAAAGAAAGAGAACTTCAGACCAATCTCCCTTATAAATATCAATTCAAAATACCCAATCTAATTCTCACAAACCGAATCCAAGAACACATCAAAACAGTCATCCATCATGATCAAGTAGGCTTTATCCCCAGAATGCAGGGATGGTTCAATATTTGGAAATCCATTAACATAATCCACTAGATAAACAAACTGAAAGAAACAAATCACAGGATCACCTTACTAGATGCTGAGAAAGCATTTGACAAAATTCAACATCCCTTCATGTTAAAAGTCTTGGAAAGATCAGGATTCAAGACCCATACCTAAACATAGTAAAAGCAATATACAGCAAGCCAGTAGCCAACATCAAACTAAATGAAAAAAAAAAAAAAACTTGAAGCAACCCCAGTAAAATCAGGCACTAAACAAGGCTAACCACTCTCTCACTACCTATTCAATATAGTACTGGAAGTCATAGTCAGAGCAATTAGAAAACAAAAGGAAGTCAAAGGGATACAAATAGGAAAGGAAGAAGTCAAAATATCACTATTTGCAGATGATATGATAGTATACTTAAGTGACCCTAAAATTTCCACCAGAGAACTTCTAAACTTGATAAACAACTTCAGCAAAGTGGCTGAATATAAAATCAACTCAAACAAATCAGTAGTCTTCCTCTACTCAAAGGATAAACAAGCTGAGAAAGAAATTAGGTAAATGATACCTTTCATAATAGTCACAAATAATATAAAATACCTTGGTGTGAATCTAACCAAGCAAGTGAAAGATCTGTATGACAAGAACTTCAAGTCTCTGAAGAAAGAAATCGAAGAAGACCTCAGAAGATGGAAAGATCTCCCATGCTCGTGTATTGTCAGGATTAATATAGTCAAAATGGCCATCTTGCCAAAAGCAATCTACAGATTCAATGTAATCCCCTTCAAAATTTCAAATCAATTCTTTATAGAGATAGAAAGAGCAATTTGCAAATTCCTTTGAAATAACAAAAAACCAGGATAGCAAGAACCATTCTCAACAATAAAAGTACTTCTGGAGGAATCAGCATCCCTGACCTCAAGTTGTACTACAGGGAATAGTGACAAAAACTGCATGGTATTGGTACAGAGACAGGCAGGAAGATCAATGGAATAGAATTGAAGATTCAGAAATAAACCCACACACCTATGGTCACTTGATCTTTAACAAAGGTGCTAAAACCATCCAGTGGAAAAAGGACAGCATTTTCAATAAATGGTGCTGGTTCAACTGGAGGTCAGCATGTAGAAGGATGCAAATTGATCCAGTCTCATCTCCTTGTACAAACCTCAATTTCAAGTGGATCAAGGACCTCCACATAAAACCAGATACACAGAAACTAATAGAAGAGAAAGTGGGGAAGACCCTCAAATACCTATGCATAGGGGAAAAGTTCCTGAACAGAACACCAATGGCTTATGCCCTAAGATTAATAATTGACAAATGGAATCTCATAAAATTCCAAAGATCCTGTAAGGCAAAAGACATTGTCAGTTGGACAAAATGGCAACCAACAGATTGGGAAAAGATCATTACCAATCCTAGATCCGATAGAGGGCTAATATCCAATATATACAAAGAACTCAAGAAATTATACTCCAGACAACTAAATCACCCTATTAAAAATGGGGTACTGAACAAAACAAAAAATTCTCAACTGAGGAAAATTGAACGATTAAAAAGCGCCTAAAGAAATGTTCAATATCGTTAGTCATCAGGGAAATGCAAATCAAAACAACCCTGAGTTTCCACCTCACACCAGTCAGGATGTTCAAGATCAAAAACTCAGGTGATAGTAGATGCTGGCAAGGATGCGGAGAAAGAGGAACACTCCTCCATTTTTGGTGGGATTGCAAGCTGGTATAGCCACTCTGAAAATCACTCTGGTGGTTCCTCAGAAAATTGGACATAGCATTATCTGAGGACCCAGGTATACCACTCCTGGGCATATACCCAGAAGATGCTCCAACATATAACAAGGATATATGCTCCACTATGTTCATAGAGCCTTATTTATACATAGCCAGAAGCTGGAAAAAACCCAGATGTCCTTCAACAGAAGAATGGATACAGAAAATGTAGTACATTTACACAATGGAATATTATTACTCAGCTATTAAAAACAGTGAATTTGAGAAATTTTTAGGTAAATGGATGGAATTAAAAAATATCATCCTGTGTGAGGTAACCCATTCACAAAAGAACACACATGGTATGCACTCACTGATAATTGAATATTAGCCCAAAAACTTGCAATATCCAAGATACAACTCACAGACTGCATGAAGCTCATGAAGAAGGAAGACCAACGTGTGGGTGCTTTGGCCCTTCTTAGAAGTGGCAACAAAATACCTATGGGACCAAATGAGGCAAAGCGTGGAACAGAAACTCGAGGAGGGGCCATCCAGAAACTGTTCCACTTCAGTATTTATTCGTTGTGCAGTCACTAAAGGTAGACACTGATATGGATGCCAGGAAGTACATGCTGACAGTATAGCTGTCTCCTTATGGTCTGCCAGAGCCTGAAATATACAGAGGCAGATACTCACAGCTAACCATTGAGCTGATCATGGTGTTCCCAATGGAGGAGTGAGAGAAAAGACTGAAGAAGCTGAAAGGGTTTACGGCCCCGTGGGGAGAGCAACAATACCAACCAACCAGAGCTCCCAGGGTTCAAACCACCAGCCTAGAAGCATATAGGGAGGGCCCCTTGGCCCCAGCTGTATATGTAGGGGAGGATGACATTGTCAGGTATAGATGGGTGAGGAAGTCCTTGGTCCAGTGAAGGCTGGATGCCCCAGTGTGGTGGAAATCATTGGTGGGGAGGTGGGAGTGGGAGCATGGCTGGGGGCATAGCCTCATAGAAGCAGGAGGAGGGGGATGGGATAGGGGGTTGCTGGGTGGGTGGGGGAAATGGGGAAAGGATATTATATCTGAAATGCAAATAAAACATCCAATAAAACGTAAATATCCAAAAAATAAAAATAAAACATCAATAAAAGTCTGACAAAGAAAATTAGAGAGCAGCACCTTTTTTATTTTTATGTCAAAAGGAATAAAATAAAAATCAAATTCATATACTGAAGAATACCAAGCAAACCCATATCTGTATCTGCATATATATATATATATATATATATATATATATATATATCATATATATGTTTTGTTACTACAGTGATGAGACTTTTTAAAATTGTTTGAGAAATGAGATATTCTTTTCTAAATGTTCAGTCAAAATCTCTAAGTCACTGAGCTACAAGCCAGGCAGCATAGTTAGATACTAGCTAATCTGAGGTCTCAGACACATATACAGCAGAGGACTGCCTGGTCTAGCCTCAGTGAGAGAAGAAGCACCTAACTCTTGAGAGACTTGGAACAGGGATGCCTGGCATAGTAGGGAGTGGAGAGGGAGGGGACATCCTCTTGAAGACAGGGGGTGATGAGGAATGGAATGAGGAGCTGTCAGAGGGCAGACTCAGAGGGGAATAATGACTGGATGGAAAAAATATTAAAGATTAATAATAATAATACATTTTAATCATTGTTGATGCATCAATCTTTGAAGCTAAAATATAAACCCAGCTGAGGAGACATGAAAATACCTATGGCTGAGTTGACTGTAATCAGATGGGTCGCAGCTTGGCTGTGCTCTAGTTGGAGACACCATTGCAGGGATAACAGAAGAACTCAGTTTAGCAGGAGAAAATTTGAAAAAATAAAAGACAATTGAAAGATCAAATTTATTGGGTTGAAAATGGAGGAAGAAGGATATATGTAAAGGATTGAAGCAGCTCTAGATGCCAGGAAAGTCCCTGTGTCGATAACTAATAGAGAATGTAGCCTTGGTTCTGTAGCCTCATCTGACTGATGTCTGCTATTGATCAAGCAACCTTCCTTTAGAGCAACAGCAGCATCCTGCCCCCTTGTCTCAGGATGAACTTAAGGATGTCTGCCACCCTGGCTTGGAAAGCTAATATATTTCTGTGTAAGCCAGGATATTTGATGCAGTTTATAATAGCAGAAATAAAAGAAAATAATTCAATAGACTTGGAAAATAATTTTCATTTTCTACCGTAGGACCACCAGTTTTGCAAAACAGTAATGTGAGAACTTTGCACACTAGATTTGTTTCTTAGGACTATTGCAATTTATTAATCTTAACATTTTCTATTAAACTGGGTGAGACCGCTATATTACATACTTAAAGAAGCAAATAATACATTTTACAGAAACAGGAAGACTCAAATTTACACAATTGTATAAGAAATGTACTTCCTCAACACTTTTTTGACAACTAAATTGGTGGAAGGCTATAGAATAATTCAGCATCCAAGAGCTGTAAGTGTGAAAGTGAATGGCAGGATTTTGTAAAGAACATTTAACATAGTTATATTTCTATTCCTGCAACGAAACAAAATATCATGACCAAAAAGCAAGTTGGTAATAAAAGGCTTTATTTAGCTTATACTTCTGCATTATAGTCCATCACTGAAGGACCAAAACAGGAACTCAAACATGGCAGGAATCTGGAGGCAGGAGCAGAAGCAGAGGCCATGAGATGTTGCTTACTGTCTTGCTCCCCTTGACTTGCTCAAATTTTTTTCTTATAGACCTGAAACGACCAGCCCAGGGATGCCTCCACTCACAATGGACTGGGTACTCTCCCATTATTCACTAATTAAGAAAATCCCCCCCTTTGGCCCCTTCCCGGATTCAAGACCTGGTGCAGACCTGCGCCCTGTCCACCCCTGAGTAGACCCCGGAATACTTCCGAGACATCATAGAGGGTCCACTTATCCCAGAGAGGTAGGTAAGACCCACATAGGGCCCTACGCCCATAGCTGAGAGCGGAGAGTGCTCAGATTCCAGCAGAAACCCAACCCCCTGCCCCTGTGGAGTGGCTCCCCCTTCTGCCCCTTTCCTAGATCTGAGGCCTGGTGCAAATGTGCACTGGTCTGCCCTTGAGTCGACCTCGGACTATTCCTGAGACATCATAGAGGGTCCACTGATCCCAGAGAGGTAGGTAAGACCCACACAGGGCCCTAAGCCCATAGCTGAGTGCTGGGAGCGCTCAGATTCCAGCAGAAACCCAAAACCCCGCCACTGCAGAGTGGCTCTCCCCTTCTGCCTCTTTCCCAGATCCGAGGCCTGGTGCAGACCCACTCCCCGGTCCGCTCCTGTGTCGACCGTGGACTCCTCCGGAGACAACCTAGACGATCCACTGATCCCAGAGTAATAGAGGGTCCTGTGAACCTAGAGCAGCAGAGGTACCACTGAACCCAGAGTGGCAGAGGAACAACTGAACTCAAAGCAACAGACAACATATCCCGAAACATCCTAGAGGAACCACTGCAATCAGAGCAGGGAACACCTTATCCTGAGACATCCTAGAGCAAACACAGCACTCGGAGCAGTGGGCACCTGATCCAGAGACATCCTAGAGAAGACACTGCACCTAGATCAGCAGACACCTAGTTGGTCTGCTACCTTGGAGGCACCTTATCTTGAGGCATACTAGAGGTAACATTGTACTCAGAGCAGCTGGAAAACATCACAGAGAGAGCTGGACCCCGAGGAAATCAGACACAAGCAAGATAACTGGAAAGGCAGGCTTCAGTCAGAGACAGCAAGTACAGGCAGTACTAGAGTTAACCAGATGGCAAAAGGCAAGCACAGGAATGTAAGCAACAGAATCCAGAGTTACATGGCATCATCAGAACCCAGTTTCCCCATCATAACAAGCCCTGAACACCCCATCACACCAGAAAAGCAGGACTCAGAATTAAAATCACGTCTCATGACGATGATAGAGGACTTTAAGAAAGACATAAATAACACCCTCAAAGAATTTAAGGAGAACACTGGTAGACAGATAGAAGCCCTTAAAGAGGAAACACAAAAATCTCATAAGGAATTGCAAGAAAAAATAACCAAACAGGAGAAGGAATCAAACAAAACCATCCAAGATCTAAAAACAGAAGTAGAAACAATAAAGAAATCAAAAAGAGAGACTACTCTAGAGATAGAAAACCTAAAAAAAAAAAAAGATCAGGAGTCATAGACACAAGTATCACCAACAGAATACAAAAGATAGAAGAGAGAATCTCATGTGCAGAAGATACCATGGAAAACATTGACACAACTGTCAAAGAAAATGCAAAACACAAAAAGCTACTAGCTCAAAACATACAGGAAATCCAAGACACAATGAGAAGGCCAAACCTAAGGATAATAAGTATAGATGAGAAGGAAGACTCCCAACTTAAAGGACCAGTAAATATTCTCAACAAAATTACAGAGAAAAACTTCCCTAACCTGAAAAAATAGATGTCCATAAATATACAAGAAGCCTACAGAACTCCAAATACTTTAGACCAGAAAAGAAATACTTCCCACCACATAATAATCAAAACATCAAATGTACAAAACAAAGAAAAAATACTAAAAGCAGTAAGGGAAAAAGGTAAAGTAACTTATAAAGGCAGACCTGTAAGAATTACACCAGACTTCTCACCAGAGACCATAAAAGCCAGAAGATCCTGGACTGATATCATACACATCCTAAGAGAACACAAATGCCAGCCCAGACTACTATACCCAGGAAAACTCTCAATCAATATTGATGGAGAAACCAAAATATTCCATGACAAATCCAAATTTACACAATATCTTACCACAAACCCAGCACTTCAAAGGATAATTGATGGAAAACTCCAACACAAGGAGGGAAACTACAACCTAGGAAAAGCAAGAAAGTAATCTTCCAACATCCCTGAAAGAAGGTAACTAAACAAATATAACTCCACTGCCAATGACAAAAATAACAGGAAACAACATTCATTTTTCCTTAATATCTCTCAATATCAATGGACTCAATTCCACAATAAAAAGACATAGGCTATCAGAATGGACACATAAACAAGACCCAACATTTTGCTGCATACAAGAAACACATCTTTGTGAAAAAGACAGACACTACCTCAGAGTAAAAGGCTGGAAAACAATCTTCCAAGCAAATGGTCCCAAGAAACAAGCTGGAGTAGTGATTCTAAAATCAAATAAAATCAATTTTCAACCAAAAGTAATCAAAAAAGATAAAGAAGGACACTTCATATTCATAAGGTAAAATGTACCAAGAGGAACTCACAATTCTGAACATCTATGCCCCAATTGCAAGGGCACCCACATACATAAAAGAAACTTTACTAAAGCTTAAAGCATACATTACACCTCACAAAATAATAGTGGGAGACTCCAACACCCCACTCTCAGCTGTGGACAGATCATGGAAACAGAAACTAAACCATGACACAATGAAACTAACAGAAGTTATGAACCAATTGGACTTAACTGACATCTATAGAACTTTTCATCCTAAAACAAAAAGAATATAGCTTTTTCTCAGCACCTCATGGTACCTTCTCCAAAATAGACGATATAATTGGTCACAAAACAGGCCTCAACAGATACAAAAAGATTGAAATAATCCCTTGTACACTATCAGACCACCATGGACTAAGACTCGTCTTTGACATGGACAAAAACAAAGGAAAGCCCACATACATGTGGAAGCTGAACAATGCTCTACTCAATGATAACTTGATCAAGAAAGAAATAAAGAAAGAAATTAAAGACTTTTTAGAATTTAATGAAAATGAGGACACATCATATCAAAACTTGTGGGACTACGTGAAAGCAGTACTAAGAGGAAAACCCATAGCTCTAAGTGTCCACAAAAAAAAAAAAAAAAAAAAAAAAATGGAAAGAGCATACCTTAACAACCTAACAGTATACCTGAAAGTGTTAGATCAAAAAGAAGCTAATATACCCAAGAGGAGTAGACAGCAGGAAATAATCAAACTTAGGTTTTATTATTTTTGATATCAACCAAGTTGAAACAAAAAGAACTATACAAGATATCAACAAAACCAGGAGCTGGTTCTTTAAGAAAATCAAGAAGATAGGCAAACTCTTAGCCAGACTAACCAAAGGACACAGAGACTGTACTCAAATTAATAAAATCAGAACTGAAAAGGGAGACATAACAACAGAAACTGAGGAAATTAAAAAATTTGTCAGATCCTACTACAAAGGCCTATACTCAACAAAATTGGAAAATCTGGATGAAATGGACAATTTCCTAGATAGATACCAGGTACCAAAGCTAACCGAGGAGCAGATAAACCATCTAAATGATTGCATAATCCCGAAAGAAATAGAAGCAGTCGTTAAAAATCTTCCCACCAAAAAAAGTCCAGGGCCAGATGGTTTTAGTGCAGAATTCTATCAGACCTTCCAGGAAGACTTAATACCAATTCTCTTCAAACTATTCCACTGAATAGATACAGAAGGAACAATACCCAATCCGTTCTATGAAGCTACAATTACACTCATACCTAAGTCACACAAAGACCCAACAAAGAAAGAGAACTACAGACCAATCTCTCTTATGAATATTGATGCAAAAATATTCAATAGAATTCTCTCAAACTGAATCCAACAACACATCAAAGCAATCATCCATCATGATCAAGTAGGCTTTATCCCAGGAATGCAGGGATGGTTCAATATTTGGAAATCCATTAACATAATCCACTAGATAAACAAACTGAAAGAAACAAATTACAGGATCACCTTACTAGATGCTGAGAAAGCATTTGACAAAATTCAACATTCTTTCATGTTAAAAGTCCTGGAAAAAGCAGGAATTCAAGGCCCATACCTAAACATAGTAAAAGCAATATACAGCAAGCCAGTAGCCAACATCAAACTAAATTGAGAGAAACTTGAAGCAATCCCACTAAGATCAGGGACTAGACAAGGCTGCCCACTCTCACTCTACCTATTCAATATAGTACTAGAAGTCCTAGCTAGAGCGATTAGACAACAAAAGGAAGTCAAAGGGATACAAATAGGAAAGGAAGAAGTCAAAATTTCACTATTTGCAGATGATATGATAGTATACTTAAGTGACCCTAAAATTTCCACCAGAGAACTCCTAAACCTGATAAACAACTTCAGTAAAGTGGCTGAATATAAAATGAACTCAAACAAATCAGTAGCCTTCTTATACTCAAAGGATAAACAGGCTGAGAAAGAAATTAGGGAAATGAAACCCTTCAAAATAGTTACAAACAATATAAAATATCTTGGAGTGAACCTAACCAAGCAAGTGAAAGAGTTATATGACAAGAACTTCAAGTCTCTGAAGAAAGAAATAGAAGAAAATCTCAGAAGATGGAAAGATCTCCCATGCTCCTGGATTGGCAGGATTAATTTAGTAAAAATGACCATCTTGCCAAAAGCAATCTATAGATTCAATGCAATCCCCATCAAAATTCCAAATCAATTCTTCATACAGATAGAAAGAGCAATTTGCAAATTTATAAGGAACAACAAAAAACCCAAGATAGTGAGAACCATTCTCAACAACAAAAGAACTTCTGGGGGAATCACTGTCTCTGACCTCAAACTGTACTACAGGGCAATAGTAATAAAAACTGCATGGTATTGGTACAGAGACAAGCAGGAAGATCAATGGAATAGTACTGAAGATCCAGAAATGAGTCCACATACCTATGGTCACTTGATCTTTGACAAAGGAGCTAAAACCATCCAGTGGAAAAAGGACAGCATTTTCAGCAAATGGTGCTGGTTCAACTGAAAGTCAACATGTAGAAGGATGCAAATCAATTCATTCATATCTCCTTGTACAAAACTCAAATCCAAGTGGATAAAAGACCTTCACTTAAAACCAGATACACTGGAACTAATAGAAGAGAAGGTGTGGAAGACCCTCGAATACCTAGGCACAGGGAAAAAGTTTCTGAACAGAACACAAATGGCTAATGCTCTAAGATCAAGAATTGACAAATGGGCCCTCATAAAGTTGCAAAGCTTCTGTAAGGCAAAGGACATTGTCAATAAGACAAAACAGCAACCAACAGACTGGGAAAAGATCTTAACCAGTCCTACATCCGATAGTGGGCTAATATCCAAGATGTACAAAGAACTCAAGAAATTAGACTCCAGACAACCAAATAACCCTATTAAAAATGGGGTACAGAGCTAAACAAAGAAATCTCAACAGAGGAAACTCAAATGGCTGAGAACCACCTTATGAAATGTTCAACATCCTTAGTCATCAGGGAAATGCAAATCAAAACAAACCTGAGATACCAACTCACATCAATCAGAATGGCTAAGATCAAAAACTCAGGTGATAGCAGATGCTGGTGAGGATATGGAGAAAGAGGAACATTCCTTCATTGTTGGTGGGATTGCAAGCTGGTACAACCACTCTGGAAATCAGTCTGGTGGTTCCTCAGAAAACTGGACATAGCATTACCTGAGGATTCAGCTTTAACACTCCTGGGCATATACCCAGAAGATTCTCCAAAATGTAACAAGGACATATGCTCCACTATGTTCATAGCAGCCTTATTTATAATAGCCAGAAGCTGGAAATAACCAAGATGTCCCTCAACAGAGGAATGGATACAAAAAATGTGGTTCATTTTCACAATGGAGTATTACTCAGCTATTAAAAATAATGAATTTAGGAAATTTTTATGTAAATGGATGGATCTAGAAATCATCATCCTGAGCAAGTTAACCCAATCACAAAAGAACACACATGGTATTTACTCATTGTTAAGTGGATGATAGCCAAAAAGCTTGGAATAGCAAAGACCCAACCCACAGACCACATGAAGCTCATGAAGAAGGAAGACCAAGAGGGGATGCCTCAGTTCTACTTAGAACAAGTAACAAAAACACTCAAGGGAGCAAATATGGAAACAAAACATGGGACAGAAACTGAAGGAGGGGCCATCTGGAGATCATTCCACCTGGTTATCCATCCCATGTACAGTCACCTAAACTAGACACTGATGTGGATGACTGGAAGTGCGTGCTGCCAAGAGCATGATATAACTGTCTCCTTAGAAGTCAGCCAAAAACTGATACATTCAGAGCATGATGTTCACAATTAACCACTGATATAATCAATGGGTTCCCAATGGAGAACTTAGAGAGAAGACTGGAGGAGCAGAAAGGGTTTTTGACCCCAGGAGGAAAGCAACAATACCAAACAACCCGAGCACCCCAGGGTCTAAACCACCAGCCTGGGAGCACATAGGGAGGGACTCATGACTACAGCTGTATATGTAGTGGAGGATGGCCTTCTTGGGCATAAGTGGGATAGGATATTCTTGGTCCCATGAAAATGAACACAGAGTGGGAGGGGGAATGTGAGGGTGTGGAGGGTGTAATGGAGGCAGGGGGAAGGTGTGGGCACAGACTCATAGGAGCACAAGGAGGAGGGATGGGTAGGAGGTTTCTGAGAGGTGGGAGGAAGGGGGGTAAAAGGATAAAACCTGAATTGCAAATTTAATACCCAATCTAAAAAAAAAAAATAAAAAGAAGAAAAAAAAAAGAAAAAGAGGAAAAAAAGGGAAAAAAGAAAGAAAAAAAGAAAAGAAAAATAGGAGATTTAATAACACAAATGGAAGGATTTAGAAAGTTAGGAGGCAGTTTATGTTAATGGAAACAGCATCATAGAAACGGGATAATCACACCCTCATAGAAGCACAAGGAGGGGGGATGGGATAAGGGGGTTCCTGGGTGGTGGGGGGAATGGGATAAAGGGATAAAATTTGAAATATAAATATTATAATCAACTTTTAAAAAGGGGGGGGAGTTGTTAGAACCAACATCTCTAAAAAAAAAAATGTCAGCCCTCTAGAAAAAAAATTATCTTGATACTAAAACTTGTTTTGAGAATTGTATTTTGCAGAATACACAGCCTTGGTGTATCTACTCATCAAGCAAACTGAGCAGACCTGCTCAAACCTCCGATGTCCTAGAATTCCATCTGGATGCAGTGAAGACACAGCGTCAGAGGCTTATCAATCTACTCTTCCCCCCACACCTCTACTAATATCTCGATGCCCGTAATCAGCTTGAAGAAGTTAAAGAAGAGTCATCGCCCCTATTCCCTGGGCTTGGGGACTAAGGTGGTTAATACTGGGCTGCCTTTCTAGGGAAAATTAGTGGTTTTGTTGGAACGGGGAGGATTAGCTAGGATTTATTGCATAGCCATAACCTATTGGTAGAAATGTGTATAATTATTATCAAGATGAAGTCATAATTTCTTAAACGGTACAAAATTTACTTTGATTTCAAATTTAAGGCTCTCATTGATACGAGTTTCTTATTGATATAAAAGTGAGATGAATATTGATACTCTCGTGGTCATTGTGCCTGTATAACATAGTTAGGAATACAAGGCTTAGACCCAGTCCTTCTTTAACTTTCTTAACTGAGTTGAGATAGATAGCCTGTGCGTTAAGGGACTATAGCAAATTCATGGCCTGGAGTTTATTGTTAGGGTGTTCTCTGTTTTATTTAGAAATAGCTGAGAGGAGTTAACAGACAACAGTCCAGTTTACCTTACATAAATTGTTGGTTTTCAAAACGTCAGAAGTCTATAGAACTGACGTTACAAACATTTCTATATTAGTGTTCATTTTGATTAGAGACCTGTCTGCTCCTGACAGCTTCCTGTCTTGGATTCTAAGAAGAAATTGAGCATCTTTGGAGTTACTCCAGTTGTGGTGAGACAGCCACTAGACAAGAATTGCCTCTTTTCATCTACAGACAAATCACTGTCCAGAAAAGGACACACTTGCAGAGTAGTTGACTGATTATATCTGCCTAGACAGAGTAATCAGCCCTTAATGATTCTGCACCACTAAGTTCTATCAGATGATTCTGGGCTAGAAGACTGAAGATTTGATGCTCCAACGTTCAGTAGTATAAGGGGCTGTCCAAGTGTTAAGTGGTCTCTATAAATTGGCTAAGTTTTAGAAGCTATGCTTAATGCTTCCCATAATTTCAGTTAACTAAGTCAGTCTGGATTTCTAACGGGGTTGAAAACCTATAGTCTCATAGCAAATTCTGACTATTTACTTTAAGAGAAAAGATCTGAGTGGATGGTTTTTAGCTGACATTCATTCTAAAGCCAAAGGGAAAAAAAGCCAGGTTCAAAAACTAAGTGTTTTAATTAGGAGAGATGACAGAGGTTCTGGTTAGTCAACAAAATGATGGACTGGGTATTAGGAGTATCTTGTACCTCACTGGTACAAATAGGCATAATTATGCTCTTATTGTATTATGAGAGAAAAGGTTTTTTTTTGTTTGTTTGTTTTAACAGGAAGGGTGATATGTAGAAGGAGCTAAGGGAGAAGAAGTACCGAGAAGAAGAGACGGAATAAGGAGAGGAGAAGAAGGAGAGGAGAAGCTAGGTGATGAGAGAGAGGAAGAGTAAGAAAGAGAGGGGGGGAATGGAGACAGATGTTCACGTGTCTCCACCAGTCAAAGATAGATTTTATATCCAGGTTGGGTATTTGGTTATGAAGACTCCCAAATTCGGGAGACCCTTACTCAAGTCTCGGGAAGTCGAGAACACCCACAAACTCCAAGACACTGTACCTGGATGCAATCTGCAGAGGTTTATTAGGGAAGAGAGCTGGCAGCGAGTGTTCAAACTGCACACTCGTGCATGAGTACAGTTTGACCCCCAGTGGTGGGATAAGGAGCTTTTTATAGTAAGGGGTAGGGAAAGGAAGGAATTTTCTCGCGTTTACACATGATTGGTTGTTTTATAAATTTTGAACTCAGCAAGCTGTAACACTGGAAAAGATCTCAAGGGGAGGGAGGAAGGGGTAACCAAGATCAGCCCTGCTTTGGGCCTACTCCACCCACAGATGGATTTTCTTCCCTGAGGCTTGAGGAATGTATCCCCGGGCAGTGAAAGGCCTGGAATCTTATATTCAGTTCTGCTTTCTTCAAACTAGTGAGCCTGTATATATTTTATAAAATGGTCTTTATAATTTTTCACTCTACAGGTTACACTTCTGATTGAGTGTTACCAAACTTATAAAGCC
This sequence comes from Rhabdomys pumilio, assembly GCA_030674055.1. Classification (NCBI taxonomy): domain Eukaryota; kingdom Metazoa; phylum Chordata; class Mammalia; order Rodentia; family Muridae; genus Rhabdomys; species Rhabdomys pumilio. Next base: position 9,618,558 of record JANHMN010000017.1, on the reverse strand, counting down.
TTTGATTAACAGTTAAAAAAATGTATAAAAGCAAAAAAGAAAGGGGGGCATGGGATAGGGGTTTTTTTTAGGGAGGGGGAATGGGGAAAGGGGATAGCATCTGAAATGTAAGTAAAATATTCAATAAAAAATAAAAGAAAAAAAAAAAGAAAATTCCCCACAGCTGAATCTCATGGAGCCAGGTATTTTCTCAATTGAAGTACCTTCCTTTCAGATAACTCTAGCTTGTGTCAAGTTGACATTCAACTCTACAGCACAATCTTTTTCATTTTTCTACACAAAATTGGTAAACACAGATGTATTGTGTGTGGCTGTAATAAGGATTCTAATCCCAGATTATACTAATATCAATTGTAAGCCTGTACAATATAATTTATAAGAAAAAATGATAAAGGAAAGATGAAGAAGAAAGTTATATTTCAGTACTTTTCATTTATAATACTAAAAGGAAGTTAGTGGTTAATCAACACAAATTTAATGCCTATCACTTACAATCTGACTAGGCATTTATTTTAATGACTGCCATTATCACAACTCTCAGTCAGTATGAGATCCATAACATGCAATAGAACTCTGTCTTAATGTGATTCTTTAATAGCGAATGCCTATATCGATTTAAATTTTTCAGTCAAATACATTGAATTGATAATAATAATAATTTAATAATCTGTTTTTTCACATTAAGTATGTACCACAAAGAATTAGTCTTATGTTTTTTATTATTTCTCTCTATATTTTACTTCTTGTCAAGCTTTCTAGAATTCATGCATCTGTGAATAATTCTTTACTACAATTGCTACATGTAACACAATAAAGCAGGCTGTAATGCAACTTCCAAAGCATCTAATTTTATACATGAGAGTGATTTTGGTACTGATGAAGAGCTTACTCAATATAAAATATAAATAATCAGTCATCTTGAGGAAATGGTGGTTAGATTCACTTTAATTGAGACTCTTGTTACAAATGGGAAGTTTTGAAAGTGCTGATGAATTAAGAATCCCATTGAGAGTCAGAGTTAATGTTTGGCTATAGGGCTAATGTCTAAGGTATATTTAGAGCACCATGAGAATAGATGTAGACAAAGTAGAAATAATTCATGCATCTGATGGATGGTTGAAATACATGACTTCAAGGTTCTTTTAAACTTTGAGAGTGCATGATTCCATACAAATTAGAAAACCAATTCCAGAACAGATATGTATGAGGAGTCACACTGTAAGATCAGAGTAAGGAGAGAAACTATGAAAATAGCCAGAGTGTAGGGGAAGAGATGGAACACTGAAATAGAGGCCTGCATTGAGTCTAAGATTTTAAATAATTGAAATATTACTTTGGATATCATTGATTAGTAGTTTTTAGAATGAAGGCTTGCTTTTGTAGATTATTGTTTTTTAAAATGATGATAGTATTAATAGCTATTGAGATAATATTTAATGGAAAAATTATGTTCCTAAATTATTTTTATTTCAGAAAATAAAAATCTGGGAAACACATTATTTATACCATCAGTACCTCAGACTTTGTGTACATGTGTTTTCAGAGAAATAAGCCAGGGGTCTCTTTGCAGCTCAGACTCAACTGATTATAAGCTACTTTTAAAATGATATTATTTCTTAAAGATAGAGAATTTCCCAACTAAACTTTAGAAGTTGACTCTTATGTCTTGGCATGTGAGATTTCACACACAGAAAGAGAGAGAGAGAGAGAGAGAGAGAGAGAGAGAGAGAGAGAGAGAGAGAGAGACACACACACACACACACACACACACACACACACATGGGAACTAATATAGTCTGTTTGCTAAAACTCAATCACTAGAGATAGCAAAAAGTGCTGATGAAGCCTTAAAAATCAAAATGACTGTTATTTATTAATAAATGGTGATGATATCTAAAACATAAGGGAATATGACCAACACCAGAAAATCTTCATGAATACACATGCTAGGCTTTTATTTTCAAATATATAAATTTTGTATTTTGAACTTTCCAAATTTTGTCACTAGAATGAGTATCTTGGCTTTTTCATAGATGTTGTCAAATAAAATACTCAATAATAAAACACAATTTTTCTCTCTAATGATTTATTTAGATTTCTTGTGGTATTGGGAGATTAATTACACATTTAACTCATTGGGCTACTACAGTAACAAATATTTAAAATTAGCAAGTAATTATTTTCATTTTACCCATGATAATCTAAAGCTATAAGGAAAGTTAAAGCATATTCTATGAATTTCATAAGTCTGAATCATAAATACAAAAGTCTAATTTTGAATTCTGCTCTCTATTCATTGCTTCATACCAATACACATGACTCTTGATTAAATACCAAATGTAATCATAAAAAGATAGTTGGAAAGACTCTCCAACAACTCAGATTTAATATTATTTTGCTATAAGATCAAGAGCAACATAAGTAGTTAACACAGAATGAAAATTTGTAAATTCACAGTAATATCATGAGTATTTTAATGGGGTTAATGGAATAGAATATTTTACCCAGCTACCAACAACAAAACTAATCACAGAGAGGTGAAGTCTTAGAGTTATTAAATGGTACCTTTTCTCTGAATGAGGCTTATTCCTTATTCCCGCCCTAGTTCTCTACCAATCTGATAATTTATATAAAAATTACATAATTTACATAAACATTACCTTAGGTGATTTCTACACTTTACTATTTGGGGACTTTACTTTAGGCTTTAAGAATATTTTGGAGTGGAAAACTTGTGACATAATTAACTGAATTAGGAAACGGAAAGTGTTCTTTAATAAGAAGCAATAATGAAGTTAAAATAATCAGCTTGGGTGTGACCACCTCATGGTAGCATGGCCTTTTAAAATGATTTTGGTAAAATAAGAATCATAGGCCCTGCTTGGTCTTTTCTGCTGTGGCAGACTCATAGCTGGTCTGCTCCAGTGAAAACACCATATTCTGACCCATCCTGGAGTGTCTGTTTAACTTAGAGCAGTTGGTAAGAACCCTCCCCCACTACCTGAAGACCCAGAACTGCAGCTGGGAGACCAGCAGTGCACTAGGGAACATCACCCACTAAAACCCAGCCCTCCAGAAGACCACTCCCCTTCCACCCCATGCCCCTGGTCTTTTCTGCTGGAACAGACTCCTAGCTGATCTGCTCCCTTGAAAACACCATACTCAGACCCATCCCAGAGGATCTGCTACACTCAGAGCAGTTAAGGATACACTGCACCCAGAGCAGTTGACTCCTAGCTGGTCTGCTCCTGTGAAGATACCATATCCTGACCCATTAGCATGGATTCTTTCTGATCTGAGTCTGCATACTGAACAGACCTTGGGCATTACCTCTCCAACCAATCCCACAGCACCAAGTGGAAACTGGATTCCTAGGAGCTCTAACACCCCCAGGATCATAGAGGAAGCTAACTCCCAGGAATGCTTACAGGCACAGGATCATAAGATTACAGGATCCCAGAGGCAGCCTGACTCCCAGAAGTTCTGGCACCCAGGATCACAGGATCACAGAGAGAGCTGGACTCTGAGCAACTCTGACACAATTGAAATAACAGGAAAGACAGGCTCCAGTCAGAGACAGTGAGTGCAGGTAGCACTAGAGATAACCAGATGACAAAAGACAAGTGCAAGAATGTAAACAACAGAAAACAAGGTTACTTGTCATCATTAGAACCCAATTCTCCAACTATAGCAAGTCCTGGATACCCCATCACACTGGAAAAGCAAGATTCAGATTTAAAATCACTTCTCATAATGATGATAGAGGACTTTAAGAAGGACATAATTAATTCCATTAAAGAAGTACAGGAGAACACAGGTAAAAAGGTAGAAGCCCTCAAAAAGGAAGTACAAAAATCTCTTAAAGAATTACAGGAAAACCCAACCAAACTGGTGAAGGAATTAAACAAAATCATTTAGGATCTAAAAATGAAAGTAGAAACAATTAAGAAATCCCAAAGGGAGACTACTTTGGTGGTAGAAAACCTAGGAAGAAGATCAGAAGTCATAGATGCAAGTATCACCAACAGAATACAAGAGATAAAAGAGAGATTTTCATGTGCTGAAGATGCCATAGAAAACATTGACACAACTGTCAAAGAAGATGAAAAATGCAAAATGCTCTTAACCCAAAACATTCAGAAGTCCAGGACACAATGAGAAGACCGAACCTAAGGATAATAGGTATAGAAGAGAGCGAAGACTTCCCAATTAAAGGGCCAGTAAATATCTTCAATGAAATTATAGGAGAAAACTTCCTTAACCTAAAGAAAGAGATGCCTATGAACATGCAAGAAGCCGATAGAACTTTAGACTAATCTCCTTTATGAATATCTATGCAAAAATACTCAATAAAATTCTCACAAAACAAATCCAAGAAGACATCAAAAAAATCATCCATCATGATTGAGTAGGCTTTATCCCAGGAATGCAGAGATGGTCCAATATATGTAAATTCATCAACATGATCCACTATATAAACAAACTCAAAGAAACAAACCACATGATCATCTCACTAGATGCTTAGAAAACATATGAAAAACTCAACACCCCTTTATGGTAAAAGTCTTGGAAAGATCAGGAATTAAAGGCCCATACCTAAACATAGTAAAAGCAATACACAGCAAACCAATAGCCAATATCAAACTAAATGGAGAGAAACTTAAAGCAATCCCACAAAAATTTCACTACCTAATAAATATGGTACTCAAAGACCTAGTCAGAGCAATTGGACAAAAGGAGGTCAAAGAGATACAAATTGGAAAGTAAGAAGTCAAAATATCACTATTTACAGATGATATAATAGTATACTTAAGTGACCCCAAAACTTTCACCTGAGAACGCCTAACCCCGATAAAAAACTTCAGTGTTTATCAGTGTCCTGATATAAAATTAACTCAAACACATCAGTAGCCTTTCTCTACTCAAAAGATAAACAGGCTGAGAAAGAAGTTAGAGAAACAACATCCTTCACAATAATAAAATAATATAATATACCTTGGTGTGAATCTAACCAAGCAAGTGATTTATCTGTCTGACAAGAACTTCAAGTCTCTGAAGAAAGAAATTGAAGAAGATCTCAGAAGATCTCCCATGCTCGTGGATTGGCAGGATTAATATAGTAAAAATGGCCATCTTGCCAAAAGTAATCTATAAATTCAATGCAATCCACATGAAGATTCCATCTCAGTTCTTTACAGAGTTGGAAAGAGAAATACTCAAATTCATTTGGAATAACAAAAACCCAAAATAGCGAAAATTATTCTCAACATAAAATAACTTCTGGGCGAATCACCATCCCTGATCTCAAGCTGTACTACAGAGCAATAGTGATAAAACTGCATGGTATTGGTACAGAGACATGCAGGAAGACCAATGGAATAGAACTGAAGATCCAGAAATGAACCCACACACCTATGGTCACTTGATCTTTGACAAAGGAGCTAAAACCATCCAGTGGAAAAAAGACAGCATTTTCAACAAATGGTGCTTGTTCAACTGGAGGTCAGTCTGTAGAAGAATGCAAATTGATCCAGTCTTATTTCCTTGCACAAAGCTCAAGTCCAAGTGGATCAAGGACCTCCACATGAAACCTGATACACTGAAACTAATAGAAGAGAAAGTGGGGAAGAGCCTTGAACACATGGACACAGTGGAAAAGTTCCTGAACAGAACACCAATGGCTTATACTCAAGGGAGCAAATATGGAAACAAAACGTGGGACAGAAACTAAAGGAGGGACCATCTGGAGACCATTCCACCTGGGTATCCATCCCATGTACAGTCACCTAAGCTAGACACTGATGTGGATGGCTGGAAGTGCATGCTGACAAGAACATGATATAGCTGTCTCCTTAGAGGTCTGCCAGAGACTGACACATTCAGAGGGTGATGCTCACAGCTAACCACTGATATGATCAAGTGTTTCCCAATGAAGAACTTAGAGAGAAGACTGAAGGAGCAGAAAGGGTCTGTGACCCCATGAGGAAAGCAACAATACCAACTAACCAGAGCTCCTCAGGGTCTAAACCACCAGCCTGGGAGCACATAGGGAGGGACTCATGACTCCAGCTGTATATGTAGGGGAGGATGGCCTTGTTCGGCATAGGTGGGAGAGGAGATTCTTGGTCCCATGAAAAACAAACACAGAGTGGGGGTGATGTGAGGGTGGGAAGAGGGTAGTGGGGGTGGGGGATATGTGGGGGAACAGCCTCATAGAAGGATGAGGAGAGGGGATGGGATAGGAGGTTTCTGGGTGGTGGGAGAAAGTGGGGTAAGGGAATAAAATCTGAAATATAAATATAATATCCAATAAAAAAATTGACAAATAGGACTTCATAAAATTGCAAAGCTTCTGTAAAGCAAAGGACACTGTCAATAGGACAAAATGGCAACCAACAGATTGAGACAAGATCTTTACCCATTCTGTATCTGATAGAGGACTTATATCCAATATATACAAAGAACTCAAGAAATTTGATTTCACACAATCAAATAACCAGATTAAAAATGGGGCACAGAACTAAACAAAGAATTCTCAACTGAGAAAACTCGAATGATTGAAAAGCACCTAAAGAAATATTCAACACCCTAATCATCAGGGAAATGCAAATCAAAACAACCCTGAGATTCCACCTCATATCAGTCAGAATGGCTAAGATCAAGAACTCAGTGGATAGCAGTGGCTGGTGAGCATGTGGAGAAAGAGGAACACTCCTCCATTGTTTGTGGGATTGTAAACTAGTACAACCACTCTGGAAATCAGTCTGGAGGTTCCTCAGAAAATTGGTCATTTTTGGTTAGTACTACCTGAGGACCTAGTTATGTCACTCCTGGGCCAAAAGATACCCAAAAGATGCTCCAACATATACACATGCTCCACTATGTTCATAGCAGACTTATTTATAAATAGCCAGAAGCTGGAAAGAACTCAGATGTTCTTCAACAGAGGAATGAATACAGAAAATGTGATACATTTATACAATAAAGAACTACTCAGCTATTAAAAACAATGAATTTATGAAATTCTTAAGCAAATGGATGGAACTGAAAAATATCATCCTGAGTGAGGCAACACAATTACAAAAGAACACACATGGTATGCCCTCACTGATAAGTGAAAATTAGCCCAAAAGATCAGAATACCCATGATCCAACTTCCAGACGACAGGAAGCTCATGAAGAAGGAAGACAAATGTATGGGTGCTTCGGTCCTTCTTAGAAGGAGTAACAAAATACTCATGGGATCAAATATAGAGATAAAGTGTGAAGCAGAGACTGGAGGAGGTACTGCCTGGAGACTGCCCTAGGGATCCATCCCACATGCAGTCACCACAGGCAGACACTCTTGTGGATGCTAGCAAGTACATGCTGAGAGGAGCCTGATATACCAGTCTCCTGAGAGGCTCTGCCAGAATCTGACATATACAGAGGGGGATGCTCACAGCTAACTATTGAACTGATCATGGGGTCCCCAATAGAGGAGGCAGAGAGAATACTCAAGGAGTTGAAGGGGTTTGCAGCCTCATGGGGAGAGTAACAATACTAACAACCAACCAACCAACCAACCAACCAACCAACCAACCAACCAACCAACCAACCAACCAGAGAGCCCAGGGTCTAAACTGCCAGCCTGGAAACACGCATGGAGGGACCCATGGCTCCAGCTGTATATGTAGTGGAGGATGGTCTTGTCAGGCATTGGTGGGAGAGGTGATCCTTGGTTTTATGAAGGCTGGATGCCCCAATGTGGGGTAATTCAAAGGCAGGGAAGAGAGGGTGGATGGGTGGGGGCATACCCTCATAGAAGCAGGAGAGGGGACAGGATATAGGTTTCCGGGGGTGGAGAACTGGGGGAAGGGGATAACATATGAAATGTAAATAAATAAAATATCCATTAAAAAAGAATAAGTCATAGGCATGTGTGCATGCTTGTGTGTTTGTAAAGAATAAAATCAGTGATGAAGTGTAAGCCTTCACTGATATACTTTGTTTCCCTTCCCTCATTCTAGACAATTTTACATATACACTTAACTTGTAAAGAAACTTATTTCTAGACTAGACTTGAGCTACTGGTAGTACTAATAGAGATTCAAGACTCAACAATCAGTACTTGACTGGAAGGAGATGATGGAGATGGCACCCAGTATGGTCACAGTGATGTGGCGGCTAAGGGGAGTGGAAGGGGAAACAGCAGCTGAGAATATAGAGGCCCGCCCCTTGACCCCAAGTTTTAAGAATGGAAGGAAGGACTAAATGTAGATGGACATTTACATTTGAGGAGTTATAAAGATTTATATCTGTCCATTAATGTTCTTAAGGTTACTAGGGTGTGTGTGTGTGTGTGTGTGTGTGTGTGTGTGTGTGTGTGTCTGTGTGTGTGTGTGTCTGTGTGTGTCTGTGTGTGTGTGTGTGCGCGCACGTGCAAAAGAAATAAGTGAGGTTTAACTGAAGTTTGCTTTGCCATCGATGTCTTCTGACCTCTTGGTGTCTTTGCTTCTTTATTTGAACGACATAAGAACTACCATTGGCAACTTGCCAGGGTATTATACACAGATGAAGAATCCCCTACATTACACTCTAACTTCCACAGTACAATTCTCCAATCAGCTGAATAACTTACTTAATTTTGGGGAATTGTCACACATGATTCTGGCCTGATTAACAAGGCAGAGAAATTACTTTGTCTCCTTTGGTAGGGAAGAAGTAAGATCTTGTGTATTGTGAACATTTGTGACCTTGTGAACACCATAGTTAATTGAATAAAGACTGTAATTAAATGCCAGTTTACACTGAAAAATGGTCTGCTGCATTTTGCAATTAATATAAGAGCAAGGTGACAGCTAATGTATCAGTGTTTCGGTTCAACTTTGGGTCATTGGGGATGTTTTGTTCGTGAATATTGCCTTTATTATCCTGACCATGAAAGTTGTTAAAGCTTTTTATTACTAGGCATGCATGTAGCTTAGTGATATAAGAATAAGGATGAATAAATTATATTCCTTATATTCTTTCTTTTAGAAAGCCAGCTGGGTTTCTACGAAGTTCATACACACTCAGTAAGTTTGGGGAATACAGTTGTTTTACTTAAGGTAGGTTTATCTTTACTCCACTTTTGTGTAGTTTCTCACTAGTGACATATAGAAATAAAAGTTTTCAGTCATCTGCTCTGAACATTTTAAACAAATGTTCAGCTGTGCTGATTACGTTTCACAGCAAATTTCTGCATAAACTTGTAGCTACCCTAAGCACGAAAAATGAAATGTGTATTTTGTGTCTACTCAGAATCCTTATCAAATCCACTGTTAAAAATATAGAAGCAATGGCAAATATATCTAAATTATGTGCGATTGTGTGGGGATAACAAAATGATTATTCAATTCTTTTCTTTTTTTGAAGGTGCTCCCTATGTAGGTGAAGCCAGGCATGAGCATATGACTCTCCCAATTGAGCCTCACAAGAGCTAAGATTACAGATATGAGCTACCGTGATTAGCTACATTGACCAATTTTTATCGTTTGGCTTTCAAACATTATTATTGCCTGTTAAATCTTGATTAAAATTTTAATAATGACATCTGGCCTGGGTTATTAGTCAGATTAGGTTATGGCACTCTTGTGTATCAACTAGGCTCAGAAATATTAATTGTTTGTATTTTTTTTTTCAGGGAATAACACACAAGAGAAAGTCCACATAAAGTCCGTATTTTGTAGTTTTGCATCATAAATATGTTATTTCATAGGCTGTTATTGTGGGTGTTATACTAAAGAATGGAGCAAAGGGCTTTGAATGTGTCAGCTGGGAGTAGCAGATGGGAGTTTTGTCTATACCACATTCACTAGAAAGAGCCATAATATCTGGAATAATTCTAAGCTTAGAAACTTAGTGTTGAGGCCGGGAAGAGAAATTTAAAATGGTGAGAGTATGGTAAGTGTTATTACTATTAGAAGGATATCATGGTTAATTATGGACAGGGCCCAGTAAAGTTGCATATAATTTTTTTGCTTGCTGCTTTCACACTTTATTGGTCTTTTGAGCCTCTGAGCCTACAGATATAAGCTCTATAGAACTGGGACATCCTGGTTTTCTCATTAACTTTTATAGGCTACTTAGATGCTATTAATCCCTACTTATTGAAAGGTTGATTCAACAATTCAACCTCTAAAATTTCTTTGCTTTTACTATTACTGAAGATAGAAAATAAAGACTGAGCATTTATAGAAAAAAATTATATGACAGATGACTTCAAAAGTATTGCATGTATAATGGATGGGACAGATGCCTCTTACTGTAAACCAGTGATAATACTCTTCTGGGTGCTTGTCATTTGAAGAATCCCTGATGATGCTGATGCTTCTAACAGGTTTAGAATGACTTCTAAGCAAGAATGTGTGTGTGTGTGTGTGTGTGTGTGTGTGTGTGTGTGTGTGTGTAATCTTCATTTCAGTATTTTCAATTCATACCAAAATAAACAAAAGACCACATTCCACAGAACCCACCCCTGCCATTAAATGCAGAAGGGAGTTTGTTCTGCCTTAAGATTCCAGGGTAGGATAGAAGAAAAAACAAATCAACTAGTTATCAGCAGAGGGAACCAGAAAGTGCAATGATTGTCCAGGCTGCTATAGAAGCCCTGATGAGCTCTACAGAGCTATATAGAGCATAGACTTCCCTTTTGGAACCGTAGTCTATTTCTTCTTGTAAGAACTGCCTCCTCAACACCATCAAGCAGAGAGATCTCATTAGAAAGAGCAGTATTGACCTCCCGTGCATTTTATCTTCATATGTCTGGACTTAACTTGTCATGCAATAGATCTCATTGGGATAGATCGGGAAATCTTCAAGAAACGAACCAAAAGAGTGATGGGAAGATTACACACCTGAAAATTTACTTGTTGGAATATAAAGTATCAATGATATGAGATGAGTCATGAAATTTCTGCCTAAAAGGCAAAGTCTCCACATCTTCCTATCCATAGCGTGTTTCTTGAGGTGTCTTGAAGGTGAAAGTCTAACATACTGTAGAACAAGGTGGGTCTGGACTCTGCCTCATTTATTGTTGTCATCTAGGTTATAGTTTAGTGACTCCAAGAAAACCTATTTTCAATTTTCTTTACATAGATAGATGAATACACGCCAAAGGGCTTTGTTGAAGTGGGTTAAACTTTTATGTCTTATGCACAATCTCAACAAAGCTTCTTGGGCCAAAGCTCCAAGTACTGTTTTCTGATTTCACATTGTGAGACTAATTTAATCTTTGTTTGGGAACCTAGAAAAAGTACAAAGTAAATATACTGAGTAGGGTGCTTGAGGAGGACAGGAGGATCTGGGGAGAGTTGGAAAGAGGGGAACCTGTGGTCAGAGTGCACTGCATGAAAAAAAAAGATGAACCTTCTTTGACCCAGTCTGACTCTTATGCTTACATAAATGCTGTGTTCTTGTGGGTCAATTTGGTATAAAATTTTTAGCATAGCAAATCACTCTTTCAAATATAATGGTGTAGTCTTCTACTTAACTTTTAATGTATTTGAATGATGCTTCACATTAAATATATAAGGCTTACATATTGCCCTTTACATTATTTATAAACGTTTGATATTCCCAATGCTTTCACAGACATTTAAACATTACATATAGATATTATATAATTATATATCCTGTTAATTTTTATGGAAAGTCATAATTGCATTCCTTTATTAGCTTAAATAATTTATATGATTTTAGAAAGGTTTTCGACATGTATGATTATTTCTTGTGAATAATGACAGTTACTGCCTATGTAATTTGCTTAGATACCTTCTACTACCTCTGGCTTGTTTTAGTTTTAACACAAAATTTAAGATTATATAAAGGAAAAAAATTCTTGATTTTCAGCTCTAAATCTTAGCATCATTTATGTTTCTTTTTCGTTTATAATTTTCTAAGGTATTTTGGGGGGTTGTTGAGAATGGGATTCTGGGTATTAATATATACTCAATAAGCACTCTACCATAGAAATAGATCTCAAGCACCCAAAGTTATTATTTTTGTTGTTGTTTTCTCTATTTTTCTTTTACTGAAAATAGATTTTTTTTCATACAATTTATTCTGATTACGGTTTTTTTCCTCCTAACTCTCTCAAGACCTTCCCTACCTTTGCCACCCTTCTGCCTCTGTCTTTCACTAGAAAACAAAAAGGCCACCAAAACCAAAACCAAACCCCAAGCATACAAACCAGAATAGGACAAAACAAACAGTAAAAAGAGCCAATAAGAACCACAAGAAACATACAGAGATATAGAAACACATGCACGCACACACACTTGCATACTCAGCAATCTCATAAAACACAACATCACAAACTGTAATATGTGTGCAAAACACCAGAAAGGTAAAGAATAATAACAAAACAACAACAACAACAACAACAAAAAAAACCAAACACACAAATTATTATGAGACAAAGAACTGTCAAAGATGTCATTCAGTTTGTTTTGAGTTAGCCATCCACTGCTGGCATCAAGCCTGCCCTGTTCTTAAGTGTTTACATCCCCAGAGAGACTTTCTCAGAAAAAACTAACTTTTCATTTATGAGTAGTTATCAAATGGAGATAGCTTCTGAGTTAGGAATGGGGACTTGGGTTCACTTTCCTATCAGTTTGGTCCCCATCTGGCAGAGACCTGTTTGGGCACTGTGCATGTTACCACAGTATCAGTGAGTTCATTCATTCTTCAGTTGTGCTGTGTTTATAAAGTCTTGCTTCCTCGGTGTCTTCCATTCCTTTTGGTTCTTACAGTATTTTGCTGGGGACCTTCCCAGGTTCAGTACCTGGAACACAGCATTAGACTAAGGCCAAAGACTGGTGATCTCTGGCCTTGTAACTCTCTTTTACAGTTCTGGGGGCCAACTCTCTCTTGCTATTCTGTGGCTAACTGTCCTTAACTCTTTGCTACTGCATGGCCACAAGCTGCTAATTAACTCTTGCTATTAGTAGCAGAGGGTTAAGCATCCTCATGCAATTCCTGGGGATTAGTCTCAGCAAACGGGAGATGTGCAAGCTCTGATATTTCTTTCTATAAGAGTACCCACACTCTGAGACCAGAATCGCACAATTAGAACCTCATATGACTTTGCGTACATCCTCATGGCCCTTGCTCTGAATACCAAGGATCTGTATAGGACATAGGTAATGGAAAAATAAGGACTTCAGTAAATGACTTTGGTGTTGAATACATGTGTAATTAGTATATGACAATATAATTCTATTAATAGGTATATATTTAGGCAAATAATTCGTGACAACAAATGGTTGGGGGTAAAGCAATAAGTCTAAGAGTTTTTTCTAAACTTTGAGAAAACAAAATTCTGAAATATTGGCTGAACTCCTCAAAAGTAATCTTGCAACCCTCTACTGAATGCATAATGTTTTCTGATGGTGATAACTTAGTGCTTCCATCCCTGAACATGATTTAGATCTAATGCTTCTACTTTACGCTTTGTCTGGGTCTATCATCTAAACATAAGTAGGGCATGTTTCCCAAGCAGTGCTATTTGGTTTTGTGTCTGTCAATTTCTGATGCTGTAACCAACCACTGGACACAAGTTCAAGAAAAAAAGAAACCCTCCATGTTTCTACACTGCTGACTCATTCTCCAGCACCAGGATTTTTAACCTGAATCACACTGATTTTACGTAAATATAAGCATCACTTTCAAATTTAGAACCTCAGGAAAGGAAGTTGGAGGATTATGTTATCTGGTTTGTGGCTAGTTTACACTTCTAGGCCCTAAAGACGATGATGGAATTTCAGCTGTAACTGTCTTCCATGAATTACTATGGAGGAAGAGTTAAAATAAAGCATGAATGGAAGTATAAATAAACTATTAAAACAGGGAATGAGAAATAATCATCTATGAAACACTACTTTATAGCCCTATAGAGTTCCAGGCATATTCACTGGTCTTTCATATTTGGAATAATTCTTCCATGTTGATGTGTATAGATTTTCCACTTTGTTTAATTTGATACATAGAATTTTTGACTTTTGTATATATGTACATATTCTCTGTTAGTGGGTATACTTACCTGAAGGAATTTATGTGGTTTTGGCAGTAAGCTAATGTTAACTTCTTAGCTCCAAAGTGTTTTTTAACTTATGTTTTCTGGAAGAGACTATATTTTAGGAGTGAATTTATAACTTAATTTTATGTACATGTCTGAGTGAATGTGCACTTATGTTCAGGTAAGCATGCACTATGCTTGCAAACTATAGAGGTTTTCATTGGGAGCCTTTTTTTTTATTACTACACACTTATATCTTTGAAGTAGGATTCCTTCCTGAATGTAGGGCTTATTTTTCTTGGCTAGGCTTGAAGTCTGAAAGCCCTAGATTTTTGAGCTGTAGAGTGATCGTGGGCATGGATCCTATTGGGCTGAATTGTGAGTCCTGTGTTTGCAGCCCCAAGGGGCTGGTGGCACAGTTCAGAGAGACAGAAATCCAGGAATTCAACTGTGCTTACTCCACACCTCACAGGGTGGATGTTGAGCTGTGAGAAGCTGCAGGGCTCTGCTCCATGGGTGGGGAGAACACAGGCTGGGGTCACATGGGGCCAGAGCTCCTTGGTTGAGGGTCCCTGGGCCAGGAGTCAGTCAGGAACTGACTGGTCTCAGTCCTTGAGTTCTCAGAAGCTGCTGAGAGGCTGCAAAAGGAAAGGGGTAAGGGGTGCATACTGGCTGGATCAACCCACAGCCAAAGGGGTAAGGGGGACAAGCCCCAGCTGAGATCAGTAGGGATGAGACTCTTGGTCTTAGCGACTTGCTTGGCTGGGTCTTGGCTGGCTCAGCTAGCTTGCCTGAGTTGGTGGCCTCCATAGCTCGAATATAGAGAGGTCTGCTGGAGGTTAGAAAGTGGCTCGGTAGTTGAAGACCTTCTTCATGGTTCCCCACAGTGAGCCCCAAAGATGAGAGGTAGTCCATGGTCTTAAAATGTTTATTGTCATGGCAAAAAGTGGATGAAGCTGTTCCCCGTGTTCTCAGGGCGGGCCTGAGGTTAAATACCTTTTGTAAGGAGGAGGGTCTGGGAAGGAATGATTAATCAGTTATTCCCTCAGGTCTTTAGGTATCTCATGAATATGGAGATGTCTTGAGGCTCTGCAGCCTGTGTCATACCCTCTACCTGTGCTATGTGACTGATAGCCACAAATCTCTCTGTGGAAGGGGCTGTAGAGGGCTGTGGCTATGTGAAAGGAAAAAGGGGGTCCAGGAGCAAGGGCAAACTTCTATTGTCCCTGAGAGTCTCTGGGGTTCGAGGCCTACTTGACCAGGTACCCAGCTGCCTCTCACAGCCCACCACCTCACACTAGCTCATAAAATCTTGTTTATGAAATAAAAAAGGGGGAGAGGTGGAGAGCTTTTGGGAGTGCTTTGCAAGAATCTGACATGGGTCAAGGACAAGGAAGTGGGCTTCAGGCAGGAAGCTGAAATTAGGCTACAAGAAAAAACTAATTTTAGGCAGGAATCTAAATCTTAGGCTAGAACAAAGAAGTAATTTCAGACAGGAATCTAAATTTTAGTCTAGAACAAGGAAGTAGGTTTCAGGCAGGAAATTGACTTTGGGCTAGGACAGGGAAGTTGGCTCAGATATTTTCATCATCCTGATAAGCCCTTAGAAACAGTGAACATGGAAGTGTTCATGGAATTTTGTTTATTGCCTTGCTTGTTCCTTGACTATTTGCATCTATTGTATTGCTAGTTCCTCAGCCTAGAACTGACCTTAATACTTGTGTGTAATAAAAATGGTATAAAAGCAAAAAGGAGAAGAAGGGGATGGGATAGGGGGTTTCTAGGTGGGGGAAATGGGGAAAGGTGATGGCATTTGAAATGTAAATAAATAAAATATCCAGTTAAAAAACAAAAGAAAGAAAACCCTAGCTATTCTGCCTTTGGCTCCTTGGAGCTAGTGTTACTCTTCTATAAAACAGAAAGAATGGAGGATAGGGAAAACTACAGAAGTGTAAGATTGATTCATGTATTGCTTTATTTACAAGCCAAATCAAAGTCAAAGGACAGTATATAAGTACTTATTACCAAATAAGGAAGTTTGGAAGAAAACGATTTAAAACCTTTGAATTAAGAAGTTGTTAGTATTATTTACTGATTCCTTTTAATTATCCTTAAATTATCTTTTAAATTATTTTTGAGATTATAACATAATTAGTTCATTTCACTTCTTCCAAATTCTGACATATACCTCTCTTTGCTCACTTTCAAAATCATGGCCTCTTTATTCCTTAATTGTAGTTACATGCATTTATGTCTATATTGCAATGTTGTCCAACTAAAGTACTGTTAATACTGAATCTTTTTTCATGTGATAAGGATGAACAAAGGAAAATCACTTAAAAGCAAACACAGTCATGAAGTAAGTAGATAGCTCTCTAGATGCTTTTAGTAAGTAATTGAAACTGTTAAGTGTTTACTAAGCTAACAATATGTAACAAAAATTAAATGTTGATAGGGTAAAAAATGACTAGTATCTGAACCATATGCTTCTGACTGGATATCAATGAAAATAGCAGAGTACTAAGCTAAGGTTAATGGCAAAGAATTGTGTCTTACAGAATAGAAATATCTCTGAGAAGGTTGGAAATGACGCTTTGAATATTTATAAAGGCTTAAGGAAAGTCCGAGGCAAACATTATGCTTCCAGAGGGAAGAAAATAAAATGAAAGAGAAGGTGCGCTGGCTAGAATAATAAATGAAGCAATTCCCTCCGGGAATTTGGGAGGGTTTGTATATATAGGGCAGAAGCGGTTTATAAAATTAAGGTTTCACTTGTATTGTTGACAAGAAAGGTGAACATAGATTAACAGTAATGGGAATTCATTTAGATGAGATAATTTATTCATAAAACAAGTTAGAGTAAAAGAGAAGAGGGTTTCTTCTTCAGATGAAGTCATTTGGAGATGATTTATAGGTTTTTGGATTCAGCTTTCCCTAATGATTGGAATTAAGATGGTTTCAACCCCCAAAAATTAACACACAGTGTACCTCAGGTTCTGCTGACTTAGCTCCTGACAATCTATTTTTTTTCTCAGAAATACTTTGAATTATAAAATGTTATTGTGGTTTGTGTTAGTATGCAGGGTAAAATAATTTTTATTGATCTCATTTTAAACTTCAAAGTTTGTAGTGAGTTAAAATGTCCTTCAACATAATTATAGATCAGATTTATTTTCATATTGTAAAATGCTAGTTAATCTGTTGAACATTTTAAAAAACTGGATTCCTTTTTGAGAATTTCATATATGAACACTGTATTTACAGAATTTTCCCCCTTTTCTCCTTCCTCCCACTCTTCCCAACCCCCCATACTTTTTAAATACATCTTATTATTTAATTATCATTTATATATGTATGTATATATATGTACATGTATAAGTATATATATTTATACAAATATTGATAAATAAAGTGTTTTAAACTGAAAAAAAAAGATATGGTTTCAACCTTTCCTAATGATAGAAATTTTGTCAGTGAGTGTCTGTGTGTGTACCTGTGTGTGTGTCTCTGTGGGTTTGTGGGTGTTTGCTTGTTTGTTTGTTTAGTTTATTTCATTTTGTTTTCACGATAAGAGTACTTGAACTCAAATAAATGAATAGTAGTGGAGTTGTATTGAAGCACGACTAGGTGATTGATAAGTGCAAAAGACAGACATGAAAATTTTTAAATTTACTATCTTTTATTGACAAGGCTTAGAGGCTAAATTACAATGAAGTAGGCTAAACCAGTCCACATCACAGGATGAGCAGAAGGACTAGAGAAACACGGAGTTCAAATGATTTACACAAAGAAGAGTAATTGAGCAGAATTCATGATTATAGGTAGAAGGCAGAGAGTATAAATAAGGCAGTGTTATGCTGAGGATCAAGTGGAAGTGTACTAGTTTCATAAAGAAGAAACCCAATTTGAAATCTTAAATGTTAATTTCTGAACAATATGTTAATGGACATAGCCTTTGCAATACAACTGTCAAATCTTAAAATCCCTGTTTCTTAACAGGACAATTACTTCCTGATCATCTTTCACTAGTCAGAGTCAAAGTCTAGAGAGAGGCACTCCCCCATCTCTGATACTGCTTTTTTATTTCTCATCACACTTCTCAGTAAGAAGATGAAAGAGGACAGAGAGCTAGAGGTGGTTCTATTACAAGAAATGCAAGCACACTCACATATATTAACATTCCAGAGTTCATTTTAATAGCTCCGTGTGAACTGTCTGGTAAGCTGGGAAGTGTTTTTTTCACATATGTAAAGAAGACAGGCTTAGTGAATATATACCTATACCATGTCAAGGAAATGATCATAGAACTATTGGTGGAAGCTTAATTAGAAAGCAAATTAAGTATCAGTGAGGTTAGGAAATAAAATAAGGTGTTCAAGAGATGGCAGGAAAAGTCACAGAACTACAGAACAACACAACTGGGAAAGAAAACTTAACCCACATTTCTATTATAATTTAATTAAAATTGAAAGGTCACCAAAGTGAGATCTAAAGGATGAATGTCTTCCACATACTAAGCAAAGGACACAATTTTCTTAGTATAAAAGATTTTGGCCAAATATATTTTTTTTGTAATGATATACTTAAATTTTAAAACAATCATAGTCACATGATAACACAATTATCCATCTTTATGCGTGTTCCTAGAATACACACACACATACTTACACACATTCATACACATGAACATATATGCATATATAAACACACACATACACATGTCTCACCTTATTTAATTAATTTCTTCCATATACCTACTACATGTCAAGCAAAAATAATAATGGTGAGATTCTTGCTGACAAGAATTTACACTCTCTATATATCTATATCTCCCCAGAAGCTAAAAGGATACAGGAAGAGAATTCTTAAAGCTTTCTGGACAGCCTGGGAAGGAGCACTTGAATGAGCAGGTAGCAATGTGTAGCAGCTAAATGTAATGATTTTTAGAGTTAGACTCAACAAGGAATGATTCTTCCCTCTGCTTCACATGTGCCTGTGTTATCTCAGGTGAGGAACCTAAGATCTCTGGTCCTTTGGACCTTATCTGTAGAAGAAAAACAAAACAATAACAATATCAACAACAACCCCAAAGATTACACTAATATCACTAGTATGTTTAGTTAATCAGTATATTTTAAAATATCAGCAAAATTTTAAAAGCTCAACCTAGGGAAAACAATCTATCAAAAAGTTGGAAGAGCTAACTTCCGATATATGTTTGTGCTTTGAGCATTTCTTATGTGTTCTCACTGTATCTCACTTACATTTACCCCTTATTTTTCCATCATATTGCTTCTGGACCCCTCTTTCCACATTCCCACCCTCATGCCTCATTTTGCATATTTATTTAACCCACTGAGTTTTTGTGCTGCCTACCCATGCATGGGCATGTAGAAAACATTAAATATAACTCTTTTCTATCAAATATTATAAAACTTGTGTTTAGGACAAAGAATTAAACTATGATTTCCCCCCCACACATACACACTTTGTAGGACTTTTATGCAAATTTTTAAACCTCCCCTTCCAGTGAAACCTTTGTTCACACAAAGACTCACTGCTATGTTCTAGAATTTGATAGACTGGAGCAGCGAAGCTCTTTTGTTTCATACTTCATTTCCCGTTTGCTTGTCTTTTCAGTCTAGTCAAATAAATAAGATTGTGAGCTTGAACTCCAGTCAATGGAGAAGAGATACAGCCACTACTTGTGTTAGAACAAATGTCAAATATGCTTTGATTGAGTGCCTTGATTGTAAAAACAAAATTTCTATAAGTCTCCAGCTGATCTTAATCATTTGTTATTGATCTGCCACAACCCAGAAAGAGAAGTTTGTTGAAGTACTTTGCCTCCCAAGATAATCTATCTTGCTTGAGCAAACATTTCCTGGAAGAAGAGACTACAGAGGCACCCATAGCCTCCAACTGCATTAACTTCTGCAATCCTAAGCTTTTCACATTCCCTAAAGTGTCCCAGTCAGCTTTTTCCCATCATATAACTTCCATTGTCAAGGGAGAGTGTCTAAAATAAAGTCTCATCCTTTGAGGTCAGACTCAGGTACCTTTTCTTCTTCTCTTTCCTCTGTAGTCTAAAATTGAACACACTACTTTCCCTGAGCATAGTATTGATCAAGAATGAATTATTCATTCTCCAGACATCTTGTTTAAAATGGTGATCTTTTTTTATGAGACCCCAAATATATTAACAGGTATAACACTGTCCATTGGAGTGTGCGTACTTAGTAGGGCATACAATCATGAAGAAGGCTGAGTCTTTCCACCGAGAAGCAATTAAGTCCCAATAGTCCTCAGCTAGAAGAGGGGCATCCTAAGCTCTGAATATGTATTTTCCATGCTGGAGTATTTATTGGCTTAATCTCAGACAGACATAGCTATTGTGAGGGCATGGCTCAGCTGTGGTGTCATAGCCAGAAGACACTATTTTACAGCAGTCTTCCTGATTGCCAAGCTCCTTTAATATTGCTGTCCCTTCTTTTATGGCCCTTCTCTTTGAGGAGAGGGCTTGTGACACTGATATTTGATTAAGGTTGAACACTCTGCAATGTGACCAGTTGCGTCTCTGTGTTAACCGACATGCACTACAAAACAGAGAAGCTTCTTTGGTAAGGTTTAAGAGATAAAGTAATGTGTGAGTATAAAAGTAAATATTTATAAAGGGATTTAGTACTGTCTCAATTTAGCAAAATAATAACATTATATTCTCATTTAGAGCCCATTTCTCTTTACATTGATAGATTCTTGGCTAGGTTTACAAATCAAACATGAGTTGCATCCTGTGGGTCATTCCTTAAATCCATTCAGAAAGCTGTCGGTACCATCAAGACCTTCATGCCATCATGTACTAACTAACTTATTTGCCCGGTCAATGTTATTGTAGCTTGTGGAGCTCACAGGTTGGTAAGACTGTTGATAACTCTTCTATTGTAACAGCCTCTGCCTTCTAAAAATAAAGTTAGCCCAGATAATAGAGAACAGTAATTGAGCAAGAAAAAAAATTGTCATAAAAGAGAAAACACTGTGGAATTGTAGGTGAAGTTTTGTACCATCAAGCAATTAATAATAAAGTACATAAAATATAACAGAAAACTTTATATCTATGCAACCAAGCACTTAGATAGTGTCCAGTTAGTAAAAATACATACGTCAAATAATATTCCATAGTTTGGAAATTGGCCACTGAAAGAATTTGGCCATAATGCAACATTTAACTGATCAGTTTTGCAGTAATAATGTTTCAAATATGAGGAGAACGATGGAAGAAGGAAAATTCTGCCAGTGTAAATGAAAAAAAAATTATCACATAAGAGAGTCTGGAAATAGAGAGTAGTCCATTCATCAGCACCCACCAGTTCCTTCTTCTTCACATCCAACCTCTCCACTGAGTTAGATAGTCCAACTAGAAAACAAAGAAAAGCCAAACAAATAGAATGCATCAAGTAGAAGATAGACTATTAGAATTCAACAATAATGTAGAGGGTCTGGACAAATAAGCATGGAATATAAAAACAAACAAACCAACACCAAATAGGAAAACAATACATAGGAAATGTGGGGCACTGTTAAAAGTAACAAATGTTTGAATTATGGGCATAACTGATAGAATAATACCAAATCAATGATATATATCAGATCTTCAACAAGACCATAGGGAAAAAACTTCCTCAGAGTAAGAAATGGCTCAGTCATACATACACCAGAAGTACACAGAGTGACAACTAGATGAGACCAGAAAGGAAACACACATGACATATCATAATTAAAACATTAAGTATATAAAACAAAGAAAGGATATTAAAGAGATAGAGAGGGGCACATCATTCTAATCAATGGAACAGTTAAACCAAAAGGCATTACTATCCTAAACATATGCATCACACCCTGGAGCACCTAATTTCATAAAAATGTACTACTTGCTACAAAGACAGAGAAATTGACACCAATCCATTAATATTAGTCAATTTCAATGCTCCACTTTCTCCAACAAATGTCATTTGTAAGAAAAATTAACTGAGAAATATAAGAATTAACTGGCATCTTCCGTATAAAAAATTTAATAGGTATCTACATACTATTCCACCAAAACACAAAAGAACTGATGTTCTATTCAGAAATTCATGGGAAGTTTTCTAAACTAGACCACACCCTGAGGTAATAACCACATTTTTACATATTTGGAAATGGTGAAATAACTCTTTGTATTCTCTCAGACCACAATACAATAAAACTTCAAATTAACAACAAATAAATGTCTAGTAAGTACACAAACCCACAGAGATCAAATAAATCATTACCAAATGATGAATGAGTCAAAAAAGAAATCAATCAATCAATAAATTTATTTGAACTAAGTGAAAATGAAAATATAATACAATAAAACTTCTTTGACACACTGAAAGTAGATCTATGAGGGAAATTTAT
Organism: Rhabdomys pumilio; assembly: GCA_030674055.1. Lineage (NCBI taxonomy): Eukaryota > Metazoa > Chordata > Mammalia > Rodentia > Muridae > Rhabdomys > Rhabdomys pumilio. The sequence continues at coordinate 9,596,084 of JANHMN010000017.1, read as the reverse complement.
AGTTATGAACACCAGTGCTAAAAATAACCAGAAAGAGCACAAGGAAATGACACAGAGATACAACTTAAAATGTTGGAAAAACAAAATGACTAAAAGAAATAATGAAAATCAGAGCAGAAATTTGTAAAACAGAAACACAAAAGACAATGCAAAGAATCAGTGAATCTAAGATATAGTTATCTGAGAAGATAAACAAAATTGTCTGATCATGGGCCCAACTAACCAAAAGAAAGGTCACAAATGAACTGAATCAGAAATTAACAGGAAAACATTGCAATACATGCTAAAAAGTTCAGAATATTATAATACTTAAGAAAGTCTCTACTTTATTAAGCTAGAAATCTAAAAGATTTGGAAGAATTTCTATATTCAGCAAACCACGTATATTAGTCAAGGTTTCCTAGGGTCACAGAATTAATGAAATGTCTCTCTATATTAAGGGAATTTATTGTAGTGACTTAGAGTCTGCAGTCCAGTGAACCCAACAATGGGTAGCTGTAAATGGGAAGTCCAAGAATCTAGTATCTGCTCAATCTACCTCACCTATCCCACGATCTACCTATCGCACGAGGATAGGTATTTCAGCTGGTCTTCTGTACAAGATGGAATCCTGAGGAAGCGGGCTTCAACAGACTTCCTGGGGAATAAGTGCAAGCCGATGAAGAAGAGCAAGTCTCCCTTCCTCTGTCATCCTATGTAGGGCTCTATCAGGAGTGGCCCAGATTAAAGTGTGTATCACCACACCTGGATTTGGAACTTTCTCTGTTTCAGGCTTGCCTCAGTTTCCTGTGACTAAAGGTGTGTACTACCTTGCCTGAGACTAAGCTTTTGATGGCCAGTATGGCTCAAGATCTGGATCAAAAAACATGCCTTCCATTTCTGGAGTGTAGTTCATTCCAGATGTAGTCAAGTTGACAACCAGGAATAGCCATCACACCACCAAAATTTAAGCAAGACAAAGCTTCATAAAATCAAACCAGAATTAGAAAACAATATATATCACACTTGTTATAAGAAGAAACAGCGAATTACCATTAGATGTGATTAGTTTCTAAGGTGGTCATGATCTAGGATAGGAGACCCCAAAAAACAACCCTTAATCTTTGTGTATCATGAACACATACCAATGGGTAGGGAATTCATTTACAAATGTGCCAATGTGTGTTTTGACTTTCTTTTAGTATGAATCCTCTAAAAATCCAACACTTCTTTGCTAGGGTTTTCAGCAAATTATTGCTCATAGTACCTCAAGAGAGTACTTCAAGAGAGAACAGGATTTCTAACCTTCTGAGAAAATATGCTCGTCCTGTGATCCCCAAGTATGCCTTGCAGATAGAAATACAATGTTCCTTAGTAGTTATAACTCTAGCATGTTGTGACTTTCCAGAAAGGAAGAGGCTTAGACACATTTTCATTGTTCTATTTGATCATTAATTGTATAATATAATCACACAAGGGAATTTCACTCTGAAAGTTTTTCAGTTACTATCAAGACAAAACAAGGAGATAAGTTTGCGTGCTGAGCAAACATGTGGACTGAGTTTAGTTTCAGAAAACAGAAACCATGCTAAACAAGCAAACAAACAACCGGATGTGGAAATTTTTTTGCTGTAATCTCTTCTCTTTAATGTGTAGACAGATACTGTTGGATCAAGCCTGGCTAGCTGACAGATGATTTCCAGGTTCAGCAGGGCACTCTGTCTCAAAGAAATAAGCTGGGAAGTTGTGAAACAGGTCACCCAAAGTTCAATGACTTTCTCTGATCTTCAAGAATGCACACTGGTACCCACACACACATGTGCACATACACTGTACACAGGTACCTATGCATATGCATACATACACAAAGAAACGGAATATGTGGTAGGAGTTATTTGTACATGCATACTTAGTAGATATCTAACTCATGAGTGAAGCAAGACTACGTTTAGGATTTCGTACAAAGTTCCTCCTCTCTTTGTTTAACCCCTTTATCATTCAATAACACATTCTTACCTGGTACATATTTATAAATGCATGATGTGTGTTTGTCATCTAGTAGTAATAACAAACCTCTAATTCTCTCCAGTGAGCATTCCAGATAATCACACATTCTGTTTCATATTTAGGTTTAACCATTAATTGACTAGCCATGTTTATTCTCTCCTAAATAATGTTTAATGATTCTTTATGTAAATATAATATTTAACCCTACCAAATGCCTTGGCTACATTGTTTTTGCTTAACAGTAAAGTCTTTGATAATTTAAAAACAATATTTTACTTGTTTTGCATGATTATATGCATTTAGACTACAAATTAACAGCCTTATGCTCTAAAATATAATCATGCAATTGTAAAATAATTACTGGCAGCAAACTCAACATCTCTAACAGTAAACAAGCTGAAATCTATTGTCACTTTGAACTATTGTGATTACATATGGAGCATAAAAATAGTTTTTTTTATTTGTAGCATTCAAGAAGATACATGAAAAATTAAAGTGTCAACTGAAAATTCTAAATTAACAGTGACAGTAAATTCCAAAGCTAAGGTATAATGATCTTTCACAAGTAAGTATGGAATGATAATGACATGTTTTATAAAATGGGATAATCAACTTAAATACAAAGCATAGAGGAATGAAATGATTTAACAGGATTCTCTTTAGATTTTCTAAGTAAAATACTTTCTGTAATGCTCTTTATCTTCTGCAAAAGGAAGCTAATTATATGATGGTGACAGCTACTCATGGGTAAGTATAAGAATAAGTATTTGGGCCGGGTGGTGGTGGTGCACACCTTTAATCCCAGCACTTGGGAGGCAGAGGCAGGTGGATTTCTGAGTTCGAGGCCAGCCTGGTCTACAGAGTGAGTTCCAGGGCAGCCAGGGCTATACAGAGAAACCCTGTCTCAAAAACAAACAAACAAAGAAAAAAAGAATAAGTATTTGGGATATTAGTAGTTTAAATATATGTAAAAATTTTTATATGGTCATATTCCAGGCATCTGTAATAATACTGGCCTTCTTGATTACTTACATAAACATTTTGAGCTAATTCCATCAATATTAGTCTGATTATAGGAAAAATATCTCAAGACTTAGGCACAGCCAATGATGTTCTGTCTAGTATTGCAAATGTTCAAAAATAATAACAAGAGTGAGGACCATACTGTTATCAAATTTAAAAGCCCCTGACTTTAAGAAAACAGTTTTAAGAATGAATGGGGTATGGGAAATGATGTAGTTATATTATAATCTCAAAAGTAAAATAATTTTTAAAAGAGTGAAAAAAAGCATACAGGATGGGAGAAAATGTTTTTCAGCTATTCATATGATGGGATTAATATTCGTAGTGGATTGTTTTGTCAATGGGACACACATTAGAGTTGTTTGAGAAGAGGAAACCTCCTCACCAAACTGGCTGATGGATAAGCCCATTGTGCTGCAGTTCTGGATTGATGTGCGAGGGTCCAGCCCACTGTGGCTTGTGCTACTCCCAGGATGGTGTTAGTGGATAATACAAGAGAGCAGGCTGACTCCTCTACTTGGGACTCCATTGGGGACCCCGTGTTCAGTCCAATGGTTGGCTGCAAGCATCCCCTCTGCTTCTGTCAGGTTCTGGCAGAGCCTTTCAGAGACAGCTATATCAGGCAAGCATTTCTTGGCATCCACAATAGTGGCTGGGTTTGGTGTCTGTATATGGGATGGATCCCCAGGTGGGGCAGTCTCTGGATGGCCTTTCCTTTAGTCTCTGCTCCACACTTTGTCTCCATATTTCCTCCCGTGAGTATTTTGTTCCCCCTTCTAAGAAGGACTGAATTTGGTCCTCCTTTTTTTTTTTTTTTTTTTTTGAGCTTAGCGTGGTCTGTGAATTCTATCTTGGGTATTCCAAGCTTTTGGACTAATATCCACTTATCAGCAAGTGTATACTATGTGTGGTCTTTTGTGATGGGTTACCTCACTCAGGATGATATTTTCTAGCTCCATCCATTTGCCTAAGAATTTCATGAGTTCATTGTTTTTAATAGCTCAGTCGTACTCCTTTTGTAAATGTACCACATTTTCCATATCCATTCCTCTGTTGAAGGGCATCTGGGTTCTTTCCATCATCAGGCTATTATATATAAGGCTGTTATGAACATAGTGGAGCATGTATCCTTGTTATATGTTGTAGAATATTTTGAGTATATGCCCAGGAGTGGTATAGTTGTTGGAGGAAAGGCACATTAGACCAGTTAGAATAAACTCGGTGTGGATGATTCTTTAAAAATGTAAATGTACAGCTACCATATGACCAGCTGGGCATACAATATATATTCAAATGAATGTGATGTTGTGTCCGCAGAATGAGTCTAAGAGCACACAATCTTTTTTTTTGGTTTTCGAGACAGGGTTTCTCTGTATAGCCTTAGCTGTCCTGGCACTCACTCTGTAGACCAGGCTGGCCTCGAAGAGCACACAATCTTAACCCCAAAGAAAGAAGAATAGAAAATAACATTATATAAGAAAATTAGATAAACTGCATTAGTGAAAGCATGGAGGAAGGGGAGAGCAGGATGTTTGAGCAACAGGGAACAAATAAACACCCTCAAGATCTCTATGGAGGAAGCTGACTCTAGAAGTGTGTCAGAATCACTGGAAATCAATCTGGTGATTCCTCAGAAAATTGCAAATAGTTCTACCTCAAGACCCAGTTGTAATACTCCTGGGCATATACCCCAAAAATGCTCCAGCATGTCACAAGGACACATGCTCCACTATGTTCATAGGAGGTTTATTCACAATAGCCAGAAACTGGAAGCAATCCAGATGTCCATCAATGGAAGAACAGATAGAGAAAATGTGATGCATGTGTACAATGAAATACTATTCAGTTATTAAAAACAAGGACATCGTGACTTTTGCAGGCAAATGGATGGAACTAGAAAATATCATCCTGAGTGAGGTATCCCAGACCCAAAAGGACATGCATGGTATGTACTCACTAGCCAAAAAGTACAGAATATCCAAGATAGAGTCCATTGACCCTAAGAAGTTAAAAACAGAAAGGAAAGTCCAAGTGATGATGTTTAAGTCCTACATAGAATGGGGAACAAAATAAAAACAATTATGGGAGGCAGAGGGAGGGATGGACTTGGGTGGGAAAGGGGAGGGGGAGGGGAAGAAGGAGGCAGGATCAGGAATGGGGAAACAGTAGAGAGACTAGAGAGACGCAGAGGGCTAGGAGAATGAATGGAAATATGCAGCTGCTGGGAGTGGAAGGTGGGGGCATCCTCTAGAAGTTCCCAGAGACCTGTGATGTGAGAGGGTCCCAGAACTCAGTGTTGGTGACCTTAACAGAAATGCCCAGTAATGGGGATATGAAACACGAAGAGAACATTTCCAATAGATAGACAGGACTCCCGGTGGAGGGATAGAGATACGAACCTACCTGCAAAGCTTTCAAACCAAATTGCTCTTGTCTAAAAGAAATGCAGGGACAAAAATGGAGCAGAGACTGGAAAAATGGCTGACCAGTGACCGGCCAAATCTGGGATCTTAATTCTGTAGAGACATGACGCTCTAGGCTGAGGGGATATGGGGGTTGGTCAGGAAAGACCCTCCTCAGAGTCAAAGGGGAGAGGGGAGGGGGGAAGAACTCTGTGAGGGGGGACTGGGAAGGGGGAGACAACATTTGGGATATAATAATAATAAAATAATTAATAAAAAACATTTAAAAATCATCCTAACACTTCCCACATTCTAGAATTTCAAAGCCTGCTTTATTATTCTAAAAGAACAATTTATGTACTCATAAAGGGAGAAGAAATTTAAAAAGGTGTACATAAAGACTGCATAATGTATAGTCAATTCATATATCTATATTTTAATGTATGGTTTATTTATTATCTTCATTTATTCAGTGAAATCTAAGCTGCATGTGGATAGGACTTACTTCTCTTCATTTACTCCACTATCCCATCTGCATAAAGAAGAAAAGTCCAATTGACAGAGAATCCTCTTTGTGATGTATAGTTATCTGAGTAAAGCTGAAGGAATTGTTAAATACAACTGCCAATTTCTGGCTAATAAAGTGATTGTTGGCTCATTGTCTCATCTGAGACTTGGTAATACATAATTTTCTGTGTGTTTCACATTATATGACCACAGAATATTTACCACAGTGTAGGTCAATGTCAATAAACATACTGAATATTTAGATAAAACATATTGAAACTGGCAGCCATTTCAAGCACGTTCTTTTCAGAATGGAATTTGACTTTTACTACTGAACATTAGTGCATGACACATGTACACACTTCATTGCCTTGGAGAGACCATGTTAAAAGACTTGCCTGACTGTGATCCATATTTAGACTGGCATTCCTATTATTCCAATTAGGAACATGTCAGCAACTATGAATCAGTCATGGAATGATAGGCACTGTTGAGGTTTATACATTTTAGTTTTCTACTTGGCTCATCACCTAAATTTTTTTAAAATAAAGCTCATATCTCAAATTCAAAGCAGTCTCTTGTAATTTCAGAGACCATTAGAAAGCACTATGTATCCAAAGGCTTTATATAGCAGGGAGAGGATATCATCATCATCACCATCACCACCACCACCACCACCACCACCACCACCACCACCACCACCACCGGCGGCGGCGGCAGCGGCGGCTAGCCCATGACTCTAAAAATAGCTGCCTGCCATCTCTTCTTTCATATTACCTTTTAGGGCACGTACTTTCTTACCTTCCCCAGTTCCTTATTTTCAGAGACCAGGCACTTTGTACAATAGTTACAACTGTTCTGCTTGGAGCCAGAGACTTGCTTTCCATGCATCTGCTACCTCATTCCTGAAGGGGAAAATTACAACACCATAGTGAATTCTGCCTTATCAACAGAGTGAATTATCTTGCATGGATTATTAATTTGAAGTAATATATGCCACCATACTGTGTTAACCCTTATCGTATATCTTCCTCTGCCGAAGGGGAATTTCTTCCAAGCCTTATCAGAAATTGAATCCAGTGCATTCATCTTCAGGACGCATCTCAGTCTCTTTCAATTATTAGCATTTGTGCTTTATTTCAATGTATCTTCCCTGGTTGATTGTAATAAGTCTTGTACCCTGTCTAGTTCCTTACCATATCTATGCTCTCCAGGCTTTTCGTATAATTCCCTAATCAGCTTAGGTGCTCTAGGTGAGACGTGAACATTTTTGCTCTACTTCTGTAACATTTGGCTTTTATTTTGATTTTTGAGTCAATAGAGCTGAGTGTATATTAACAGAATTAGTTCTATCATAGTGACTAAAATTTGAGATTAAAAAAAAAACTTTTACACAAATTTATAAACTATAGAATGCACCCATATTGAATGTACAGTTTGGATGGGCCCTGAAAAATACATTTATGTCTATGAAGCTGCATTGCAATGAGACACAGAATAGTTTTATTAGCTCAGAATAAAGGTCTACTAGTACCCTTGACTCTTGCAAACTCAGATGGATGTTTATATGTTATTGAACTGAGTAAGGATATTGAATATTTTAATAGCTTTAGACAGTCAGAAAGTGGAAAATTAGCCAGATGAGCAAACACTGGAAGCACTGTTGTCTTAAAATATGGAGATGCTTAGATTTCTACACCACAAGGTTTGTTAAAATTTTTGCCCCAATTGAGTATCTAGTGTATCATAATCCATGTCTCATCAAAATTCTAAATCAATAAGAACTTATTTCTGGGTGTGAAAGTGATTATATCAGTAATTAAAATGTCTTTTTATACAACTCAGGGACAAAAATATTATAAACAAGAATGTCATACTTGGTATTGAATGGTTTGAGTTTGTATTTATCACTAATATTTTGTATAATAGAAAGGCAAAACTTGTTACAAAAGTGAATGTCAAATGTTCCACTACAGAGAAATGATAATTTTTGTGTGATGGTTGATTTGTTAATTAGCTGTGTTAAGCCATTACACAGAGAAATGCACAACATGATTGTATTGTGTCTATATACATACACAATTGTTATATATACATAAATATTTATTTATGAAACTGATACATAATGATGAGAAATAAAAAATGGGGGAAAATAAACAATGTGGAATACATGTTATGCTAATTTATAATTTCAATAGAAGCTTGGCTTTAGATCAAAAAGGAAGGATTTCTTGAACCCCTAAATATTTCTATCTCCCAGCCTTATACCTGCCTTTTAATAACTCACAAGGACCAATTGGTGGTGAACAGATGTGTAGGTATGTGTGTCTGTCCACCAGAGCATGGGTCACGTACAGTGTCCAAATTCTCAAAGAAGAATGACTTTTCCACTCTAAATGCTATCAATAGCCAATAGCTCCTCAGGAAGTAGTGGGGCCTCATGAAATCCTATGCTGAGTCTATGCTGAGACCTTGGCTGACTTAAACTTGTGCAGGTGACTATATTAATAGTTAGGTCAGGAGTTAATAGCCATGTTATCTCCAGAACTTAGCACTTCACATCACTGCTCCCTACTCTCTGGCACTTATTTTTTGCCTAATTTTCTATTATGTTCAATGTTCTTTGAGCTTTGGAGATGGGCAATGCTGCTGATAAAGCTGTCCCTTTTAATGCTGAGCCTTAAAGAGTCACTTATCTCTCAGAACATTGCCCAGATGTGAGTTTATGCACAGGCTGCTGCCTACTGAAAAAGAAGAAGAAGGAGGATGAGGAGGAGGAAGAAGAGGAGGAGGAGGAGGAAGAGGAGGAGAGTGAGAAGTGGAGGGGAGAGGGAAAGGAAAAGAAAGAGAGAGGGGAGGGAAAGGGTGAGAGGGGAGGGGGAGGAAAGGGGAGGAAGAAAAGGAGGAAGAGTAAGAAGAAAAACATTCTAAAAATTCCTCACAATCAATATCCATGTGTTTTCTTCATTAGTGAAAGAAAGTTTGAAGAAACTTTTCTCTCTTTAAATGTATGAAACTGATATAAATATTTTATGGTCTAGTATCTGTACTTGAAATTGAAGAATGTTATAAAACAATTTTTTCTACTTGTATATTTTCTACATAATATTTATTCCACATTGTTTACATTTTACTTGCTTTTTATTTCTCATTATGTTTTAAGTCTTTTTGTTTGTTTTGCTCTTGTTTTAATATTGGTTTTTAATTTAATTTTTAAATTTTGAAATTATAATGTAATTCTAACATTTCTCCCTTCTCTACCTTTCCTCTCAACCTTCCCATGTACCTCCTCTGCTCTCCTTCAGACGCATGGCCTTTTAAAAATAAAAAAACCTAATCGTTATCAATTCGTACATGTGTACATACATATGTACATATTCCTAAATGTAACCTACTCATTCTATATAATGTTTCTTGTAGCTGTGTCATCTGGGCTAACAGTCTGGCCCTGAACAACATAGTGTGTCTTCCCTAGAAAAGCCACTTTATCTGTTCATGGCTTTCCTCATTTGCTGGTTGTTCTTTCTGTAGGGTTGAGGTGTATTGGGCTTTCCTCTACCCTCTTTGGCTTGACCATAATTTTCATCCTTGTTTCATCTGAGCTGTCATGGTGCTATGACATGTATGTCTCACAAGGGTTATTTTCTCCCTATCTAGTGATAGCACATGTGCTATCTTTTGTCTAAATTTTAGCAATAAATTATCTTGTATTATTTACATAAGACTAGTAAGGTTTGAGCGATTGGGTTCTTTCTATTTACCTTTAAATCAGTTGTATATATTTTGTTGGTATGAATTTTCTTTTATCCTGCTATAACTATTTTTAAGTTGTCACTGACCACATATGCCAGAAAAGTAAAAAAAAAAAAAAAAAAACAAAAAAAAACCAATGCTATATTTTCAGCATTATTTAGATTTCATTCTTTCTCGAAAACTTATTTTATATTCTTTTTTATATGTGTGTTGTTTCAACATGTGGGCATATACATGTTAAGGAACAAGTACACCTAGAATCCAGATGAGGCATTCCGAGGCCCTGGGTCTGGAGTTACATGTGATGATGAACTGTACAACATGCCTGCTCACACTGGCCAGCTTGGTGTGATAGTCTGCAGCTTATTGCTATCTTGGGTAATCTTCTGGTAAGTGTTGGATAGGTAAGCTAGTGAAGAACTAGATTATCCACTCTCTGGAGTTCATTTTGTAATCAAATTGTGAACTTCAATATGTCTCAGTTATTGAGTGCTTTTCTGAAATAATTACCACCAGTAAAGGCAAAATATATCAGACTGGATGTACTGTTGTATTGCTTTAATATGCATGAACTGTATCATTCTGACTTGGGGGTAGCTACACTATTAGGACGAGGCACAGAGAAAAACACACTGCCTCAAGTCACGTTACACCAACCAAGTCCTGCTGTGTTCCAGACAATAAGAAAATTTGTGGGCCTCCTTTTTATTTGGCTATTTTCTGCTGCTCTAGGCATTTTTCATAATCTGCATATAAAGCACCTTCTTTCTGTTAAAGTTCAGTTTTCACAATGATACTAGCTTGTAAAGAATTAGAGAGAAAGATAAGAAGGAGACTTTTAACTTGCTATATATAACAGCCAAGCCTGAAAATGCATGCAGATACACTCTGATACACCCACTCACGAAAACTGAGTTCTTCTATTTATTCATTGATTAAGAAACCACAGTTTTAACTGTTCTATAATATTGACTTTCTGCAGTTCTGTTTTGTTTGTTTGGTATGTATTTTAGTATATCACATTTTCATTATTAAAGAGTATTGTTAAAACAGGGGCAGAGATAATTTAATAGTTTCTATAAATTCCCAAGCACCCAGTAGGCAGAGGCAGGTAGGTCTCTGTGAGTTTTAGGTCAGTCTGATCTATATAGTGAGTACCAGGTCACCATCTATGTAGAGAGACTCTGTTGGCCTGGTGGTGGTGGCGCACGCCTTTAATCCCAGCACTTGGGAGGCAGAGGCAGGCAGATTTCTGAGTTCAAGGCCAGCCTGGTCTACAGAGTGAGTTCCAGGACAGTCAGGACTACACAGAGAAACTCTGTCTCGAAAAACAAAACAAAACAAACAAACAAAAAAAAAGAGAGACTCTGTCTCTCCAAAATGTTTCTAGCTCAGGATTACATTGTGACACAGAAATGCCATAGATCTCATGAATGTTTAGTGAGTGTAGAAAATATTAAAAAAGAGAAATATGGTAAAGTAAATAATGTGCTTTTTATAGAAATTAATAATTTCTTAGTGATTGGGCCATTTTTTTGATCTTGAATTTAGTATTTATTGCTAGTGAATAAATTTATACAAATTCATACATTTGCTGACATTGACTTTAAGTTGTATCAGGTTTTCTCTATGGAATTCAGGTAATGTAGCCTGTCATTTAAGCTAATGTAAAGATTTACAAAAAAATTGCTTTTAAATATTTATTTATAAAATGACATATGCTTCTCTGAATTTAACCTGATGAATTCAGGTAAATACAAAGAGAAACACCCTTACTTGGGTATTATAAGAGGATTACCTCCCATGAGTTAGACATAAACAGAACAAGAATTTTTAAAAAAGGCTTAAGGCAAATATTTCTTTTACAAATTTGATTACTGCATATATATATATATATATATATATATATATATATATATATATTTTACATATTAACTTTATATTATTTATTTTTGAAAGAGAATTGGAAAGACACTGTATTTATTTTGATCTTCCCTTCCTGGATAAATAGTTTGAAGGGAAAGCTACAGAATGAACTATAAAAAGCATTAAAACCTAATAGCCAGTGATAAAGATATTATTCCATATTTCTTTTATTATAAATTAATTATTTCATTAATTTACATCTCAAATGTTTCCCCATTCCTGGTCTCCCCTTGCAGAGTTCTTCCCCCGTTCTCCCTCCACTTCACCTCTGAGAGGGTGTCACCCCCAGGCATACATGCTTCCTGGGGTGTCAAGTCTCTACAGGTTTAGGCACATCTTCTCCCCATGAGGCAATCCTCTGCTACACTTGTGCCTGGAGTCTCAGACTAACCTCTGTATGCTCTTTGGTTGGTGGCTCAGTCTCTGGAAGCTCCCAAAGGTCCAAGTTAGTTGACACTGTTGATTTTCCTATGGGTTGCCATTCCCTTCAGTTCCTTCAATCCTTCCCCTAACTCTTCCATGACCTCAGTCCAATAACTGGCTGTGAGTACCTGCATCTGTCTCAGTCCGCTTCTTGTGGAGCCTCTCAGAGGGCAAACATGGTAGACTCCTGTCTTCAAGCATAATATAGTATCAGTCACAGTGTCAGGGTTTGGTGCCCTCCAATGGAATAGATCCCAAGTTGGGACACTTACATGCAGGGAAAAAAAAGAAGCAAAGACTTATCTATATCTGTATCTATCTGTATGTGTATCTGTATGTGTATCTGTATCTATCTGTATCTGTATCTGTATCTGTATCTGTATCTGCATCTGCATCTGCATCTGCATCTGCATCTGCATCTATATCTATAGCTAATCATCTATATCTATTTCACCTATATTTATCTCTACATCTACACCTAATCTCTATCTCTATATATTTGGATTGATGTAATAATAACATAAATTATCTTTCAATATGAATATGATAGATTTTTTGAACGTATTTTTTCTGGTTATGGTTTCTCCTCCCCTTACTCTTCCCAGATCCTTTTCTTCTCTCTTCCCATCTGGATCCATACTTTTTCTTTGTCTTCTTAGAAAACAAACAGACATCTAAGGAATAATATAATATAAGCTATAATTCAATAAGATAAAACAAAACAACTCAACTATGACAAAACAAAAAGAAGTAGAGGCAAAGAAAAAGTACATAAAACGTATATATGCAGACAAACACATTTGTTTACAAAGGACTACCATGAAAACACAAAACAAGAAGTCATAATACACACACAATGGACCTATAGGGTTTAACAAAATTAAAAATAGCTGACAAAACATTATAAGACAAAGAACCTCTATAACTGTGTTTTGATTGTGTTAACCATCTACTGCTGGTCATGGGGTCCTTCCTTGAGAGTGGTTTGTTTCCCCGGTGAGATTCCCTTGGAGAGAATGAATTTTTTGTTTGCTAGTTGTTCAATTGGAAATATCTTCTGGGTTAGGAACAGAGACTTGTGTTCACTTCCAAGGATCTCACTGGTGCACACCTGTAGTGCAAGCTGCCACAGTCTATTTGCAGATTTATGTTAATCCATCCCCTCTGGCTCTTATAATGTTTCTACCGCCTCTTTCGAATACTTCCCTTAGCCCAGAGGGGAGGAATTTAATGGAGACATCACATTTAGGACAGTGTGTGCTAATGTCTTGCACTCTTTGCAACTTGTCTGGTTGTGACTATCTGTATTTGCTCTCATCTGCTGCAGGAGGAAGCTTCTCTGATGGTGGTTGAGCAAGGCACTGGTTTCTGAATATAACAAAATATCATTAGGAGTTGTTTTACTACTATGTTCTTTCAGCAGAATAGCAGTATTGGTTTTCCCCACATCCCTGATAGGTTCTTGGCCACCCAAACAGTGTCAGGTATAACTTCTATCTTGAGGAGTGGGCTTTAAATAAGATTAGATCTTGGCTGGTTACTCCCCAAGCTCTGTGCTTCAATTGCACCAGTGTAGGTCATCTCCTCCGATAATTGGTGGTGTTTAATGCTTACTCTCAAATTCTTTTCTTCCTTTTTTTCAGTTATCAAATTCATTGCTATTTATATATCCTTACAGACTTTTATTTTCTAATGCTCGAAGGTCAAAAATTTCAAACAAGTAATAACCAGAAGGAAAGCAGTTTGCTTTTGATAAGTACATGCCAAAAAGAACAGGAAGTATATAATGAAAATTATAGCAATCAAAAAAAGGCTACACTTTCCTCAGTGTTGTTTCAGAGTATTTCTACTTCTAATTGCAAAGAAACTAATTTATGTTACTGTAAACATTTTGTATTACTGATTATTCCCCTATATTTTAAGCTTGAATACAAATCTCATCACAGCCAAAAAAATGTTCTCAGTATAGTGTATGCATTTTTAAAATGATAAATTGTCATTTAAAGTGGTTGTTCATAGCTAAAGGAAAGAAATTAAAGTTAAGGAAATTATGTTTCCTTCTATTACTAAAATTCCCTCCACATGGAACAAAACTACGGCTCATTTAAATCGAATGTTCCAAAACAGTAGCTGGAACAGAGCAACAGTACCTGAGAAGTGCACAGAAGATATTTCACACTGACCTGAGGAAGACTGCTAATTTAACTTTATCATTTCCAGTGAAAGTGACTTCAGACCAAGGGAGAGTCATCTGAACCGTAAGCATAATTGCAAGTGCTTCAGTACATTATGCAGATAATAATGGCTCCCGGGTGGGTAATAGAAGTTAGTAAGAGTACTAAAAACTGTTCTTTCTTTTGCCATGGTGAAAATGAACCGATATACATCTCATCCCCTGATCCACATACAAGAAGAGAAATTGATTTCTGGGTTTTGCTAATTTTACTGACACAATTTTGAATATTGAGTGAAACCCTCTGTTCATAAGATTTCATTTTAATTAAATGCAAAATGACGAGAAAACATGTATGAGAAACTTTATTCGTGTGCGTGTCGGTGATTCTGTGTGGCATTGCCATACGCATTTATTATGATAGTCAAAAGATGCTTTGACAACACTGATCTCAGATGAATCCACATTAATCAAAAGGTGCTGCCGTTGATTTAACTATGAAACTAGAGATGTCTGAAATTAGTCCAAACTGTTAAGCCACACATATCAAGCCTACTGAATGCCATTATAAATAGGGCTGGGATATCTAAAATTTGCATATAAATGTAAAACAGGTTGGTAAATTATAGCTAAAGTAAAATATTAGAGGTAGCACAGAGGTTAAGAGCATTGGCTGCTATTGCAGAAGACCCAAGTTTGGTTTCCAATACCCTCATGGTGCTTTATAATCATCTGTAACTCCAGTTTTAAGGATTCAGTGTTGGCATAGTCAGGGTTACTGTTGCTGTGATGAAACACCACGACTAAAGTAACTTGGAGAGAAAAGGATTTATTCTGCTTATGATTCCATATCACAAGTCATCATCAAAGGAAGTCAGGCCAAGAACTCACACATGGCAGGAACCTGGAAGCAGGAGCTGATGCAGAGACCATGGAGGGTGTTTTTTGTTGGTTTGCTCATCATGGCTTGCTCACTCGGCTTTCTTTTTAAATGCAGGGTCACCTGACCAGGGATGGCAGATCACACAATGGACCGGATCCTCTCCATCAGTCACTGACTATAAAAACATCCTACCCTCTTGCTTACAGCCCAATCTTATGAAGGCAATTTCTGAATTGAGGTTCCTTCCTCTCAGATGACTGTAGCTTGTGTCAAGTTGACACAAAACTATCCAGTGCAATTTCTGCTCTACCTTCTGTATATTACCTGGTACATATATGCATATGCAGGCAAAACACTTGTATACATATAATAAATAAATTTTAAAACATGATATATATTTTTTAAATTTCTGTATGGAAAGTAAAATCACATCAAGTCATAAAAAAGATAATACAGGTGTAGATGACAGAGGCCCAAGAAATACTCCATGACAGAGAACTTTTGATGGTATAGCCCTGAGAATAAGGCCAGGCTCCAAGTCAAAAACTGATCCCTCTTCCAGTTCTGGTTGATGTTACTTGTGGGTTTGTTTGGGCACTAGACAGTTTATATGCTACCTTAACCAAGTTAACAAATTCAGTTCACTTAGTGATAAGGTATACCTTTATATGGCACACATGCAAATGACATTTCAGATGTTTATGGAAAATATTAGCGAGTGCTTTGGTCCTTCTTAGTAGGAGTAACAAAATATTCACAGGAGCAAATATGGAGACAAAGTGTGGAGCAGAGACTGAAGGAAGGGCTGTCTGGAGACTGTTCCACCTGGGGATCCATCCCATGTGCAGTCACCAAACCAAGACACTATTGTGGATACCAGAAAGTGCATGCCGACAGGAGCCTTATTCAGCTGTCTCCTGAGAGGCTCTGCCAGAGCCTGACACATAAAGAGGCAGTTGCTCACAGCTAACCACTGAACTGATCTCTGGGTCCTCAATGGAGGAGTTAGAGAAAGGACTGAAGGAGCTGAAAGGGTTTGAGGCCCCATGGGGAGAGAGACAATATCAACCAACCAGAGCTCCCAGGTTCTAAACAGCCAGTCTGGGAACACACATGGAGGGACCCATGGCAACAGCTGTATATGTAGTGGAGGATGGCCTTGTTGGGTATCAGTGGGAGAGGAGGCCTTTGGTCCCTGAAGGCTGGATGCCCCAGTGTGGGGGAATTTGAGGGCAGGGAGGTGTGAGTGGTTGGGTGGGTGAGGGCACGCCCTTATAGAAGCAGGAAGAGGGGAATGTGGAAAGCGGATAACATCTGGAATGTAAATAAATAAAATATTCAATAAAAACCTAAAAATAACAAAAAAAGAGAATAAACTTGTTACTGTTCAAATACAGTTAGCATTTCAGTCATGTCTATTATACTTAACTATTTTGTTATATAGCATGTTAATATTTGATGAAATTTCTGGTTTTTTTTTTTTTTGTAACCAATCCTGTAAAGATTGGTTTACTTTGAGCAAATTAATGTTGTATAATATTTTTTTAACATACTAAAGTGAGAGTAAAGTAACCTTGACTATTCTAAATTTCAGCTCCTATTTAGAAATGCCTATTGAAATTGTGTGAATAATCCTGGCTAGTTCAAAATATGTACCCTGAATTACTGAACATAACTGCATTTTGAGAATTCCTTCTCAGTCTTTTAACAGGTTTCTTATACCAAAAAGAAGTTCAGAAATTGACACAAGGCTGTGGCACATGAGGTATCTGCAACAATCCTGGATGAGAGTTGGGTCAAAAAATTAGTCAGTCACTATACCTGGGCTTTACTCAAGATACATACAGTTGTGATGTTTTGTGTTTTTAATCATAGGATAATAGTTTCAGTATTGTTTATGGAGTGTTTGGTTCAGTTTTTAAAGTCATTAACATGAAAAGGAAATATACTGCTACCCCATTAAGGATATGATATGGAGTGTCTCACCACAATTAAATTATAAAATTTTATTATGAATACCATATTTATCTAAAAAATAGCCAGATATGCCAGTCTAATTAATTGTTGGGGTTTTTATTAATATTTTACACTTTATATAGATAAGAGTTCAATAGCATGGAAAATTCATACCATATCCCATCCATGAATTTGAGATAACTAACAATTTTGATAAAATGTATAGTTTGATAAGCATACCAGGAGTGAATGATGTTATGCATGCATATTTTTAAAGGGTTTGACAAGTCTGGAATAGCAGAGATGATTCCTTAGATAAGCTATTAGCATTAACATATAAAATGTTTATACAAACCTCTGTCTACAACTGCAATGGCAGTAATGTTTTTGCTACAAAGATGCCCTTAAACTACATGCATGCTACAGATGTTTCTTATGCCCTTACACTACATGCATGCTACAGATGTGTCCTATGCCCTTAAACTACATACATGCTACAGATGTTTCCTATGCCCTTATACTACATGCATGCTACAGATGTGTCCTACTTCACAGTTGCCGTTGGTATGCCTTTCCACAATGAATTCCAGAGTGAACATTTCTCACAGAGGTGTGGTCAACAAGGAACAACACTTACAGACATGTGCACCTCTCTAGTGCATCAGGAAATTAATAAAACTTTGTGACCAATTAAAAGCCAGCCTCATAATGTTACTACCCCCTACTTCTCTAAGTTCTAGCCTTTCTACAAACTTTCACATATCCTTGTCACTGAGAAAATGCAGAGTTGATAAGTTTCCTCAATAAAGTTAAATATAGTTTACAGTGGTAGTTCAGATAAGACATGCCCTTTATAAACTCAGGTATTTGATTGCATGTTCCCCAGTTGGTGGCATTGTTTGAAGATGGAACATAGAAGGTGGAACATAGTTGGAATATATATGCATCTTGAGATTTTTTTTCTGTTTTAAAAGTTTTTTATTGGATATTTTATTTATATTTCAGATGTTAGCCCCTTTCCCCATTTCCCTCCCACCCAGAACCCCCCTATGTCATTCTCCCTCCTCCTGCTTCTATGAGGATGTGCTCCCACCCATCCACCTACTCCCACCTCTCTGCCTTTGAATTCCTCCACAATGAGCCATCCAGCCTTCAGGGGACCATGGACTTCTCCCACCTATACATCTGGAGTCATGGGTCCCTCCCTATGTGCTCCCAGACTGGTAGTTTAGACTCTGGGAGCTCTGGTTGGTTGCTATTGTTGCTCTCCCCATGGAGCCACAAACCCCTTCAGCTCCTTCAGTTCTTTCTCTAACTCCTCCATTGGGGACCCAGAGATCAGTTCAGTGGTTAGCTGTGAGCATCTGCCTCCGTACATGTCAGAATTTATAGGTGTACTCAGTGTCTTAGTTAGGGTTTTACTGCTATAAACAGACACCATGACCAAAGCATGTCTTATAAAGAATGTCATTTAATTGGGGCTAGCTTACAGGTTCAGAGGTTCAGTCCATTATCATCAAGGTAGGAGCATGGCAGCATCCAGTAAGGTGTGGTACAGGCAGAGCGGAGAGTTCTCCATCTTCATCTGAAGGCAGCTAGTGGAAGACTGCCTTCCAGGCAGCTAGAATGAAAGATTTATAACCTACACCCACAGTGACACACCTACTCCAACAGGGCCATACCTTCTAATTCTGCCACTCCCTGGGCCTAGCATATACAAACCATCACACTTACCTTCCAGTTCATTCTCTCAGTTTCTTATGTGAGGTTGAAATGTAGGCTCTCACCTTCCTGTTTCAGTCCCCCGTTTCTAAATCTTCCTGGAAATTATGGAGTCCCCTTCAAGATCAATAAACCCAAAGAAATTTGCTTTTGATGATGGTGTTTTATTTCAGTAACCAAATACACTGTCATGTTAGAAAGTTTTAAGATAATCTTTGTTGTTGTTGTTGTTGTTGTTGTTGTTGTTGTTTTGTTTTGTTTTTTGGTTTTTTTGTTTTTGTTTTTTTTGAGACAGGGTTTCTCTGGGTAGCCCTGGCTGTCCTGAAACTCACTCTGTAGATGAGGCTGGCCTCAAACTCAGAAATCCTCCTGCCTCTGCCTCCTAAGTGCTAGGATTAAAGGTGTGTGTCACCACTGACTGGCGTTTTAAGATAATCTTTAGAAATAGGTTTTGTTTCTCTTCATTATTGAGAAACATTTGTTTCTCAATTGAGAAGCATTTGTTTTACAACTTAGAAAAACCTATGTTGAAAAAGAGCTGTTTGGCAAGAAGAAACAGTTTTAAATAGCAAAGTAAACAGAGGTTGCAGAGTTCTCACATTCATAGTCAGATTTGACTTCTAGTATGACATTGGGATCATCACAATGGTTTGGTTTATCCATTAATGAAAGAGGAATGAAAATAATTGCTGAACTGTAGGACTTTTATAAGGATTAGCAAATTCATGCATTTAATATTTTGTAGTCCAAGACGGAAGACTTTCAGATGAGTGTGCAGTATTACTCAGGAGAGTCACTTTAGCTAATCTCACATTTAGGTTCATAAGTGGTACTATAAAGGAAAGGTTCATTTTGTAAATTTCTGCAAAAATGTGAAGGAAATTATATATCTTCAATATTAGGCTGACAATATTTTTAAGTATCATGAACTGTGGCTAGTCATTGACGAAATGGTCTTTCACATTTTCCAACTGTGTTTTGTGATGTTAACTATAGAAAATATCGTGGGATGAGCAACTTTCAAAATCAAAAGCACTCTGAATCAAAGGAAAAGGAAAAAGTACCTAGCAAGATGAAAAAAATTAAGCAGACAAGTAAAATTAGGCCCTACAGATCAAAGAGAGTGACGAAGATGATGCTATCACTGTGAATTATAATAAGCTCTTTTATAAACACTTCATATTTATTGCAATTCATTTGAAATGACATATGCCAAATGAAAATTCCGTAATTTTCATTTCTTATTAACAGAAATATCAATGAAAGACAGTCAAATTGATTTTACTTAGAAATTTTTTTGTAATGCCTCATTTTATTCTGTATTTGCCTTTTAATAAAAGAATTAAAATTCAAGCATTATAATTAAAGCTGTAGAATACATGATAAGACCATGGTTTCTTTTAGTAGGAAATTAAACCCTTCAGACTCAGAGATACAGTATTCCTGTACCTACTGTATCTATATAACAATTGCAGAACATACAAAATGATTTCAAGCCCAGTGACCTAGAGCTATCATTCACATTATTTAATACTTTCATTGGCTTTGGGAAAACATTGCTTACAGTGGTTTAACACATATATGGAAGGGTTTATGTGTGCCTCTCTTTGCTGTGAATGACCATGTTCAAGCAACAAGTTGCCTGGGTATTTCTGTAATTCTTATAACAAGTCAAATCCAGGAGACCTTCAGCTTTTAATATTTCTGTAATGGAGTCACCCACTATTATAGAATATAGCAAATTATAGAGTTACTGTATGAGATATGATTAGCTTAAACTGCAATATTTTTTTCTTTGGGCACCATAACAATTGTAATTAAGGGCTGGATGTATAACTCAATGTACAGTGGGAGACCATTGGTCCAATCTTTAGTACTCACCGTCTCCCACCCCTGGAAAAAAATGTGAAGCTATCTGTGCTTCTTCTTCTCCTTCTCCTTCTCCTTCTCCTTCTCCTTCTCCTTCTCCTTCTCCTTCTCCTTCTCCTTCTCCTTCTCCTTCTCCTTCTCCTTCTCCTTCTTCCTCTTCCTCTTCCTCTTCCTCTTCCTCTTCTTCTTCTTCTTCTTCTTCTTCTTCTTCTTCTTCTTCTTCTTCTTCTTCTTTATCAACAGAAGTGGTTTTATTTTACATCCAAAATGACAAATTAATAATAAAATATATTACTGCCTATGTAATCTCCTAACCTCCCATATTTTATGTCATTTTACAGTACAGAGATAACATTTTAATAGATATTACAAGATATATTATAACAACAATTATTCTTTAAGATTTCAGAATACATGGCTTATGTACCAGGATTACAATATGATATAATGTTTTTATCCAATACCTCAAAACTGATTTCCATGTAAGTCTGAGAATTCTGAAATCTCAGAAATTTGAAATGTATACAGTACATATAAAGGTCTAATTCTAGCCTTTCAGTAGTTAATGTTCTGATACTAAGTAGTCCATCAGTTGCTATCTGTTCCTGACCAGAGCAGGTTTTTTAAAAATGTTTTATTAATAGACAAAAAGAAAATATAAATTAGAAAATCATAAAGAAAATATCTGACACCATAACACAGAATTACAAATACCAGCAAGAGTTGTTAACATTTTGGTTTAGGTTAGGCAAATATAGGTAAATAGCAGCATGACTTATGTGAACAGAATTTTATAAAGATAACACTTGTGTTCCAATGTATGACAAAATTACTAAGGGTGACAATAGACATTCTACTTTTTTTTTTTTTTGCTTGTTGTGAACCACATAGTGTATTGTTCTTTTTTTTTAAATTATCAAATCATAATTTTTACTTTTTAACACAGGGGTTATAAACAAGAAAATGCAGGATGTGGGGAAGGGAATGACACAGGAGCATAGGTGTTCAGGGGAAGTACAGATATCTTTCAGAACAGGGTATCAGCTGGGTGAAGGTTCAGGGGTCAGGTCACTATGACTCTGTCTATGATTCACTTGTCCTTATCTAATTTGGTACTATCTGCCAAGGCTGCCTATTTACAAGGTCTATAACTACTCAGGCTGGTAGATTTCAACAAAAACTGCCTGTTTACAATAGTTTATAGCCATCTGTTTCAGTGTTTTTCCATAGAGACCCAAGACTTTGTGTTAGCAGGCATGTGTGTCAGGCTTATTGCTGATTTTAGGCCTATGGCTGATTTTAGGCTTTCAGTATATAAGCAGGGCTGCCCCTGACATCTCCTCCCTTCTCCAAGTATAGAAGGGTTGTTCTAATCTTGCCAAGGCAGGGGTAGAGGCCTGACCTCCAGTAATTAAAGGGGACCTTGTAATGGCTCCAGTCCTCCTGTCGTTGTCCAGTGAGGCATGAGGGCCATACCCGTCCCGATGTCTTTTTCTTGGAGAGGGGATACTTTTGACATCAACCCCTATGCAGTCAGGCTTGTCCCTCAGGGAACCCAGAAACATATTTTTAACTTTTATTTATTGCAGTGCTTAGCTTCGCAGCCTAAGCAAGAATTCAAATGGCCAGACAGAGGGGGTTCTGTGTGGCCCCTCTCTGCCTGGTCTAGGGGAAGAAGTCCCCTCTTTTAGGTTGGGTGGAGATGGGACTTAGGAACACCCTGGATAGAGTAACAACCTCATCTAGAGTCTCGTGGTCCTCCATAGTTAACTTATGATAATGTATCTGAATAGATTTTGCTATCAGATTATCTATCTGTTGTTTCACAAAGTTAGTCAGCCTATTTAAGGCCCAGGGACCAAAGGAAATAAGCAAAAATAACCCAATTAATGGTCCCAAGATAGAAGGAAGTAGGGTTAACAATCACGGAGTAGTTGAAGACCAATTCTTGTATAAGCTCTCATCTTTCTCTTTCTCTGTCTTTTCTCAAGACCATCTCTGGCCTTTTTCATGCTCTCTTTAATCATCCTTGTTTTGTCTATGTAAAAGCAGCATTCTTCTCTAAGGGCTGTACACAGTCTTTTCTATTGTAAAAGAGAAAATCAAGTCCAATAAAGTCCTTTACAATTTTTGGAGATCGCAACAGACAGCGAAACTAGGGATTTCTTCAGATTAGTGATGTCAATCTATAGCTGTTTGATATCCTTGTCAAAGACCCTTGTCAAAGATCCTTGTCAAAGATCAGAGGTCTGAGTAGTATAAGTTCAGAGGCCAGCATCAGGATTAGAACTCCTAACAGCAGACATCATGGGTGATTAATTTTTACCTAGAAAGGAAAAAAGAAGGGAATTCTCAGGGAAATTTCTCTTCCCTGGATGTCAATTGTTATTCATCTTATTTGTAATTGGTCCTGGTTTTGTGAGGGTATCTATTTAATTCATTAATCTTTTTGGTGGCCATTTAGCTGTGCCTTCTGTGGTATCAAACAGGCATATCACTCCTCAGCCCCATATAACTGGGTCCTGGCCATTCCATTTAAGGGTAAGAGGGTCCTTCCACATAGTTGTGGCATAGTTTTTATTGGTCTCAGCAATGCCAGAGGCAATCAGCAGCAGATTTGCCAGTGAGCTTTCAGTTTTAGAAAGTTAAGAGTAAACAAGGCATGCTCCTTCCACCCTCAGAGTCATGAAAACACTATTTAAAGAAATATAATTCTTTATTGATAATCTCTTTTATCAAAGGACTATTATCAAACAGCCAACAATTAATCAATCCATATAATACATCAATTAATGAGAACTTCTACTTTTTGTAAAATTACTCCTCTTTTGTCGATTAATTGTTGAGGGAAATTAGGATTTGCATCTCTCTTGAGAATATTAAACAGAGATATAAATTCTTTTGTGAAGAGCTTAAAATAAAATCTTAGCCAATAAGCATCTCCTGGAAACTTTTGAAAATCATTTGAAATAAGTAAACTATCTTTTTTTTGGATATTTTACATATTTACCTTTCACTGTTATCTCTTCTTCCTTTCTTCCCCAAAACCCCTTATCCCATACCCCCTCTTCCAATTTTTATGAGGGTGTGCTCCCATCATTCTCCAAATCCAGCCTCCCTTCTCTTGCATTCCCCAACACTAGGGATCCAAACTTTCGGGGACCATGGCCCTCCACTTCCACTGATGCTTAATGAGGCCACCCTCAGTTACCTATACAAGTGGAGCAATGAGTCCCTCCCTTTCTGTTCTCAGGTTGGAGGTTTAGACCCTGGGAGCTCTGGTTGAGTATTTTGCTACTCCTTAATAACAAACAAACAAACAAACAAAAACAAAACAAAACAAACAAACAAAAAAAACCAAAGCACCCACTTTGGTCTTCCTTCCTCCTCTTGAGTTTCATGTGTTCTATGCATTGTGTCTTAGGTATTGTGAGCTCTTTTGGGCTAATATCCACTTATCAGTGAGTGCATGCCATGTATGTTCTTTTGTGATTGGGTTACCTCACTCAGGATGATATTCTCAAGCTCCATCCATTTGTCTAAAAATTTCATGAACTCATCGTTTTTAATAGCTGAGTAGTACTCCATTGTGTAAATACAGCTTTAAGTTGAAAGTTAATTTTATTCGATATTAGAATGGCTATTCCAGCTTGTCTCTTAGGACCATTTGCTTGAAAAATTGTTTTCCACCCTTTTACTCTAAGGTAGTGTCTGTCTTTGTTACTGAGGTGGGTTTCCTGTATGCAGCAAAATGTTGGGTCCTGTTTGCATATCCAGCCCGTTAGCCTATGTCTTTTTACTGGGGAATTGAGTCTAATGATGTTAAGAGATATTAAGGAGAGGAGATTGTTGCTTTCTGTTATTTTTGTTAACAATGGAGGCATTGTTTGTGTGGTTATCTTCTTTTGGGTTTGTTGGAAGAGGCTTACTTTCTTGCCCTTTCTGGGGTATAATTGCTTCCTTGTATTGATGCTTTCCTACTATTATTGTTTGTAGTGCTGGGTTTGTGGAAAGATATTGTGTAAATTTGGTTTTGTCATGGAATATCTTGGTTTCTCCATCTATGGTAATTGATAGTTTTGCTGGGTATAGTATCCTGGGCTGGCATTTATGTTCTCTTAGGGTCTGTATGACATCTGTCCAGGATCTTCTAGTTTTTATAGTTTCTGGTGAGAAGTCTGGTGTAATTCTGATAGGTCTGCCTTTATACGTTACTTGGCCTTTTTCCCTTACTGCTTTTAAAATTCTTTCTTTGTTTTTTGCATTTTATGTTTTGATTATTATGTGATGGGAGGTATTTCTTTTCTGATCTAGTCTATTTGGCATTCTATAGGCTTCTTGTATAATTATCGGCATCTCATTCTTTAGGTTAGGGAAGTTTTCATTTATAATTTTGTTGAAGATATTTATTGGCCCTTTAAGATGGGAATCATCACTTTCTTCTATACCTATTATCCGTAGGTTTCGTCTTCTCATTGTGTCCTGAATTTCCTGGATGTTTTGTGTTAAGAACTTTTTGCATTTTGTGTTTTCTTTGACAGTTGTGTTAATATTTTCTATGGCATCTTCTGCACCTGAGATTCTCTCTTCTATCTCTTGTATTCTGTTGGTGATGCTTGCATCTATGACTCCTGATTTCTTTCCCAGGTTTTCTGTATTCCTGGTAGTCTCCTTTTGTGATTTCTTGATTCTCTCTACTTCCATTTTTATGTCCTGGATGGTTTTGTTCAATTCCTTCACCTGTTTGATTGTATTCTCCTGTAATTCTTTAAAAGATTTTTGTTTCCTCTTTGAGGGCTTTCACCTGTTTATCTGTGTTCTCCTCAATTTCTTTGAGGGTGTTACTTATGTCCTTCTTAAAGTTCTCTATCATTGTCATTAGAAGTGATTTTAGGTCTGACTCTTGCTTTCCTGGTGATATGGGTAATTCAGGACTTCCTAATGTGGGAGAACTAGGTTCTGATGAAGCCGAGTACCCTGGGTTGCTGATGCTTGTGTTCTTGTGCTTACCTTTTACCATCTAGATCTCCTTGATGCTACCTGAGCTGTCTCTGACTGGAGCCTTGTCTTTCCAATTATCTTGGTTGTGTCAGAACTGTTTGGGATGGGTGTTGCTTCTGGGGTTAGAGCTGAGGTCCAAGATCTGCTCAATGCTCAGGCAGAAACAGGAAGGAACCAATGCTCTGGGTCAGGAGTGAATTCCTGGGTCCCCGTGGGTCCTGGTTACTCCCTGTTTGGGTAGAGTATCGCTGTCTCCTGACCTGAGATACTGCCCAGATTAGAACTCCTGAGAGCCCTAACACCTCTGGGTTTTGTGATGTTGGGTACAGAGCTGTCTCCTGGGATCTGCTCTGTGCTTGGGCCCAGACAGGAAGGAACTCATGCTCCTGCCCAGGAGTGAATTCCTGGGTCCCAATGGCTCCCAGTTATTTTCTATTTGGTCTAAATGTTGTTGCCTCCTTACCTAAGATACTGCCCAGATTAGAGCTCCTGGTAGCCCCCACTTCATTTGGGTTTTGTGAGGTTGGGTGCAGAGCTGCCACTGGTAATCTGCTCAGTGCTTAGGCCCTGTGCTTCTTAAATTTACAAAAAAAAATTATTCTAGAATTTATAATTTTGAGTTAATTGATTCACAAAACAATAAGTATGACATATTTTGAAGTAATAATATAATTTAAATTTGTGAATAAAAGGGTTAATTTTTAAAATCTAGTTACAAAGCCAGTCATAAAAGTCTGATTTTTGTGGGACCAGAGTCTGGAAATGAACAATCAGTACAATTTGATTATACATTATGCACTATATGAAGCTTTTATCACCATATAGAAAGAACCACAGACATGAACAGCATCTTAATGACCTTCTGGTCTTGTCTACTTACTCAAACCTAATCAGCTATGGTGAGCCTACAAGAGCCTCAGCTTTCTCCTCTTTGTCTTTTTTTTTCAAATGAAACAGTTGCAGGTTCACTGCTTAAAAATCTCTGTAAAAAAAATAGTTACTGGAAATGATTAAGTCTTTAAAATAATTTAAAATCCAATGATTTTTGTTCTCACCTGAAAGATAGAAAATAATTGTTTTTATGTCACAAAATGACACAGAGATATGATCTTTGAAACAGAAAATTGCTCTTCTTCAGGATTTGATTTTCCATGACTGTGATCTTTACCTCCTGGTCACTTTGTGACAGTTACCATCACTACGACGTGTTCCTCTTAATAACTCCAGAGGACTCCTGTTTTAAAAAATTTGTTGAACTCTCTCTCTCTCTCTCTCTCTCTCTCTCTCTCTCTCTCTCCTCTCTCATACTTTCTTCATATTCTTATTCAAATGTCATAATTTTAGTGAGACACTATAACATAATTATTTGGTGGAAAATAATCATTTTTATAGGCTTCATATGACTATACTTTTATAATATGACCTTGTTGATAGAGAGTAAATGTTTTCATAGTACTTGGGAGAAACAAGATTCTAAGCCTCAGCCTAAAGAGACTTGTACATTTATACTGATATTTTTGATGTCTGATCATTGCCAAAGAAACAATTCCTCAGAATGAGGCTGGAAATATGTGTAAATTACAGCTATCTACTTTTCCTCTTATCCTTACATTAGTATGTAAGCTCTACACTGTTTCTAACTAAGTGATTCCATTTCCCAAGTAGTCATTGGTAAAACAGGGTTTTTCAGGGGCAAAGATAGCTAGCCCAAGCCCTGAGATTTTGATGCTTGTCCTGTGTTGGTTGTGATGAGGACTATGTTTTTTTGTCTCAATCCTGAGAAAGATTTAATGTTGCAATGTATATTGAAAA
The DNA here is from genome assembly GCA_030674055.1 of Rhabdomys pumilio. Taxonomy (NCBI): domain Eukaryota; kingdom Metazoa; phylum Chordata; class Mammalia; order Rodentia; family Muridae; genus Rhabdomys; species Rhabdomys pumilio. The sequence continues at coordinate 9,568,648 of JANHMN010000017.1, read as the reverse complement.
TCTCAGATGACAGTGGGACAAAGTGGATCTTTATGATTACAGTCATGGTGTGTGACAAACCATGTTTAGGTTGCTCAAGTTGAAAGCAGGGATCAGTGTAAGGCAGGGTCTACAGGACCACAGGCTTTGGTTTCTGGCTATGCTGGTTCTAGTGTGTATCTCTGGATACTTGCTAATTTGCACAATGTCTTCCTTTCTACTGTTTTTTCTCTCAGTTGTCATTTCATATGTAAAATAGCACATATTCCCACTTTATGTGGGATATTGTTTTCTTTCAGTAGAATTTTAAGTCTGTAATGGAATGGAAATGTACATGACTATACCCTAATGTATCGCAGAGTCTACCACACTGCTGGACATAAAGTAGATTTTCAATAAATGGTTGATTTTTGGGGGGGAAAATAAGCAATTATCAACCAACCATAAGACTAACCAAATGTTCAATTACTTTGAAGTATTTGCATGCCAACTGATTAAACACTTTCTTAAAGCATTAATGTGTTTTTTAGGTCCATTTTGCAGCAGGAACCACATTTATGTCACTTAATTATGTTGGTAGGAATTACTTTTAAAGAAAACACCTGTCCTTTTTTCCATTAATATATGTGGATCTAATTAGAACAAAATCTTAAAAGACTATTTTTAGACATATGAAAATTTGGGTATCACCATCTAACAAGATTAGTTTTTTGATTATTATGTAATCAGTTACTCACTTAGCTCGCAAATTTAGGCAAAAATCTTGATTAAAATTACCACTGTTATTTTAAAATAATGTAATTCCATTTCTTACTTTAAACCAGACACACACTTATATCCAGAGGACTTTCTTGATTAAAACATTGAGTTATCTAATCACTTCTTTGCCATATAAATGGATGACAATTGCTGAATAAGCAGCAGTATGTGGCTCTTTAAAAACATATTTTATTTTTATGGATTTGCTTAAAATACTAACTCTTGTTTAATTGTTTTTATTCAAGTCTTATCATGTCCAACAATTTACTATTTATGATTTCTATATTATACTCATTTTTATTTTGGAAAATATTGTTAATCTTCAAAAACATAATTTATTTATTGAAACTAGCAGAACTAATTAAAATAAATGATTTTTTTCTTGCTAGGATAACTAGGTTTTTACATTGTGCCTTGTTCTCTTAATTTTTTTCCTAATTTTATTGTGTTTGTACATAGTAAATATAAATCATAAATTATCAAAATGCACATATGTTATTCATTAAGTAGTGTTTGTTA
>JANHMN010000017.1:9562350-9567381 GCA_030674055.1 Rhabdomys pumilio | reverse complement strand
TTCACAGACACATGCAGATCCTCTCTCTTTTCCTCTCTTCTTCCCCCCTCTCTCTGTCTCTCTCTGTCTCTCTCTCTCTCTCTCTCTCTCTCTCTCTCACACACACACACACACACACACACACACACACACACACACCGTCTCTGTCTTTCCCTCTCACAGGCGAGCGTGCACACTCACATCATTCGCTCATTTGACAGTTACTAGGCAGATTTATACAAATTTTATGTCTAAGAGTAATTCCTCTGAATAGCTTTTCCTGGAACCAGGAGTAAAATTAAGTCTCAATTGTCTTTTTGTCTCATAATACAATGCATTTTGTTCTACAGCAATACATTACAACCTTGTATTACATAGATAATTTCTTTTATTGTCTGGATCACCCAAGCAGAGCCTGAAGTCTTTTTGATTAGAGAACTGAGCAATTTTATTCAACATTAGACACAGCATGTAAAACACACCGAGAACATTTGGTAAGTAATTATGATGATCTTAATGCCTAGAGATTCGCCGTCAACATCAGCAGCTCCCCTGGCCACACATTGCATCTCTGATTGTAGAAGCTGGAACCTGAGGAATTTCGCACCTTTTAAAACAAAAGCATTTGGAATTGTTGTCAGAAGTAACAATCTCTTAGAAATGGAAAGTAGGCAGCAGTGGTAAGTGCTTGACCAGAGACCAGAAGCATCTAGTGTTATGATAACCTTAAAGAGTTCCTGAGCTCAAAGTCTTGTTTCCATATTCTAAGCAAGTGGGTTTGAAATAAAGCATATTACGTTAAACATAAAGACTAAGCAACCTTGTCTAGTTATAGAAACCAATGGTATGAAGTTTAATAGACAGTGAGGGGAAATATTTTCAGTTTGGGACTTACTATACTACACTTGTCATATAACAAATACTTTAGAAACACTGTTAATACACAAAGAGAAAGGTAACCTTGGATGGGAACAAAGGGCTTTTACAGGATTCTTGTTAAGCTGGGTGTGGTGGAATATCACAGTTTAGAACTAAGGAGCTTGAGTCAGAAAGACTTTGAATTCAAAACCAGTGGAAGCTATACAGAAAAATCTTGTCTCAAACAAACAAACAAACAAACAAACCATCATGGCAATCAACACACCCTCTAAATAAACCAACAATGAAACACTTGTCATTGGTTTGTAACAAATCCGTATACTGGAGACAATGGCAGTTATACTTCCTGCTTTCAGGTATAATTTGGAAGGCATTCTTTGACTGGTTGACAGACAATATTCTACATGATGGCTATTTCAAAGCAGTAAGTGCTGAAACTTTAGAATAATTTGGGAGTTAATTTTTGAGGCAGTACAATTCAAGATGAAAATATCCTTGAAAACATAATCGAATAACTTCCTTTTGAATTACCACAGATTTAACACTTGCTGAGCATCCTTCAGTCTACTGTATTGCTTGACAAGTAAATGTGGACTGATATTTGTTGTTTCTTCATAGCTGTTAGATGATTGTATTAAATTCCATGAAAATATTTTGCTGTACTGAATATTTTGCTGTATTGATTGGATATCAGTTGAATCAACTGAATATATAAACAATGTGAAGAGATGTTTCCTAGTTATAATTCAAAAGGGAAGCTCTAATACATAAGTACAGGGCCTATAAGAACAACTAAAAGCCTCAACAAAACATTCTGAGATGAAGAATTATCAAAGATACCACTGAGTTTATTTTGTATTGGCTGGGCATGAGACCTGCCCTTAAGAATAATTTTTATCTCCTTGAAACACCCTGGAAAAATAACTTGTTTTTATTTGCAAGCATTTATTGATCATTTCTGTGTTGGGATGGAAGCTTGTGTCTAATTTTCTCAGCACTAGTACCCTGAAGTTGTTTGAATACAAATGGTCCTCATAGGCACATTGATTTTAATGATTTGTTATCAGAGAGTGGCACTCTTTAGAAGGATGATAGATTGCCTTGTTGGAGGAAGTGTGCCATTGAGGGTGATCTTTGGTGTTTCAAGAGCCCAGACCATGCCCAGTGACTCTTTCTCTTCTTGTTGCCTGCAGATCCATGCATATCACTCTCAGATTCTTCTCCAGAACCATGTTTGCCTGCCACCATGCTCCCTGTCATGATGACAATGGACTACATGTTGAAACTATAAGCGAGCCAACATTAAAATTTTCATTTATAAGAGTTGCTGTGGTCATAGTGTCTCTTCACAGAGACATAACACTGATTAAGATAAAAGTTGGTGTGAAGAGTGAGGTATTACTGTGGCAGGCCTTACCATGCTTCTTGATGATAGAATGTGGACTTTGGGATTTTGGATTAGGAAAGCAACTGAAGCTTTAGGAGGAGTTACTACCAGTTTACTGGGCCATGCTAGTAGGAATGTGGAAGACAGTTCTTGTGGTATTATGGTGAGGAATATGGATGCTTTCTTCTTTTGTCCTAAAAGTTTTGAGACTAAAATGGGTCTATTTTATAATAATGGCATTGGCAGACGAGATTTCAAGACTACCTAGTAAAGAAAAATATAAAAATATACAGTTTGAGGAGACAAGGAATACCTGGAAATATCATGGAGCCAGTCCAGTGCTCAAAGAGATAAGCAGAACAGAAAAGCCTGATGCTAAATGGAATAAAGAAAGTTGTCATTTTAGGGCAAGACACTACCCAGCTAAGTTTCCAACTTGTGAAAAGTACTTAAAGAAAAGCTTAAGCAGTGAATGCAAACATCTAAAACAGTAAGCTAGTAAAAGTGCACTTCACCTGCAGGCTCTGGGTTCAGTCAGAGAAGATGCACCTAAATCTCAAGAGACTGGAGGCCCCAGGGAGTTTAGAGGTCTAGTGGGGTGGGGGTTGGGGGTTCGAGACATTTTTGTGGAGGCAGAGGAACAGGGAAGAGGTATGGGGTGTGGAGCAATAGGAGGGTAGACAGGAAGAAGAATGAAATCTGGAGTGTAGAATAAATAAATAAATAAATAAATAAATAAATAAATAAATAAATTCAAAAAAATTTATTTCCACAAGGAAGCATGTTCTAGACCCAGAAAGCAGCAGAACTTGGCAGTTTTGGCCATGTGGTTCTACCTTTAGAATCAAGGATAAAAGAAAGGATTGGTAGACTCTCCTTCTGTGGCTAAGGGAAGTCATTAAGTCCAGGAATCTGTCGGGGAGTGGGGGTTGTTCTTGAATGGAGGATCAGAGATATTACATTGCCTGCAGTTGTGAAGATCAAACCTGGATTTCTCTGGAACCCCAGGAGGCTGGAGATGCCAAATTCAAGGGCTACATACCAAGTGGAGCTGCTAACAGATTTTGGAAACAGCCCAAGAGAAACTAACAGGTTTTGGAAATAGCCCAAGAGAGACAAGTCTGTTGCACTCAACAACGCTAAAAGAGATTGGGGTTCTAAATGTACCCTGACATCAGACATGAAAACTCAGGGTTCGAAGTGTGCTCTGCTGGGCATTGGTCTTATTTTGACCTAGTAGGTCCTCACTAGGCTCCCTTTCCTCCCTTCTAGAATGGTCATATGCATTCTGTGTCATTGACTTTGATTTACAGGCAGTTACAGTAAGAGATTGCGTTGAGTTTCAGAAGAGACTTTGAACTTGGGACTTTTAAACAGTGTTGAGACTGTGATAAACTATGGTGACTTTTGAACTTAGCCTGGATGCATCTTTGTATTATAATATGGGTATAAGCCTATGGAAGTCTGGCAGTGAATTGTGGTTGTTTGAATAAGAATAGTCCTAAGAGGTTTGCATATTTCAATGCATTGGGAGTGATACTATTTCAAAGATTTAGGAGAAATTGTGTCAAAAATGGGTGGCCTTTGAGGTTTCAAGAGGCCAAGCCAGGCCCAATGGCACTCACTTGCTGCTGCCTACAGATTTGGGTGTCGATCTCGCAGCTCCATCTCCCTCACCATGATTGTCTGATGGTCACCATGCAGTACACCATGATGACAGTGGATGAAATCTGAAACTGTAAGGAAGCCTCGATTAAATACTTTTTTTCATTGGGGCTTCTGTGATCACGTTTTCTCTTCACAGAAATAGAACATTGACTAAGACATCATTGTTGACATTTACTACGTACTTAATTATAATTTTGAATTATTTGTCCTTGTGTCGGAAGCACAAGCATTAGTACTTTCATTTTCTCAACAATAGAACAAACATTCGCTATGTTCCTGCAGCCATTACGGTGAAAACTGAGAAATGAATAGAACACTGTGTAGATATTAGTGCTTTGATGTTCTGAGTAAACAACCTATAACTTCTCAGTGGTAGGTTACTTCCCTGGGGTCTAGAACAGATCCCCAGAACAGAGAGAAACAGAAGAAAAGAAAGAGAGAAAGGGAAAAGAAAAGAGAATGGATAAAGGAAAGAAAGGAAGGAAGAGAATGATAGTGGTAAAGAAAGAGGGAATAATGAAGGAAGGGAGAGGAGAGAAAAGAGAATCATTCCCAATTATTATAAGTTATAAATCTCATTCTTAGATTTAGATATACTAACATTTCAAATATAGTAACAAACATACTTAACTTCTTTGATTATGATTAAATATTTTTATGTTAGAAATAACACTATCTAAATAAATTACATACATTGTAAAAGATATCCTTATATTTGCATTAAAATTTTTATTTTATTACTATACGTAATATATAAAGCAAATGAAAATTGGGCTTTAAGTTATTTCCAATGGGAAGTATGTTTTTTAAAAAATATGTGTTGGCAGACTCCCAAGGAAGAAACTCGATGCATTGAAAAACAATCAAAATAATGCTTCATTTGACACTGCAATCACTGGGTTTTCCCTAATGAGTCTATCTACTTTTCTTGATGATACGCTGGTCTTAGAAGCATTCTGAAATTTTATTCATATGAACTTAGAAGCTATGTCTCATAATTAGCAGGTGCTAAGGGACTGATTTTTAAAGCTGGGGAAATTTAAACTTTAGAGTGCACTGCCCTTGATATATAAGTTATGAATTAGTATTTGAGACTTAAGTTTGTAAAAAATTTATAT
>JANHMN010000017.1:9517350-9559850 GCA_030674055.1 Rhabdomys pumilio | reverse complement strand
AAAAGTGAAAGCAGGCCTCCTTTCATTTTGTCCTCAATAGTTCACCTAGTCACAGTTCCTTGCAGAGGTCTTGGTTTAGCTAATCCATTTTTATAGGACCAGACAAAAGATCTTCCAGGCAAAGAAGACTGACGTCTCATTTTAGTTTTAGCAATAAGAAGGCAGATGAGTAAAATAACTTCCTTAAAGCTCTCATGGATTTGTACATACCCAGCTTGTTAGCGCTTATAGATTAACACTTATAGGTGTGGGTGTGGAAATGGTGGGGCATCAGGCAACAACTCTAAACTTAAATATTTTGTATTCTTATAGGGGCATTGAAAAACAGCTTTTCATTAACATAAGAGATTTAAATTTTACCAGGTTACTTCTTAGTCTTAATTATGCCAAGGGAGCTTTCACTGTTTAGAAGAGAAGCATAGAGAACATATCAAGTGGCTTGGTTAAAACTGTACCTATGTGAATTCCAATGCCCTGAGGGTCTCAGTAGTGACTTTTAGGGACAGCTAACCCTTTCTTTGTCCATTTCAAGTTCCTGATTTCTGTTTTTATTGTCTGTCTGGCCTTGTAATATTTTTTATTTCAAAACAATTCTGTCATTTTTCTTGTCTGCCTATGTTGAATTCAATTAAAACAACTAGTTTCTACCTACCGATTACTTCTATTTTCATTGTCAATCTAATTGGTACATGATTGTGAATTATTTTTGTATAAATTGCTGCATTCTTATACTATTTGGAACTTGGAAATATTGAGGCTTCTTACAATCATATTTTAAATTTTTATTAAAAGCAAAACTTAATATTTATTTGTACCCCTATAAATTATTGTTTTTTTCCAGTTTTTTCTTCAGTTTTTCTATATGTATGAGTCAGTAGATAAACTTTAGGATTTTATGTAGTGATCATTAAGTTGTCTGAACTAAATCAATTGTGTACACTTACTTCTATTTGTCCTCAACAAGCTATTAAAACTTTCACAACTTATCTATGTCATTAAATTATGGGGTAAAAATATCAAGGCCAAAGCATACTAATCAAATTTCTCTAGCTGGGAACCTGCTTAAATTTTGATTTATTATAGATGCTGTATAATAATTTATTATAGCAAATTCTATTCTACAATGCTATTCAAATATGCTTTTAAAAATCTTCCATTATCTACCTATCAGAACTGTCGCTCCTGCTTAATCTTTGAATGTGTTGCCTGTAAGAAAAACCAAGTATGTTCCTAAGATTACAGCCCTCAAAGTTTTCTAAAACCAGACCATAAAGATATAAAACATTAAAGGGTCTGTTGCATTTACTTACTTTATGTAGGAGACAAGAAGTCATATTTTGAACATCTGCTATTATAATGTGACAAATTTTCATAGTATCTTGCACAGTCTCCATGTTGAGTACAGTCTCTCTACCACTCCCTTAGAACTTGAAAGAATCACTGTTATTATGTCCTTGGTCTCAGACCTCACCTTCCCTTCTTAAAGGGCTACATATAGGATGGTATTACTTTTCTTTTTAAATCAGTGGGCTTCCTTTCCCACAAAGACCATCATATATTTTCTGACCAACTTTGTTTCTAGATTGGTTGTTCCTCCATAACTTTAGTCCTTAAAAAATGCACAAAATGCTATTGTGATGATTTGAATAAAAATGGCCCAGAGAGACACATAGATTTGAATACTTGGTCATCAGGGAGTGGTGCTACTTGAAAGTATTAGGAGATGGGGCCTTGCGGAGGAAATTTGTCACTGGGGTGGACTGTGAGGTTACAAAAAGCCTCTTCCAAGCCCAGAGTCTCTCTCTCCCTTCTGCCTGAGGATCTAGATGTAGAATTCCCAGCTACTTCACCAGCACTATGCCTGCCTTTGTGCCACTATGGTCCTGGGCATGAACACAATGGATTAAATGTCTGAATTGTAATTAAGCCCCAATTAAATGTTTTCTTCATAACAGTTACCTTAGTCATGGTGTCTCTTCACAGCACTAGAACACTGACTAAGACAACTGTTTTCAAAGATATTTTATTTTGAGGATAATTATGTTGAGAATATATGTCTACTAACATAGAATATTAGCAATGAGAAAGGGTTGAAGAGAAAGAAGGTAGTACAGTTTCCCACAAAAGATCCTATAGGCAGATAATTAAACTTGGGAGAAAATAAAACAAAACAAAACCAACGCCAACCAAACAACAGCAACAATGGTTTTAGTGAGTTAAAATGAGTTTAGTGAATTGATGACTAGCTGAACCTAAATTTGGATCCTAAGTCCCAATCTGTTCAGTGAATGGGATGCATTGGTTTACATGATACAAGTGATTGAGAGACACTAATGAATACGTTCTTTGGGAATTGGCTTGCAGAAGAAGGGTGAGGATTGTCAATGTCTGATCAGATCAACACCAAAGGCAAAGTCACAGAACATGAGGCTTGCCTCCCATAAAGAAGCAATTGCATGAAAGGGTTTCATGAAAGACATAAGGCAAGAAATGAAGTCACATGACAGGTTTCAAAAGTGACCTGAGAGAAGCACTGATTTATGCTTTGATTAGCAGTTATAAACAGTTTGTTAGAACAGCATTAGACAATTGTAGATATTTATAAAATTATGATGATTTTAATTTTTAGCAAACTTTAATTATTTTATTTATATAAAATTATTATTTTAACCCCCTTCAGATGTTTGAAATTTTTTTATGTAGACTGTGCTTGATTTACGAAACAGTGCATTTTTCCCACAAAGTTTCTATTGTCACTAATTACAGATTCAGACACATTTAGTGGCTAAGTTCCTGGTAAATGTCGAGAGCTATGTGCAATTCTTTTTTTCCAGGTTCATTAAAAATCCATTTTATGAGCTTGCAATTGAAAATTTACCTTATTTTGCCTTGCTCTGATCACTCAGCAGGATACATTGTGGCTGGAATTTCTTGATTTGAAAAAATTATTAAGGAAATCAAGACAATCCTTGGAATCCAACAGAAGCTGTGAGTCCCATACCGTTATTAGGCTGAAGCTATTAGGGTGTTTGTGACCCTTGGCAGCTGCTAAAGCTCCAGATTAGGAACTCTCTTCAGTGGTGTACAGCTAAGAAAGTTCAAAGCAGGCACACACTCTGGAACTCTGCAGAGACCATGGGCACCATGGAGATCTTCATCTCACAGAAGTAATGCATAGCAGATGCCCATTGTCAAGGAGTTGCTATAGAGACCAACTCTTAAGGAAATGGGATGAGACTTCCTGGTAAGTCAGACTGTGTGTTATTTGCAATGTTCTTTTCCTGATGATCATGGGCGTTTATAAAGTGTGTTTTAAGTTGATCTTTAAATGTTTGCATATTCTTTTTAATGGGTTACTGTTTTATTGTGGAGTATCCTGAGTTCAGGAAACTCACGTGCTGCACTGGTGTGTGTGTGTGTGTGTGTGTGTGTGTGTGTGTGTGTGTGTATGTGTGTTTAATTAGATTTGTTAATCATTCCATCCCTCATTTATTTTACTTTTTCTTAACCTTACACTTGTTTCTGTTACAACCACCAATCACCTATGTTTTTCATTTTTTGAAAATAGATTGTTTTTGCATATAGTATTTATTGATTACACACACACACACACACACACACACACACTTACTTCCCAGTTCCTCCCTACTTTCCCTACCATCTAAATCCACTTTCTTTCTCTCATAAGAAAAGCACCATACTTTTAAGGGATGATAGTAAAACAAAAACTAACCCATTAGAATAAACAAGATAAACCAGCAGAAGAAAAGAGCCCAAGAGAAGGCTCAAGAATCACAAGAATCAGAGACCCACTCATATACACATTCATAAATCCATAGAAACACTAAACTTGAAGCCACAACATAAATGCATATGAGCTGAAATCAATCTATGCACAATCTGTGAATGTTGCTTCAGTCTCTATGAGTCCATGTGAGCTTTGTTCATGTTGATTTAGAGAAACTAGTTTTCTTCCTGTCCTCCATTTCCTCTGACTCTTAAATTCTTCTACAGGGTTCCATGGGTCCTGAGGGGAGGGATTTCTTAGCAACATTGCATTTGGAGCTAAGTGTTCTACGGTTTCTCACTCTCCTCCTATTCTCTAGATGTGTTCCAATGTGTTACAGGAGGAAACTTTTCTGATAATGGTTGAGCAAGACACTGATTGATGACTGTAGCCGAAGTCATTAGAAATCATTTTATTGATTGCTGTAGTTTGAGACCAGTAGCATTTGATTTTACCACAGTATTTGATATCTAATGTCAGGATCTTGCTCACACAAGCAGTGTTGGGTATGGGTTTCGTTTCATAAAATGAACCTTAAGGTAAATAAAACATTGATTAGTTACTCCCATAAGCTTTGTGCCATCATTGTCCCAGCATATATTCCAGGCAGGGCATCATTGTAGATTAAAGGGATTATGGGTGTTACATTTTTTTGTTGGTAGCCTGCAGCGCACCTTCCTGTGACAAAGACACTAGACCATAAGGATAAAGATCCTATGTGGGCTCAATGCTTTCATGTTCAATAAATTGTATTGGGTTCTTGTCATCAGTTTGTGGAGAGCAACCTGTAGTAGCTTTACTTTTTGACAGCTTTCTTAAATTCTAAGACTCATTTCATCTATTAAAGAAGAAGTAAGTATGAGACAAATATCTAACTGAAAACAGTGCTTTAGGAACTCAAGAAGGAAATGTCTATAAAATTCTTGCTTTTGGCTCTAGCATCTTGACATATTACTTATTGTATTGAGATTCATAAAAGAGAAATATCATGTGATTAAACCAGGTTTTTTTGAAATATTCTTGAATGTATCTTTGTAGAGTATATCTATGCAAAATGGTTAGATAAATGGACCAGTGGTCATAATTTATCACAAAGACACACTATTAAATTAGCATAGTGGAGAACTGATATATTTTCTATATAAATATACTTTAAAATGCCTGTTTTTATGTCAACTCATATGGTTTTAGTTCAAGTAATTCTAGCTGCTGTTACAACAACAAAATCTACATCTTAATTTTAAAGTTAAATCTAAACAAAGCTAACAAAGTATTCATCAATAAAGAGTGCAATCGGCTAGGGTAATAATGTAAAAAGTGGCAATATTTTTAAATTAATTATTTTAATTAAGATAAACTTTATATAGAATACAATACATTTAAAAATCTAATAAAAACAACACTTTACTGAAACAACTCTCCTTTCCCTCCTAATTTGCTTCAGTCCCCTTGTAGATAGCTGTCACAGTGGAACTATGAATGAATAGGATAAGGAGAAATAAGTTTTCTTTTACATTTTAGGTAGAATTTCATGTATTGAAAAATTTTCAAAACTAATTAGCAGAGGATAGTTTCAGCCTATTGACCTCTGGGTTCTGAGCCCAGCATGGTTCCACTGCACCACTTTGCTGACACACACTTAGAGAAGATGTACCTAACCCTCAAGTGACTGGAAGCCTCAGGGTGTTTAGAGGTCTGGTGAGGTGGGGGTAGAGGGTGGGAACATCCTTGTGGAGATGGGGGTGGGGGAAGAGGTATGGGATGTGAAACAGTCAGAGGGTAGACCAGGAGGGGAATAAAATCTGGAGTGTAAAAAAAATTAAATTCAAATAAAGAAAAAAGAAAATCCTTCAACACTTAAAAGTACTTAGTATATAAAAATAATTGCTGAAAGATGTACAGATTCTTTTTTTTTTTTGCAATTTGTGAATAGTATAATTGATTTATATTTCATTGAATGACAAAATTTACAATTTTTAAAACAGTGTTTCTATTTTTGACATATACTAGCAAACAGAGTTTCAGTTGTTCTATTCTCAATGCAACCAGTGCTGGAGGTTGTCAATGATTTAAATTTTCTAATACATAAATAGGAATACTAGCTATTTAGACTTCAACTAAAATTTGCTTTATAAATAATATTGTTGAACAGATTTTATGTTCTTGTTTTTACTGCTCCATTTCTTCTTCTAAATTGTACCTGATAGTAAGATTTTTTAATCTTATTTTTATTTACTGTGTGTGCAGGTGTGTCTGCGGTGTGTAATACATATGATATATGGTGCACATGTGTGTTATGGTTTGTGTGGGAAGTGAAGAATGTAGTTTGTGTGTGTGAGATGTGGTGTGAATATGGTATGTGATATATATGTGTGTGGTATGATGTCTGTGTGTTATTTGTGTGTGATGTAGTACATGGTGTATATTTGTGGTATGATGTCTGTATATGTGTGATGTAGCACAGATATTTGTGTGTGATGTGCATGGTATATGTACATGTGTATACATATGTGTATGTGTGTAATAGATATTAATATAACACCATTTTCGCCTTAGAATAAACACAGGAGAAAAGATATCCTTCTTAATAAATGATTCTATATGAAGAAGACATTCATAGCAATCAATTCATAATAAACTAAATATTTGAATACAAAACTGATAAAATTGCTGAGAGAAAGAGGATTGGCATAATATTACTACAGACATCATTTTTTTGTATTAAAACCCCAAAAGCATAGAAAATAAGCATAAAAGTTTGAATTCATCAGCCTAAATTGCTTTCCTGCAGCAAAAGAAACAGTTGTTAGAGCGAAGAGGAAACCTACAGAATGGGAAAAAAAATGTTTGTAGATAACTTATCTGATAAATGATTCATATCTAGCATTTATAAAGACTCAAATGACTTAAATATAAGCTGACAGTGGTAATAAGAATGCATTTAAAAGCAGACTAGAGAACTGAACTGACATTTCTCAAATGAATATGGAAGTCATATTTAGAAAAATATTCACCATTAAAAATAACCAGATAAATACAAATGAAAATAGAAACCATGAGGTTCCCTAGCTTAATGACATTTATTGTCTAAGTGACCAAGATACCAAGTGCTGCTGAAGATGCAGAAGAAAGCCAACCCTTGGTTGTTATTGGAAGGAACGGAAATTAACAAAATAATAATAGATAAAATATGGAATTTCTTCACACAAAAAATAAAATTAATGAAGAACTACTATGCAAAACCAACAAGTCCTCTATCCATCATGTAAGTAAACGGACTGAAAATCAACATGTTGAAATAAAAGCTTCACTCTGATGTTTTCTGGAGAAATTCACAATGGAGAAATGGGTAGGAGCTTGTATCCATCTTGAAATAGGAAAATGTCATGCATAAACTTAACAGAATACTAGCTACCAAAGTAATGATGTGCCACCATCTGTAACACCTGGGATAGAACCCCAGACTAGTCTGGCAAGTGAAATATGTCAGAAGTGAAATTACTAAATAATCACAGGTATTAACATATTTGAGAATATCATACCAAATTCCAGGGTTCTGTGACATTTAAGAGAATCAAATGTAAACTACAGGTGTTTTGCAAAGTTTTGTTTGTTCATTTATTAATTTACAAAATTACACATGTGTGTTGGTTAATCATAGTTATTTTTCTTTGTATTTTCACCCTTTCACTTATTATAATATGATTTTGTGTTTCCCTGTGTTCATGCCTGAAATTTAATTGGCATTTGCAATTTGATAGTCTTGTCAAAGCAGCAGTTGAATGTTTACCTAATAAATAAGCAAAAGTATGCATCGGGAAATTACTAACACAAGACTCCACATAAGAATATAAAGATATGCTTACCAAAGAAAACCCAAAGCAACAAGTTTCAGTGTATATTCCTTTGCTTTATTTACTATATTCAAGTGCCAGCCTACAAAAACCATGTACACTTCCTGAATATGGTTGGAGGGACAAACCACTTAGTTTACCTTCCAGACCAAAGAAATTCTATGTTAATTAATCATAGGTTTTTTATAACAACCATCCTAGGAGCTGGGTGTGGTGGTGCACACCTTTAATGCTAGCACTCAGAAGGCAGAAACAGGAAGATCTCTGAGTTCAAGAACAGCTTGGTTTGCATAGTAAGTCCCAAGGCAACCAAGGCTTCATAGTACACAATGCTTACCCAGCATAGGCAAAAACAAAGCAAAAAACAAAATAAAAACAAAAGCAATAAATAACAACAACAATTCATGATACCCTAAATCATCATTTTGAATATATAATTAGTAGCAAAATTTAATATTTATTGCCAGTAGTATTCATACATGTGCTATAGCTTAGTGTTTTGCAATATAATTAATAAAGGTATCTTTTATTTTTACTTTCAGAGCTATATGAAGCCATGGGTATGTTTATATTGGCGCTGTGTGGATTTATCTCAATATTAAATTGCACACATATCAAATTCATGAGAAAATGTATACTTGAAGACTGAATTCCCGGCAAGATTTTTCTTGTCTATTTGTCTACTAGCCTATTAATATTTATTCCTTAAAGGGTTGAATGAATGTATATGTATATGTATGTGTGTGTGTGTGTGTGTGTGTGTGTGTGTGTGTGTGCGCGCGCGTGCATTAGAAATGTCTATGATAATGTAGGGGAGAACAAAAATTGAAAATGATGTGGGTGGATTACTTATATAACAAAAGACAACCACGACAAGATATTTCCTTTGTATAAGTATACATATAAAGATTATATATAGATTATAAAATAAAATTTTATTGAAAATGTATAAAATATAATTTTGCTTAATAGTAATTATTTAAGGCAATACTGGTTGTATATATACTATATATACTATGCAACGTGCAGGGTGTTCTCTTGACACAATTAGTTTTACAAGTGCTCATTCTTTTCGGTGTAAGGCTCATATAATTGTGGTTTTTAACTATGTGTAATAATGAAGAACAATATTCTCAATTTAAAATAGTATTTTGGCATTTAACTTAGATGAATGATATCTTAATTTCATAGTATTGTAAAGTGACTTCTAAGAATATATTTCTTTCATTGTCTAGAGGACAATACAATGAGGGGTCATTAGAGAAACCCAGTGATGACTGGGTGCAGGAAAACTCTAGTCAATGTACAATGTATATGTAACCATCCCTAGACAATATAAAACTCGGTAGACTGCATGCATATGATGGGAATTTTAAAATAATGTTTCTCTGTTATATTTAAGATCACTTTTACCTTTGAACTTAGAAAATTCTTTGGTTTCTGTTTCCTAAGGTGTTTTTAAAGGTCAAATGTATGCGTGCTAAAACATATTATTCCTTTCCCTCACACTGTAATAGTGTTCCTTGGTTAGAAAAACCAGTACCTCTTTATTGTTTTCATTTCAGCCTCTCTGATTAGCTCTTAACTGAAACACTCTGAGTTGCCTCAGGCTAGAGTGCAAAATGGAGACAAGGTCTCTGCCTATTTCTTTTTTTCATTGTACAACTCGAAAGAGATCATGTGCAAATCTTGTTTTGTATTTATAACAACAAAATAAATCAAAAACTTTTGCTGTCGAGGGGTTAATTGACCAGCATCAAATACATACAGTGTAATAGAAAATTGACAATGACTCATCATTTACAGTTTTTGTTACCTTTAAGTAAGAAAAGACAGAATGTACAAGTTGTGTTTTTTTCTACTTCCTTTCAGTCTTTCATTCCTTTTTCACAGATTGAAAGGAACACTTGGCCACCATCCAAAAGCTTAATCTTGTCCCATATAGAAGTCACCCAGACAATACTTTATGAGGATCTCAGCCAATATAATTCTCTTAAATGTTTACTGACCACACCATTGCACTACAGAACTTCCAATTTGTTTTCCATCATATATATATATATATATATATATATATATATATATATATATATATACTAAACAAACAAACCCAAATTTGTACCTGTTCATTGCTGAGTCAACCTAATCCAAAACTACTCACATTCCCACATTCCCAGTCTTCAGTCACATTGTGTGCTTGTGCATTCTGTTTGTTCGGTCTGAATATATTTACAAGAAGGTATTTTTGTTTTATCAACAGCTCCTTTGCTATTTTGAGGTTTTAACAAAATGTTTGACAGTGGGTGCTGTGCACATATCAGGGAATTATTATCTGCTGAGTATCTGGTTGCCAGTGCTCTCTGCACTTCTGTTGGGAAGGCTAGATACATTTAGTAGGAGTGCATTTATTAATCTCTTATATCTATTTCTCTCTTCAAGATAAACGATCACGGAATGTAGTAGATAAGTGTCAAATTGATTCTACTTCTTAAAAGTGCTTTCTTCCTGACTCAAAGATCCAGGACCTAAGTACAAGCCCTGGTCTTTTCTCTAATGCTAGCAGATTTCTGATTTCCATCTCTTGACCTTTTACTGTCCCTTCTTCTCTACTTCTATCTACACTCCTGCGCGACCAATACCAGCACCAGATTACATTTCCACATTCTTGCATTGACTGTTTCTAGATAAACTGCCAAACTTTAAGAAGAGAAAGCAGCAAGCAGCTGGAACAGATACTTTTTGAAGATGCTTATCTCAGCCAGGTAGCATATCAGCCAGCACCTGTACAAGCATGACTTTGGGCCAAGCTTGGGAAACAGTGCAAGAAGTCTCAACACAAAAGCAAAAAATGGAGACAAAAATCACTATTCCAAGTAGAACAAACATGGTTTTATGGATTGTGTGATGGACTCAATGGGTTAACAATGTTGACTTTATAAGAAATATATCAAATTCTTCGATTGTTTAAATTCATAAGCTTTTAAATTAAGCATGAACTACTGTGGATGAAATTATTTCCAGAGCAACTGAAATGTTAATTATTTACTTTTATATGATAAGAACGATTACACATTTCTGTAACTTTAATGCTGTAGAGACAGATAGAGGTGAAGTTTGACAGATTTTTGGGCATTCAATCTAGCCAAAATGATAAATTACTAGCATCAAATCCCTCCTCTCAGTATTCAGGGTTCCCTCAGGAATAGGCAGTAGAAAAAGTGTAAGAGCCAAAGTTATGGAAGACACCAAGAAACAAACCCTTTAAATAAACGAGCGAAGTTCATATGAACTCACAGAGGCAGCATGCCCAAGGCCTATACCATTGCACATATATTTTGGCTTCCACATTAGTGTTTTTATGAAATTGTTGAGTGTGCAAATAAATGCATCTCTAATTTTTGTACCTTCTCTTTAACTCTTCTTTTTGTTTGAATATTTGTCAATTTCAATGTGTTAGTTTTTGATTTATCATATTGTTCTGTTTATATATCATATTGATTATATCATATTCCTTTCTTTTTTATTTATTGTTATTTCATATATTATATCTGATCACAGTTTCCACTCCTTACTCTACTCCTAGTCTTTCCTTCTCTCTCACCCAACCATTCCTCCTTCATTTTGCTTCAGAAAAGGACAGGCATCCCAGGGTTATCAACCATACATGGCATATAAAGTTGTAATAACTCTAGGAATCTCAACTCATATTAAGGATGGCTGGACAAGGCAGTCCAGTGGAAGAAACAAAGGTCCCAAAAGCAGCAAAAGAGTCAGAGACAGCCTTCACTCCCACAGTTAAAAGTCCCACAAGAAGACCAAGCTACACAGCTGTAACATATATGCAGAAGACCTAGGTCAGACCCATGTAGGCTCCCTGATTGTCATATCAGTCTCTGTGAACCCCATGTAGCCAGGTCAATTAATTCTATGGGTTTTTTTTCTGTTTTCTTGACCTCTCTGGGTCATTAAAATACATACACACACACACACACACACACACACACACACACACACACACACACAAGACAAAGAGGAAAAAGAAAAATATGAGACCCTTCTTCTCAGATCACCATTTTTGATATAAGATTCTATAAAAATCCACAAATTTATTAACTGAAAACTAGGCAAAATCAAGATGTGAGTCTATAACTCAGTTAAGGAAAAAGCCATTATACTAACCATTTGGGCAAAGGAAATTCTATTAAACAACTGCTGTAGATTAAATACTTAGGGATATTAAATACTTAGGATATGTACACTGATGACTGAGGTCTGGTATATGAAACATTCTGTGATGTCATTATTCTAATTATGCATTTACTACTTGGAAAATATTCTACAGATTTCTAGAACAAAAATCTTTTAAAAAGGATTTTACATGATTACTATTTGTGGTACTTTAAATGAGAATAGCTTTTAGGCTCACCTATTTGAATGCTTTTTACCAGTTAGTGGAACTATTTGGGAAGGATTAGGAGGTGTGGCCTTCTTGGAGGAGGTGTATTAATAGGCTGGATTTTGAAGTTTCAAAAGCTCATGGAATGCACAGTGTCTCTGTTTATGTCTCTGTCAGTCTCTGTCTGTCTGTCTGTCTGTCTGTCTGTTTCTCTCTCTCTCTCTCTCTCTCTCTCTCTCTGTGTGTGTGTGTGCGTGTGTGTGTGTGTGTGTGTGTGTATGTCTGTCTGTTGCCTTTGGATCAGAATGTACAGTTCTCAGCATCTGCTCCAGCACTATGCCTGTCCCTGCCTTCTTCCCATCTTAATGATCCATAATGACCTGGGACTAACCTGTCAATCCATATGAAAGTCCCCAATTAAACACTTTATTTATTTATTTTTATTTTATTTATTTTTCAACATGTTATGTATTTACATTTCAGATGTCATCTCCTTTCCCCATTACCCCTCCCCCATTAATTCCCTACCCCATTCCTCTTTCTCCTTTTTTGCTTTTTTTACCATTTAAATTACATGCAAGTATTAAGGTCAGTTCTAAGTTGAGGAACTATCAATACAATAGATGCAAAAAGTCAAGGAATAAGCAAGACAATAAACTCAGATAGTCAAAGAAAAAGCAAGGCAATAAACAGAGTTCCTTGATCACTCCTGTGATTACTGTTTCTAAGGGCTTATTAGGATGACCAAAATATGTGAGCCTAATTCCCTGTCCTAGCCCAAAGTCATTTTCATGCCTGAAGCCTACTTCTTTGTTCTAGTGTAAGATTTAGATTCCTGCCTATAATTACTTCTTTGTTCTAGCTTAATGTCAGAAACCTGCCTGCAGTCCATTTTCTTGTTCTTGGCCTAAGTCAAATTCTTTCCAAGTAGCCCATTTCCTTGTCCTGAGCCAATTAGATGTTAGATTCCTGCCAGGCAGCCCCAAAAGTGTCAGGGACCACTCTGCCAAATGTTGGAACCCTCACTGCCCCAAGTTTTGGGGGCTAAATTGTCCCAGCTCATACTGCTGCTCCAATCCATAGGTCGGGGTTCAGCAAGAGAGAGAGTGAGGATGGATATGAAGAATGGAGACCAGACAGAGTGTGATTCGATCCTGTTTATTCTTCAGTCTCTCTTCTTCTCTCCAAGTCCCTAGTTCCCAGTCCCAAGTTCCAAGATCCTAGTTTCTAGTACCAAGTCTCAGGTCCTAATTTTAGTTCCAAGTTGCTACTCTCTTTCCCAGTTACAAATCTTTTCCAAGCCAAGTGCCTAATAATTTCTTCTGTCTACCTCTTGCCTTTTATATGTCTCACTTCTAAGCAATGCCTTTAAGTCTTATCTCTAAATTAAACCTTTTAGTTACACCTTTAAGTCTCTGCTCTAAATCACACCTTTAAGTCTCACAAACCCAAGGGAAAATCCTGAGTATCTAAAACAAGATGTTATCAGAGTGTGCTCAGCTGTTGTAGGCTATTGTAAACAAGTTTCTTGTCAGGATATATGGCTTAAAATGGCTGTAAGGATGATAGCCGCCTTCTGTTGGCTCCCCACACAAAAGCACTCCACATCTCCCCCCTTTTTATTGCATAAACCAAGACTGAGCCTGTCTTAGGTTGATCTGACAAGAATGACTTCCTTACCTGTCATGGAATATGCATTATTAAAAGCAGTGCACTTATGTCTTAGGTTGGTAAGGCTCTGTGCAGAATCTTACCTGTCCTTGGCTTTGGCAGCCTGTTAAATTAATAGTCTGGCGGTCCATTTTCAGTTTCAAGCCATGTACTCTGGCTGCCAACCTGTTGTTGTAATTAGAGACAAGCTTTAACATGATGAGCATGAATAAAAGAATTCCCAGGACAAAAGGGGCTAGCCTGATCAAGCTGTATATGCCATTCCTGAGGTTTGACCAAAATGGAAATACTGACATCAAGCCTTGGATAATTTTATCAACATTATCTGCAGCATCAAAGATCAACAGAGCAGCTTTCTTTAAATTCATAATCTCACTATGCAAAGTTAAAACATCCAGAGAGGTGTTAGAATTATACCAAATACCTTACAGGTGTCTTTAAGCTTTTTCTAATTATAATGACCATCATTGTACATTTTAGAAGTAACACCACTCCAATAGTATTTGTCATGTCACTAAAGATGTCTCCTAACTCTTAAACCTTGAACCTCCTTCTGATAATTTGAATAGGGTATAGAGCAGCAATCCGTAGTTCCAAACACCTATATAAATCCTCTTGTATAATCAAGACATTAGTAACATTTTCTGCTAGATGATTAACAAAAGTAGCTGTCTTAACTTCTTGTGTCAAAACAATTACAGAATCAGTGGTGCTAGCAGTTAATGGAATTAAAGCTGTTATACAAACAATAATCAAGCCCACTACCCTCTTGCTTTGGCTTAAAGCCAAACTCACTTCTTCCAGCATTTTCAAGCTTTTTTCAGAGAAGCAAGGTTTTCTAATACTCAGGGCAATAAGACTAAAGCTGGTTGATAGACCCCTGTAACAGACATGCCAGGTTTCAACACATTAACACAATTAGAAAGTATACAGTCAATGCAACTTACATTAAATACTGTAGAGACTAAACTAATTTAGATTGACAATTATAAGAGCCTTAACACATTCACTAACCTTTATCTGAAATCCAGATCCTGTTGCAACTTTATCTCTTGCTAATATAACATCATAGAGAACTGCAGCTAACTTCCCAATATGTCTCTGAAAATGTTCAAACCCTGCCTTCCAAATGAAGACTATTATTTCCAACATTGGATTGATTTCTAGATCAGTACATGATTGAAAGTGGATAACTAGTCACCTTTAAGAAAAATACAAGAGTCATTATACTTTCTCTTTTTGATTCTCTGTCCCACAATGTCTAAAACTTGAGGCAAGGTGGCTTGTCCAATCTGGGATATAGGCAAACAAAGGTGAGTCCAGAACATATATCCAATACAGCCAACAGTGCCTCCTCCAGTCTCTGCTCCACACTTTGTCTCCTTACTTCCTCCTGTGAGTATTTTGTTACTCCTTGTAAGAATGACCGAAGCACCCACACTTTGTTCTTCCTTCTTTTTGAGGTTCATGTGGTCTGTAAGTTGTATCTTAGGTATTGTGAGGTTTTGGGCTAATATCCACTTATCAGTGAGTGCATACCATGTGTGTTCTTTTGTGATTGTCTTACCTCACTCAGGATAATATTTTCCAGTTCAATCCATTTGCCTAAGTATTTCATGAATTCATTGTTTTTAATAGCTGAGTAGTACTTTATTGTGTAAATGTATCACAATTTCTGTATTCATTCCTCTGTTGAAGGACATCTGGGTGCTTCCCAGCTTCTGGCTATTATAAATAAGACTGCTATGAACATAGTGGAGCATGTGTCCTCGTTATATGTTGGAGCATCTTCTGGGTATATGCCCAGGAGTGGTTTAGCTGAGTCCTCAGGTAATACTATGTCCAGTTTTCTGAGGAACCACCAGACTGATTTCCATAGTAGTTGTACTAGCTTGCAATCCCACCAACAATGGAGAAGTGTTCCTCTTTCTCCACATGCTCACCAGTCACTGCTATTCACTGAGTTATTGATCTTAGCAATTCTGAATGGTGTGATGTGGAATCTCAGAGTTGTTTTGATTTGCATTTCCCTAATAATTAAGGATGTTGAACATTTCTTTAGGTGCTTTTCAATCATTCAAGTTTCCTCAGTTGAGAATTCTTTGTTGATCTATTTTTCATCAGGTTATTTGATTGTATGGAGTCAAGTTTCTTCAGTTCTTTGTATATATTGGATATTAGCCCTCTATCAAATACAAAATGGGTAAAGATCTGTTGGTTGCTTTTTTTTCCTATTGACAGTGTCCTTTGCTTTACAGAAGCTTTGCAATTTTATGAGGACCCATTTGTCAATTACTCATATTAGAGCATAAGCCAATGGTGTTCTGTTCAGGAACTTTTCCACTGTGCCCATGTGTTCAAGGCTCTTCCCCACTTTCTCTTCTATAAGTTTCAGTGTATCTGGTTTTATGTGGAGGTCCTTGATCCACTTGGAATTGAGCTGTGTACAAGGGAATAAGAATGGATTGATTTGCATTTTTCTACAGGCTGACCTTCAGTTGAACCAGCACCATTTAAAAACGTCTTTTTTCCCCCCACCGGACAGTTTTAGCTTTTTTGTCAAAGGTCAAGTGACCATAGGTGTGTGGTTTTTTTCTGAGTCTTGGATTCTATTCCATTGGTCTTCTTGCTTGTCTTTGTACCAATACCATGCAGTTTTTATCACTATTGCTCCATAGTACAGCTTGAGGTCAAGGATGGTGATTCCCCCAGAAGTTCTTTTATTGTTGAGAATAGTTTTCACTATCCTGTTTTTTTGTTTGTTTGTGTGTTTTTGTTTTTGTTGTTATTCCAAACTAATTTGAGAATTTCTCTTTCCGTATCTGTGGAGAACTGAGTTGAAATTTTAATTGGGGTTGCATTAAATCTGTTGATTGCTCTTGGCAAGATGGCCATTTGTACTATATTAATTCTGCCAATCCATGAGCATGGTAGATCTTTCCATCTTCTGAGATCTGCTTAATTTCTTTCTTCAGGGACTTGAAATTTTTGTCATACAGACGTTTTATTTGCTTGGCTAGATTCACACCAAAGTATTTTATATAATTTGTGACTATCGTGAATGGTTTCATTTCCCTAATTTCTTTCTCAGCCTGTTTATTCTTTGGGTAGAAAAAGGCTAATGATTTGATTGAGCCAATTTTATATCCAGACACTTTTCTGAAGTTGTTTATCAGATTTAGGAAGTTTTGTGGTAAGTTATGTGTACTATCATATCATCTGCAAATGGTGAAATTTTGACTTCTTCCTTTCCAATTTTGATGCCTTTGACCTTTTTTTTGTTTTTTTTGTTTGTTTGTTTTGTTATTTTCTTGTTGCCTAATTGCTCTGATTAGGTTTTCAAGTACTATATTGAATAAGTAGGGAGAGAGTGGGCAGCCTTTTCTAGATCCTGATTTTAGTGGGATTGCTCCAAGTTTCTCTCCATTCAGTTTGATGTTGGCTACTGGTTTGTTGTATATTGCTTTTACTATGCTTACACATGGACCTTGGATTCCTGATCTTTCCAAGACTTTTACCATGAAGGTGTGGTGAATTTTGTCAAATGTTTTCTCAGCATCTTGTGATATAATCATGTGGGGTTTTTTCTTTTGAGTTTGTTTATATAGTGGATTATATTGATGAATTTATGAATGTTGAACCATCCCTGCATTCCTTGGATAAAGCCTACTTGATCATGATGGATGATTGTTTTGATGTGTTCCTGGATTCAGTTTGTGAGAATTTTATTGAGTATTTTTGCATTTATATTCATAAGGCAAATAGGTCTGAAGTTCCCTTCTTTGTTGGGTCTTTGTGTGGTTTAGGTATGAGCATGATTGTGGCTTCCTGGAATGAATTGGGTAGTGTTCTTCTGTTTTTGTTTTGTGGAATAGTTTAAAGATAATTAGTATTAGGTCTTTGAAGGTCTGATAGAACTCTGTACTAAAACCATCTGATCCCAGGATTTTTTTTTTTTGGTGGGGAGACTTTTAATGACTGCTGCTGTTTCTTTACGGGTTATGCGACTGTTTAGATGGTTTATCTGGTTGATTTAACTTTGGTAACAAGTATTTGTCTAGAAAATTGTTCATTTCTTCCAGATTTTCCAGTTTTGTTGAGTATTGACTTTTGTTGTAGGATCTGATGATTTTTTTGAATTTCCTCAATTTCTGTTGTTATATTCCCTCTTCAATTCTGATTTTATTAATTTGGATACTGTCTCTGTGCCCTTTGGTTAGTCTGACTAAAGGTTTATCTATCTTGTTGATTTTCTCAAAGAACCAGCTCCTGGTTTTGTTGATTCTTTGTATACTTCTTTTTGTTTCTGCTTGGTTGATTTCACCTCTGAGTTTGATTATTCCCTGCTGTCTACTCCTCTTTGGTGTGTTTGCTTCTTTTTGTTCTAGAGCTTTCAGGTGTGTTGTCAAGCTGCTAGTGTATGCTCTCTCCAGTTTCTTTTTGTAGGCACTGAGAGCTATGAGTTTTCCTCTTATCACAGCTTTCATTGTGTCCCATAAGTTTTGGTATGACGTGTCGTCACTTTTATTTAATTCTAAAAAGTCTTTAATTTCTTCCCTGACCAAGTTATCATTGAGTAGAGTGTTATTCGGTTTCCACGTGTATGTAGGCTTTCGATGGTTTTTGTCCTTGTTGAAGACCAGTCTTAATCCATGGTTATCTCATAGGATGCATGGGATTATTTCAATTTTCATGTATCTGTTTAGGCCTGTTTTATGAGCAATTATATGGTCAATTTTGGAGAAGGTACCATGAGATGCTAAGAAAAAAATATATATTCTTTGAATTGGGATAAAATGTTCTATAGATATCCATTAAATCTATTTGGTTCATAACTTCTCTTAATTTCATTGTGTCTCTGTTTGGTTTCTGTTTCAGTGATACGTCCATTGCTAAGAGTTGGTTGTTAAAGTCTCCCACTATTATTGTGTGATGCACAATGTGTGCTTTGAGTTTTAGTAAGGTTTCTTTTGTGAATGTGGGTGCTCTTGCATTTGGAGCACAGATGTTCATAATTAAGAGTTCATCTTAGTTGACTTTTCATTTGATGAGTATGAAGTGTTCTTTCTTATCTTTTTTTGATAGTTTTAAGTTGAAAGTCAATTTTATTTGGTATTAGAATAGCTACTCCAGCTTGTTTCTTAGGGCCATTTGCTTGAAAAATTGTTTTCCACCCTTTTACTCTAATGTAGTGTCTGTCTTTGTCACTGAGGTGGGTTTCCTGTATGCAGCAAAATGCAGAATCCTGTTTACATATCCAGTCCGTTGTTCTATGGTTTTTTACTAGGAAATTGAGTCCATTGATGTTAAGAGATATTAAGTAGAAGTGATTGTTGCTTCCTGTTATTGTTGTTATTAGAGGTGGAGTTATCAAGTGTGGCTATCTTCTTTTGGGTTTGTTGGAAGATTACTTTCTTGCTTTTTCTAGGGTATAATTTTCCTCCATGTATTGGAGTTTTCTCTCTATTATCCTTTGTTGTCTGGATTTGTGGGAAGATATTGTGTAAATTTGGTTTTGTCATGGAATATCTTGATTTCTCCATCTATGGTAATTGAGAGTTTTGCTGGGTATTGTAGCGTGGGTTGGCATTTGTGTTCTCTTGTGGTCTGTATGACATCTGTACAAGGTCTTCTGGTTTTTAGTTTCTAATAAGAAGTCTGATGTATTTTTGATAAGTCTGCCTTTATATGTTACTTGGCCTTTTCTCTTATTGCTTTTAATATTCTTTCTTTGTTTTGTGCCTTTTGTGTTTTGATTATTATGTGATGGGAGATTTTTCTTTTCTAGTCTATTTGGTGTTCTGTAGGCTTCTTGTATGTTTATGGGCATCTTGTTCTTTTGGTTAGGAAAGTTTTCGTCTATAATTTTGTTGAAGATATTTACTGGCTCTTTAAGTTGAGAATCATCACTCTTTTTTATACCTATTATCCTTAGGTTTGGTCTTCTCATTGTGTCCTAGATTTCCTGCATGTTCTGGGCTAGGAACTTTTGTAATTTGTGTTTTCTTTGACAGTTGTGTCAATATTTTCTATGGTATCTTCTGCACCTAAAATTCTTTCTTCTATCTCTTGTATTCTGCTGGTGATGATTGCATCTATGACTCCTGTTCTTTTTCCTAGATTTTCTATCTCCAAGGTAGTCTCCTTTTGAGATTTCTTTATTGTTTCTACTTCCATTTTTAGATCCTGGATGGTTTTGTTTAATTCCTTCACCTGTTTAGTTTTGTTTTCCTGTAATTCTATAAGGAATTTTTGTGTTTTCCCTTTAAGGGCGTCTACCTGTTTACCTGTGTTCTCCTGTATTTCTTTAAGGGAGTTATTTATGTCTTTCTTAAAGTCCTCTATCATCATCATTATGAGAAATGATTTTAAATCTGAGTCTTGCTTTTTGGGTATAATGGAGTGTCCAGGACTTGCTATAGTGGGAGAACTAGGTTCTGATGATGAAGTACCCTTGGTTGCTGATGCTTATGTTCTTGTCCTTGCCTTTCACCATCTGGTTGTCTTTATTGTTACCTGCACTCACTGTCTCTGACTGATGCCTGTCTTTCTTGTTATTTTGGTTGTGTCTGAACTTCTCACAGTCCAGCTGTCTCTGTGATCCTGTGTTCCTGAGATCCTGGATGTAAGAGCTTTTGGGAGTCAGGCTACCTCTGGAATTCACAAATCCTGGTGTGGCCAATTTTCTGAAATCAAGTGATCCTATGATCCTATGTTCCTGAGGGTATTAGAGCTCTTGGGAGTCCAATCCCTTCTGATTTTTGTGAGATTGGGTGAAAACTTGATTCTCAAGACTTGCTCAGTGCTCAGGTGCAGACCAGAAGGAACAGGTGCCCCTGGCCAGGAGTGAGTTCCTGGTTCCTGTAGATCCCAGTTACTTACTGTTTGGGGCTGGTGCATTGCTGCCTCCTTACATAAGATCATGGGGGTGGGGGGAGGTGGGTTAGAGCTCCTGGAAGTCCCACCTCCTCTGGATTTTGTGGGATTGGGTATAGAGCTGAAGCTCAAGATCTGCTCAGTGCTCAGGAACAGACTGGAAGCTAAATATTTTTTTAAATGAGTTACCCTCTCATAGCGTCACTTTACAGCTATAGAAAACTTACCAAGACACTACTTTTTGTCCATAAATTAAATATTATTTTTTATATTTTAATATTATTTTCCTGCTTTAAACTCTATTCTTTATATGATAGTTTCTTAAGAATATTGTTCATTATTCTCATAAATAAATATCTATAGTTATTTAAAAGATATAATTGATCACATATGTCTTATTAAAATTAAATGGCCAATCCATCAAAGTATAATTAAACTAAAGTTCATAGATCTTTAAAAATTTGCGTAATACTAAGTGCTATGATGAATGATCTCATTTCTTTCTTACAAATATCTTGTATTAATGATTAAAACTACTTCATAACATATGTAATAATATCTTAAACATCAATATTTTAATTGTCTACTAAATAATCATTACCATGTAAATATCCTTACAAATTATTCCAAACAAAAATATTAGTAAGCCTATAATTCCATGATTAAAATATACTTTGAACAGTGTTTCTTTCTCAGAATCCCTTGGTACTTTATATTGCTTAGTTGGCTCTGTTAAAATTAACATTTTAATATATATTAAATATCAGTAAAATAATTTGTTTCATTAAGTTCTTTAAATTAAAACAATGAGAAGCTAATTTTTTTCAGTTTGAGTACACTCCTGGGTTATCATGTGCTTCCCTTGCATAAGTATTTTCAAATCTCTGTAATGTAAGCATGGAATAGAATGGGGCTTGCCTTCCTGAATAGGAAACTTACTCAGATGTAAGTGTTGTTATGACCAACCTGCAATTTAAAAAGAATACATTCTTCAAGAGATTGAAAATTGTGTGTATTGATTATTTTTTCTTTTCATCTCAGAAAAACTAACCACATTAACTTTTGAACTACTTTTGAACATTTTCTTTAGAAATGTGTTTTTCAAGTGTCTCTCCTTAAGCGTCAAAAACTTTAAACTTACTTTCTGTACAAGAAAATTATAATCATTGGTGGATTAAAGAAAGAAAAATAGAAATAGTGTTTTCTAAAGGAGGGTAGGTTGATGTCTAGTTTCAATGATGCATTTCATGTACTATGCTTGTCAAATTTTATGATAGTGTACTGCTTTAAAATTTCTTACATTTCAATCAATTCTATTAGTCTTAACTTTGCCCACTTAGAAATATGTTTAGTTCCTAGATACCCAGCATTTCCAATATGATTAATTTTAAAATGATTCTAATGATTTAAAAAGTTTAAAATGATTCTAACTTCAAAGTTTTTTTTGAACCAAGTGTAATAATCAAAGTCCTATGGGAACAATGTAATTGTTTGACTCATTTTGGTAGACATCATTAGACCCTGCAGTTTTTATTAAAGATTTAAGCTACTATCATATGTGTATTTTCAAGCAACTAAAACAAAGTATCAAAATCAGCTCCATGAAATATTTCTTGTGTTGCTGTTGTGTGACTTTAATTGGGAAGATGTAAACAAATGTCTAATTACCTGAGTATGGTACCAAAGACAGACTAAATAAATAAATAAATAAATAATAAAATAATAATAAACAATGAAGACTCAGCTTGAGTCTCACATCTAGGTTGCTGTAACAACATCTGAGGGGCACTGATAGGAATGTGGGTGAATCAAAGACAGCACATCAGTTAACCCACGTCCTGCATAGTCAAAATCTCAGAAGCCTGTATTGGTTGTTTGTAGAGCATCCTGTCCAATGTAACAGCTATCCTCAAGAAGTTACATCTGCTTCTGAATGTTGCAGCCTAACTCTCCACTCCAGGAGGAGATGTTTCAATTTGGAGGACAAAGTTACAGACAAGAGCTGCATATAGCACTCACTGCTTTCATTGGGTTTTTGATACATTTCTTAGGTAGAAAGTCTACAAGGAGTTGTAAACAGAATTTTACTTTTGTTTTCTATTTCTATCACTTTACATAAGTTTTTCTTCCTATTTCACAATTTATTTCTAATTTAGAATGGATAGTTTTGTGTTCTACATCTTCTTTCACCAGAATTCTTTCTCCCTATACTTCAAAATAAGCCTTTGATAGTTTCTGTTTTGAAACTACTTTGGACATCATAATACCCTTCTACAATTATTTGTGTACATATTCATGACTGATTTTAAAGTTGCTTATATTAATATGTTTCTCAGCCTGTTTTTAGTTGATTGTATATGGTTTTTAGTGTTGGATATTCTCTTTATTTACATTTCAAATATTATCTCCTTTCCCAGTCCCCCTCCCAATCCTCTATCCCATCCCTGCTCCCCTTGCTTCTATGAAGGTGTTCCCCCACGCACACACCCACTCCCTCCTCTTTGCCCTCAAATTCCCCTACACTGGGGCATCAAGCCTTCACAGGACCAAGGGGCCCTTTAACCACTGATGCACAACAAGGACATCCTCTGCTACATATGAGGCTAGAGCCATAGGTTCTTCCATGTGTACTCTTTGGTTGGTGGTTTAGTCCCTGGAAGCTCTGGAGGGGTCTGGTTAGTTGATATTGTTATTCTTCCTATGGGTTGTAAACCCCTTCAGCTCCTTCAGTTCTTTCTCTAACTTCTTCGTTGGGGACCCCATTCTCAGTCCAATTATTGTCTCAGTCTTTTTTATTAAGTATATGTTTGGCTTATAGAAAATGTACTGAAATCCAAATGTATCATAGAAGATAAAATGTTTGTGAAATATATCAGTAAAATGGAAAACATTAGTGGAAATTTTCTGGTTTATTTTGCCCAAGTACATAGAGCTTCAAGTCCAAGATTTTCTGAACTATGGATATCTATCTCTATTTATACTTGTATTCATACCCTTGACAGGTTGGACAGGGTGGAATCATTCTGGCTGGCACTTATTGGGCTCCTGAATGCCACACATGCAGAACTTACATTGTCCATCACATGTCAAGCATCCTCTGTCATTCTTGATTCAGGTTCATTTTGCTTTATCTCTGGAACAGAGACAGCAGGTCATTCATGACATCTGACAAAAACCACAGCACACTGAGAAAATAAAATGCATGTTGAGGCCTGAGCAGTTATACCATGTTTGTCTTCTATGGAATGTTCTCATTTTGTTAGAATCCCTCTTTAATGGGCTCCTCTTATGCTGGGTGGCATTCAAAGGGGAGTTACCATTCGATTTTTCATAAACACAGGAGTAAATATAGTTTTTTCATTTTTTAAACTGGGTTGCTTTACCCTATAAATCTGCATTGAAAATTAGTTTCTGTGCAGCTATGGCCTCCCTGTTCTTTTTATTTTTTAGTTCTAGCTTTGTGCTATATGGGTACTTCTTGTAAGATATTTTTAGGTAACCATTCTTTATATATTACTATATTTATAAATAGTAATTCTTGAATGTACACACACACTAACATACTATATATATATATATATATATATATATATATATATATATATATAAAACCTAAGTTTTAATTTCAGAAATAATTTGGTAAAAAAAAAAAAAAAGCTTTTTACATGACCATAGAATGATTTTAATTCATAGTTTCAATATAATATCAGAATGTATTAAAGCACACAAATATTAAGAATACTAATTTCAAATCCTTTCCCCTACACTTATATGTATGAATATATACATATATGTTCACATGTATAGATATTTGAGTGTATGTATACACATACACATACACACACACACACACACACACACACACACACACACACACACACATATATATATATATATATATATATATATTCACATGTATATACTTCTTACTGTGTCCATTTAGCTCTGTTTTTAAGCTCATGTGTCTAGGGATGACATACTGAAATTGGACAACCTCTGTAGTCTGTAGAGAAGACTGATTCTCCCTCTCTGGGCAACAAATGACCACCTATAGCTCTTTCATCTAAGAGCAAGATGATGTAGATTTCTTCCTGTCCTCATTGGCGTGCTTATTAGAATTGCCATTTTTCTGTATTTTGTTTTTTTTTGGCAACCATATTGTCAGTTCATAGATGAGATTTCCCTGTCCTTCCTAGGGAACACAATTTATTCATAGGTGTCCTTGGTCACTCGATCCACTCCTTAAGCTTCTTTGCAATCTACATGCATACAATGAGACAGAAAAGGAGTATAAAGGATCCAGTACAACACACAGGTCATAGAGAAAGAGAAATAAGTTCTACGTTCTACAGAATAGATATGTTAATGAAAGAATGTAAAGGTCTGACGGTGAGAGAACACCAAGAGAAATAATGTCTTCTAGAACTGATAAGCATTAAAGAATGTGCATTTTTATGTTATCAGGGAGGAAGAAGAAGAATAGGAACTTAATCCTTAGAGGGGGAGAGTTGTAAGGCTAGAAAGAGGGATGCAGAAACAAGAAAGCAAATAGAACTCATGAAAAATTATTTGGAGTTCTGTAGGCTTCTTGTATATTCATGGACATCTCTTTCTTTAGGTTAGGGAAGCTTTTGTCTATAATTTTGTTGAAGATATTTACTGGCCCTTTAAGTTGGGAGTCTTCACCCTCATCTATATCTATTATCCTTAGCTTTGGCCTTCTCATTGTGTCCTAGATTTCCTGGATGTTTTGGGTTAGGAGCATTTTGCATTTTGCATTTTCTTTGACAGTTGTGTCAATGTTTTCCATGGTATCTTCTGCACATGAGATTCTGTTTTCTCTCTTGTATTCTATTGGTGATACTTGCATCTATGACTCCTGATCTCTTTCCTAGGGTTTCTATCTCTAGGGTAGTCTCCCTTTGAGATTTCTTTGTTGTTTCTACTTCCATTTTTAGATCCTGGATGGTTTTGCTGAATTCCTTCACCTGTTTGGTTGTGTTTTCTTGCAATTCTTTAAGGGATTTTTGTATTTCCTCTTTAAGGGCTTCTACCTGTTTACCTGTGTTCTCCTGTACTTCTTTAAGGGAGTTATTTATGTCCTTCTTAAAGTCCTTTATCATCATTATGAGAAGTGATTTTAATTCTGAATCTTGCTTTTCCAGTGTGATGGAGTGTCCAGGGCTTGCTATGGTGGGAGAACTGGGTTCTGATGATGCCAAGTAACTTTGATTTCTGTTGCTTATGTTCTTGAGCTTGCCTTTCGCCAACTGGTTAACTCTAGTTCTACCTGCACTCATTGTCTCTGACTGGAGCCTCTCTTTCCAGTTATTTTGCCTGTGTCAGAACTCTTGAGTGAGGTAACCCAATCACAAAAGAACACACATGGTATTTACTCACTGATAAGTGGATATTAGCCCAAAAGCTCGAAATAGCCAAGACTCAACTCACAGACCACATGAAGCTGATGAAGAAGGAAGACCAAGTGTAGATGCCTCGGTCCTACTTAGAAGGAGTAACAAATTACTCAAGGGAGTAAATATGGATACAACATGTGGGACAGAAACTGCAGGAGACCATTCCACATGGGTATCCATCCCATGTGCAGTCACCAAAGGTAGACACTGATGTGGATGGCAGGAAGTGCATGGTGACAAGAGCCTGATATAGCTGTCTCCTTAGAGGTCTGCCAGAGTCTGACATATTTAGAAGCAGATGCTCACAGCTAACCATTGATCTGATCATGGGGTTCCCAATGGAGGAATTAGAGAGAAGACTGAAGGAGCTAAAAGGGTTTGTGTCTCCATGAGGAGAGCAACAATACCAACCAACCAGAGTTCCCCAGGGTCTAAACCACCAGCCTGAGAGCACATAGGAAAAGACCCATAACTCCATTTGTATATGTCAGGGAGGATGGCCTTGTTGGGCATAGGTGGGAGAGGAGATCCTTGATTCCATGAATGCTGAGCACAGAGTGGGGAGGTGGGAGTGGTGGGGAGGTAGATGGGGGTACATCCTCATAGAAGCAGTAGGAGGGGGGATGAGATAGGGAGTTCCTGGGTAGTGGGGGGAATGGGGTAAGAGGATAAAATCTGAAATGTAAATAATATATTCAATAAAAAAAGAAAAATTATGAATAGACTGTTTTTCTTTATTACAGTTTTCATCAAATAGGAGGTTAAAAAAAGAAGAAAATTGATTATGAGTCAGAGAGTACTAATTATTAGGACATGTAACCTGTTAAGTGTCTTGAATGCCTTCTGTGTTACAAAACATGCTCCTGTGGAAAGGACCAACACATGCAAGTGCAATCTACTAATGAAGTGGGAAAGAAAACCAATCAGAGGAGGCAGGCAGGAATCATGGCTCAGCATTATTCAGAACTCTCATTGATCCTCCAGAGGATCCAGGGGTGGTTCACTATACCTGCATGTCTGTTATAACTGTCTCTAACTCCAGTTTACAGAGGCTCTGATGCTCTTTTCTGATATTAACAGGCATAGATACACACTTGATGCCCATATATAAAAAAGCAAGCAGACATTGATACACACAAAACAAAAATCAAATCAGTGTCTTAAAATGAGTAAGAATGAACCTCTGTTTCTTCTGTTTGTTTTATCATAAATTGGAATGTTTGTTTTTGTATTCTATTCTATTCTATTCTATTCTATTCTATTCTATTCTATTCTATTCTATTCCATTCTATTCTATTTCTAATCCCTTAGACGCCCATTACTTTTTTTATTATTGATGATTTTAACATGTTTTTATTTATTTGTTTTATTAATCATTTCATGTGTTTACATTTTAAATGATATTCCACTTCCCAGTTACTCCTCCACAACCCCCCATCCCACATCCACCCTCTCCCTCCTCCCCATTTGCTTTCATGAGAGGACTCTCCCACTCCACTGTGTTCTAGCATCCCCTTACACTGAGGCATTAAACCTTCACAGGACCCAGGGCCTCCCCTTCCATTGCTGCCAGGCAAGGACATCCTGTTTATTTTCTTTCTTTTTTTTTTAATTGGATATTTTATTTATTTACATTTCAGATGCCATCCCTTTTCCCCATTTCCCCCACCTAAAAACCCTCTGTTCCATCTGCCCTCTTCCTTTTTGCTTTTATACCATTTTAATTACATGTAGGTATTAAGGTCAGTTCTAGGTTGAGAAAATAGCAATACAATAGATGCAAATAGTCAAGGAACAATCAAGACAATAAACACAAATAGTTAAAGAACAAGCAAGGAAATAAACAAAATTCAGTGAACACTCCCATGATCACTGTTTCTAAGGGCTTATCAGGATGACCAAAATATTTGAGCTTACTTCCCGGTCCTAGCCCAAGGTCATTTTCGTGTCTAAAGCCTATATCCTTGTTCTAGACTAAGATTTAGATTCCTGCCTCAAATTATTTCTTTGTTCTACCCTAATGTCAGATTCCTTTCTGAAGTCCATTTTCTTGTCCTTGTCCAATGTCAGAATCTTGCCAAGCAGCCCCCAAAGCTCTCTGCCTCTCCCCCTTTTTCGTTTCACAAATAAGACTGAGCTGTCTTAGGTAGTTCTGACAAGAATGCCTTCCTTACCTGTCATGAGAGACAGATAGAGGATAAGTTTGGATAGGAGAGAAAGTAGGGAAAATCTGAGAGAAGTAGAAGTTGAGAAAACGGTGATCAGGGTATATTATGTGAGGGAAAAATCAATTTTCAATTAAAGGAAAAATACAGAAGCTGTTTTCTGGACACTGACTTATGTTTTATCTTACTGTGTCTAATTGTCTCCAATAGACAGGAAATAAAAATTCAGATTATAAAACAAAGCACGTGGATGAGTTTAGAGTTGATCATTCAGTTTTCCATGAAATCTGTAATAAATATCGGTTAACAATTACCACTGATCTTTTTGTACTGTTACTTTTTTTTCATGAGTTTATTAAAGAGTGCATTTTTTTCTGATTATAAAAAAAATTCTAAAATGGTTCCTTGATTTGTGAGCCTCTCAGCCTTCACTGTAGATGCTTCTTTTTGAGGAACATGACAATTAACACAGAGACCCACATCAGATCAACATACAGAGAATAGGGGGATGAGAAGTACTCAGTCCTAAGTGGAGCATCAATGATTCCACCTCAAGGATTACTTAGGAAGAGGCTTGTAACACTGTAAGTGCCAGAGGCAGTGGGTGAATATGGTGAAACTTTTCTGGATACGATAGGGCAGTTACACATAGGAACTCACAGCACTTTTGACAGTGTCTTAGTTTGGGGTTTGTTGCTGTGAAAAGACACCATGACCAAGACAACTCTTATAAAGGAAAACATGTAATTGGGGCTGGTTTACACTTTCAGAGATTTAGTCCATTATCATCAGGGTAGCAGCCTCGAGGCAGACAGGGTGATGGGGAAGGAGCTGAGAGCTCTACATCTTGATCTGAAGGCAGCAGAAGGAGACTGTATGTCACACTAAGTATAGCTTGAGCATATATGAGCTCAAAGCTTGCCTTTGATACACTTCCTCAACAAGGTAACACCTTCTCCAACAGGGCCACACCTCTTAATAGTATCACTATGAACAAACATTCAAACTCATGAGTCTGTGGGGGCTATATCTATTCAAATCACTACAGACAGCATGCACACAATTAAGCCAGATAAAATTTGAGCATAGAATATGGAGGTGGTTGCATGTCCCACCCATAGATGAGGAGCTATTAGTAATTAATGACTGTTGGGAGAGGAAGAATCAGTTTTCTTCATGGATGCAACCTATGAGATACTATCCCATGATCCAGTAGACAGCCTCACATTCCTATACATACTGGTGGTATTAAGTGGACTCACTGTTTTAAAAAACATATAAAATTAGGTGCGTAGGGTAGGTATTGGAGGGGGAAAATGGTAGATAGTTTGATCAAAGCAGTATTTATATTCTGACTCAGAACCATTGGGGCAAATATCAAGACTTTTGTAAATTTCCCTTGGGAAACCATGATCCTGTGTGATAGAAGCAAGTTTGGTGTTTCAGATCACAGTTTACACCCTTTGATTTTCTTTCATTTATTTTCTTTTTCCTGATATTTGTCTTGCTTTTTATTTTATTTTATTTACAGTTTTTTGCTTTGGTGTGATTTTTTTGGGGGGGGAGAGGGCTTGATTTTGAAGCTGGGGATTGAACTTAGGGTTTTGTGCATAGGAGGCAATGGGCAGGTCATTAAGTTACACCTTTCTTTGCAACAGTTACTGTACAGAGTTTCTTGTTTCCTCATGGAACAGCAAATATTTTTATATAAATGCTTGGTGAATATCTTATGATTATATACTTGGACTGCATTATGGAAGTAGGCATACATAGCCTATATTGAAATTTTTGGTGAAATACTAATAGTTAAAATATAATAAGGCAAATCTCATTTGCACTTAGAAAATTTCAAATCTAAAATACTGAGGGAAATTTTAATATTTAACATTCTTAATGACAGCATGCATATTTCAGTGCTATAAATTAAAAAAAAAAAGTAATTTTCTCAAAAGACCAAATAACATTAAATCCTTTTTTCCTGTTTTTCTTTTGTAGACTAGGACATTCCTTACTTGACTATCATTACAATAAAATTAATAGCTCCTTTACTCATTCTCTCCAAGAAGGACAGAGCTCATCCCAGACCATTAGAGCAAAGGATTAAAACATAGGCAAATAGGCAAATCCTTTCTCACTTTCACCATGGGAGATCTTCTGTTTTTATTACCTTGAAAATAGGCAGTTTTCTGTCTGATCTGATTGAGAAAATGGCAAAAGGTTCTTCACAGCTGTGAAGACTGCTGTGTTCCCTGTACCATTGATGTAGAGAAGACAATGCTATACACAATGTCGAGAAGGTTAGACATTTATGTATGTGTACCCATGATTTAGCAAACCAATATTAAATGAAAAGAATAATGTCTTCTCTTCCCACTTGATATTCTAAAGATCAACTTGATAGTGTGCTTATGTGATGATATATTCATTTTAAGCATATGATTCTGAGTTTGCGTGTTTTTATGAGTATATATTTGAATGTAAAACATGCACTGAAATTTTATGATGTCTCTTCAAATATTAAAACAATGGTACTCCATCTTTCGGTTACATCTCTACCTACAGTCCTGGATCTGCACTCCATTTCTGGGTCACTGCTCTGCCTGCTTCCTTGGAGGCCTGTACAACCAGGTGAGATACCCATGCCCCAGTCGCCTGCCTGCTGTGTCCCCCAGCAAGGCCAGCAGCCATGATGCCTGCCCTTTTCCCTCTGTGCTCCATCTTCTGGTCCACAATTCTACCTGCAATCTGTGATCTACATTCCATTCCCTGGTCCACACTGTTCTTCTTGTATCCCTGGAGGCCTGATGCCACCCAGGACAACCCTGATGCTGCCATCAGGGACCACCAGTTCTACTTGTAGTCCCAGAGTACTACCAGGCCAGTCAACACCAGAGACAACCATATGACTAAAGGTCAGAAAAAGAATACAATCAACAAAAGTCAGGGCAATATGTCACCATCAGAACTCAGCTCT
Organism: Rhabdomys pumilio; assembly: GCA_030674055.1. Taxonomy (NCBI): domain Eukaryota; kingdom Metazoa; phylum Chordata; class Mammalia; order Rodentia; family Muridae; genus Rhabdomys; species Rhabdomys pumilio. The sequence continues at coordinate 9,528,710 of JANHMN010000017.1, read as the reverse complement.
CCTACTACAACAAGCCATGGGTATCCTAACACACCTGAAGAGAAAGACCTTAATTCTCATTTTATGAAGATGTTAGAGGCCTTTAAAGAGGAAATGAATAAATATAAAGAAATGCAGGAAAATATAATCAAACAGGTGAAGGAAATGAATATAACTGTTAAGACCTGAGAGTGGAAGTGTTTTTATGTTCCTCATTTATAAAATGTATAGAAATAGTCTAGAGAAAAAATATTTATACACTTACGACCAAAACCATATTCTATTTGATTTGCTGTTGAAAATTTCCCTTTAGTGTTGTAGTTTCTTGTTGATTCCTTTCTATGTATTTAATACCAGGGTCATCGTTTCTTTATAATTCTGTCAGTACATTTGTCACTATTTACACAGGCATATGCTATTCTTTCTCACAAATGTCATTGATTTGTGTATATGTCTAGTTTAGAGGCTTTGGCTTAAAGAGTACTATTAATATCCAGTAATGGAAAAAGACAAGAACTCTGATTAAAACAGAGATTCAAATGAACAGGCACTATGCAGAGCACATGACTCTGAGGCAGCAAACTATTATTGGGACTTTTGTTCCACTGAGTCCACAGCAGTTGGATCTTCAGAACCTCAGAAATAAAGATTGGGGCATTGCACTTTAGTGCAATGCAGTCATCAGTCACTGTGAATGAGGAATTGGATTCAGGACCACTATGGGCACTTGAATCTGGGAATGCTCAAGTACCTTATAGAAAATGACAAGAGTATTTGCTTATGACCAAAATCCATTGCTTTTAAATCACCAATAGGCTTGATATACTGTCTAATGTAATATAAATGCTATATAGATAGAAACATAATAATAATTGAAGAATGATGGTGACATATGTGCCTAATGAAGGAGACTCTTACTCAAGTCTCGGGAAGTCTCGAACACCCACAAACTCCAAGACACCGTACCTGGATGCAATCAGCAGAGTTTTATTAGGGAAGAGAGCTGGCAGCCAGCATTCAAACTGCATACTCGCACAGGAGTACAGTTTGACCCAGAGTGGTAGGCTAAGGAGCTTTTTATAGTAAGGGGTAGGAAAAGGAAGGAATTTTCACGCGGTTACACATGATTGGTTGTTTTATAAATTTTGAACTCAGCAAGCTGTAACACTGGAAAGACCTGGGGGGGAGGAGGGGGAGGGGGTAACCAAGATCAGTGGAAAGTTAGCTAGTTCTTGGAACCACCCAGATGTCTTGCATCTTTCTTTGTGGCCAGGAATGTGTCTTCCTGCTTTGGGCCTAACCCACCCACAGGTGGATTTTCTTCCCTGAGGCTTGAGGAATGTATCCCAGGGCAGTGAAAGGCCTGGAATCTTATATTCAGTTCTGCTTTCTTGGAACTAGTGAGCCTGTATATATTTTATAAAATGGTCTTTATAATTTTTTCACTCTACACCCTACTTGCAACAGACATATGCTTTGTTTTTATTTCCCAAATAGTTGGATCATTGGTTGATTGGATCTGCTGGACTCTTAGATCCAAAACCAGGGGACACGCTCCCCCAGAGACACACACGGACAGAGGATTTTCTGCAACAACATGAGGTTTAATGATTCTGGCACACTGGAGCTCTTCTGCACGCAGGCAAGAGAACCCCGAACAAAAGCTGGAAGCAGTTCTTATACAGAGCTTAGGAGGGCAACCGCAAAGAACCACAAAGGTGGACCTTCTTAGGTTAGGTGACTAGGATTCGCACATTACTTTTATGACAGTGTCCTCTAGCTGCTTAGGTTTATTACATTCCTGGAATGTGTCCTCTGGGCCTTCCCCACCCGTAGGTGGCTTCCCCTCCCTGTGGTCTGAGGAATGTTAATTAACCTCTCCCTTCCTCTTCTGAATGTTAATCCAGCAAGTGTTCTCTGACTCAGGAATAATATACTCCTCCCGGAATGCGTCCTGGGGCAGTGAATTTTAAATTCAAACCAACTGAGACTTGAATTTCTAACATTTGGTTCTTACAGATGTATGGTTTGGGAATACACATGTATATACATGACTGACTCTGTACTCCTAACCCACTGAGTCAATGCGCTAAGCAGTCATGTTGTCCCTAAACAAAGCACTGGTATGGAAGTGGAACACAGTCTCCTAGAGCAGAAGAGGTTTGCCTTGTAGCCCTTACTTATGATCTTCCAATAGGGTAACACATTTTACTTTGTTTATTCTAGTGTATAACAGGGAGTATTATTTTTATGTCTCATTATATTTTATAAGATATGAATTACCCTACTTATAAAAGTGTAAAAACCCTAACGTATTGCCATGGCATTTTGGCATTAATCACAACTAATAGCTTGACAACCTAACCTAGTACCTTGACTTGCAAATCTAGAACACTGTTTTCAAGGTTGGGATCAGCAATGCTAATCAGTCTTTGCTCTCCTTATAATCTATGCACATTCCACAGCTGGGGAGAGATGATATCACCTAAATTGAAATCTCTACAAATACTTGGAATTTCGTGGGGAATGAATCATAACAATTATTTCCTATGAGACAGAATTGCAGAGGTAATTGACATAAAGTTCATGCATGTTAATTTGTACATAAGTCATGGAGAAAATATAGTTGTTTCTGTTAGTGATCTCATAATTCATGGGCCTATTGGCATTGGCCATGTGTATGTGTGTTTCAACAATATATTGGATATCCTAGAATGAGAGTTTCCCATGACTAATGTTCCAAAGTAGTTTGTCTCTGGAGAAAGCTACTGGACTTGCTAGTGAACATGCCATTGGTTATATGCCAATATTTTGTAAATATGTAAACAAATGCAATCTATGCTTTAGAAAAACAAAATATTTAATTTGATTATTTAAAATAAATGATCAAAGTATGAGTAAATCCAGGAAATCAGTGAGGGTTTGGAACAGATATTTATCAGGAATTGAAGATATTCTTAATTGTGGTTCTCAGTCTTTAACTCTGCTACTTTTCTGTAGCCTGTTTTTTATTATTTCTTTTAGGTTTTGAAATTATAATTATATCGTCCCCTTCTTCCCATTCTAAATTCTCTCATATACTTCTCCTTTTTCTTTTTGAATATATATATATGTATATATATATATACATATATATATATTCTTTCACAGAGAAGAACCCACAAATTACTAATTCAATAACAAATGTCGTTTCTGAAAACATGCACACAAGTAACATTGTGTAGCTTGTTTATCTTTAAGTTATCAGTTATGTTCACGTTCCATTTACTATATATCTACATGCGTGGAACAATAATGAATTTGAACAAAGGTCAATAAAATATACAGGAGAGAATTTGCAGGAAGGAAAGAGAAGGAGAAAATTATGTAATTATGCTCTCAAAAATAAAAGAACTACTTAACAAATTAAATAAATAATTAAAAAATAAAATAATGCTTTGTGTTCAACCCTAAGTAGGTCTCCTCTTGGCCAACATGAGTAGAAATCCTATGAGGAGGGCACCATCAGGTCCTCGTACCTGCTACTTTCTGTGCCCTCTCCTTCACTGTGATGTTTTTCTTCAGAAAGGAGTGACCTATTTGATTTCTAGCTGAACAAGCATGTAATTAAGTAATACCCCTGGGTTGTTTTATTTTTCTGCCTTATCATGAAATAAGAAAGAAATGTCTCCTAGGGGAGAATTAAATAAAGTGCTCTTGCACAGCATATGATTGTTTCATTTTGCTCACAGGGAAGACTTTCTTTTTCTACAACATACAAATTAATTGGAGAAGTTTAGGAAACAATTAACTATGCAAGCACTATTTAACACCTATAGGACACATTTTACAAGGTAAGTGTGTTTTACAACAAAGGTGGGGTTAGTAAGGTCTTTTCCTTGTTTCATTGTCACCAGCATCATGCTTATTAGTGTTGTCACTCAAATAAAAGCTACACGTTTACCCTAGACATAGACTAAGTTCTTGAAAAATTTTAAAGATCCTTTCCTTTACACTTCTATTTTAGATATTCCTTAATTAAAGTTGAAAATAATCAAGACAGAAAGTGAAACATTTCATTATGCATATCTTGTGCATAGATTTTGTAAAGAATAGTATTTTGTGGATTATATGTGACTCTAGTATACAATGCAATATTATGTAAAAAGTCAGACCTGCATACTGATGATGTAATCAACTACCCATGTGTCAAGCCAATGGAAACACCAAGTAAACCCCAAAAAGTGAAAGAAATGTTCAAAAACAGTGTTGTTATAAATACCGTGTGGAACCCGTACTTTAATTTTCTCTTTCTTGCACTCTGAACCTTTGCCATAAATTTGAAGGAATATCTGAGGTTTAGGAAAAGTATAGTAGAGAAAGTTATCTTGGAAGATCCCTTTATAATATTTAGTTGGCTATAAGAAGTAAATACAAAATTAAAAATCACCTTAAAACGATTTAGTGAGCTTTAGATTAAGCATGAACAATTTTCATTTGTTAAGGGTATCATACACTTAGATACCAAAATGTGCATGCTGATTAAATTCATCTTAACTTGTAATCAGGGAAACAAAAAAAACCAAAATATAAAAAATCCACGCAGTCAAACAAAGGAAAATATACATGGAAATATTTGGAAAGTAAAGAATCATAAGAAAGATTAAAATTGAGAGTAACTCTGGTTTTTATTGATCATCTTATTCAATTGGTAAACATTAATTAATTCCAAGAGAAGTCTTTAACTGTTTATTTGCTTAAGTCAATATATACATTAATTGTATTAATGATAAAACAATAATTTATGGAATCACCTACTTCAATGAACTAAAGGAACAGACAATTCTAATTTCAGCGATTAAGCCACTCTTAGTCATTGTTACAAACCTGTGTCACTCCACTAATTAGGTTTTATTAGGATATCACTGCAGCAACAAAGATAAAATAAACAAATCCAAATAGTACATTTGCTTATCATCTATTCAGTTATCAGTATTTAAGGCATGTGTGCAAAGTGATCAATTCAGGAGAGTAATCAAAGAAAGGGAAAATGCATGGCATATATGAACCACTATGAAATAAAATGTGCAAACAATAGAAATGTGAAAGGCTACAAACTGACATGCCTTATCAATCTCCCAGGCTCAAGTGCTGGCTGATGTGCTAAGTAAAAAGATGGCCAGAGAGCTGGGATGCCTGCTCTGTGCAGGGATCAGAGTTGACTTCCACCTGTGGGGCAAACATTGTCAAGGAAGGACTTGGCTGTTGAATAAGTAATATGTGCTTTTGGCTAACATAGATTTGGAAGTCTGGCTTGCTTGGAAGCAGGCTGCAGATTGAGGTCACTTCATATTCATGTATGGTGTGAGGGATATCCACTGGTGTATGTAGTTATTACTTTCACAAACTCTTGAGTGAATGAACCTTTCTCTCTCCCTCTCTTTTGAAGCCTGTGTTCACTGGCAGAAGAGCGAGATCTCTCACCACTAACAGTACTTTAAAGTAGAGAAAGTAGAGTGAGAGAGCAAGTTTGGGTTCTTTTATCTTTAGAAAAACTTCTGAAATACATGACTAGACCAATCCACTGAGGCACTCCACTGAGGCTCTCCTCTGGCCTTCCAACACACCTTTCTAATCTCTACCATTCTTACCCCTAAGGTTGTCTGCTCTGGGATTTCTAAAGCAATGCATTTCTTTGGTAAATCTTCAAAAATTTTTTCCTATCAGAGGATATCAATGCCTTTCTGATGTCTTAAAAAATAATTTTATTGTATTTTTGTATTTTCTGTTAAATCAATAATACTTTACAGCTTAGTTACTTATAATGTTAGACTTCATATTTTTTAAAAGTGGGAAGCAGTGCATCCATTACTTTTTAAAAATTAATTATTTTATTTATTTACATCTCAAATGTTTCCCCCTCCTGGTCCCACCTCCCAGAGTTTTTCACCTTATCCTCTTTCCCCTTGTCCTCTGAGAGAATGCTCCCCACCCCCTCCTTGAGCATTCTCCTTTCCTAGGCATCAAGTCTCTACAGGATTAGGCAAATCCTCTCCCACTAAGGCAAAACAAGACAGTCCTCCATATGTGCCTGGGGCCTCAGACCTGCCTCGGTATGCTCTTTGATTAGTGGCTTAGTCTCTGGGAGCCCAGGTTAGTTGACACTATTGGTCTTCCTATGGGGTTGCTATCACCTTCAGTTCCTTAACTCTTCTATAGAGGTCACCAACCTCAGCCCAATGGTTGTCTGTAAGTATCTGTATCTTTCTCAGTCGGCTGCTGGTACAGCCTTTCAGAGAACAACCATGATAGGTTTCTTTGGACAAGCACAACATAGCATTAGTAATAGTGTCAGAGTTTAGTGCATGCCCATGAGATGGATCTCAAGTTGGGCTAGTTGCTGGTTGGCCATTCATTTAGTCTCTGCTCCATTTTTGTTCTTGAATATCCATTACTTTAAAGAAATATCTGTAATGAAAAATTTGAGAGGGTGGATTATTTTATAATTTTCTTTTAGCTTCACTTCTATTTCAGTGATAAAGACCATGACTCAAAGCAACCTGGAAAAAAAGGGTTGTCAATTCTAAAATGTTTTAGGGCAGGAACTTAAGCCAAGAACCTAGAAGGAAGAATTGGAGCAGAAGTAGTGGCAGAAAGCTTTGTGACTAGCTTCTCCTGACATACTCAGCTTGCTTTCTCATACATACACCTGAGTAACAGCAGTCCAGGAGTGGCATGGGTCCCTAGGGAACTGGGTTCCCTTCAGTCAATCATGTTTTAAGAAAATGCCTACAGACTGGCCTACAGAACAAACATATGGAGAGGTGTTCTCAACTGAGGTTCTTTCTCTCCCCATGATTTTGTGTCCAGTTGACACACACACACACACACACACACACACACACACACACACACACACAAAAATCTAAGCAGCTCATTTCTCCTAATTTTATTATCAGCATGTACCAAAAGAAGTGTCTATTAAAATAACCCAACTGACCAACTTGTTTTAATATGTTTAGTTGTACTGTGTACTTTTTCAAAATAAAAGTGATATCAAATGTTATGGCCTGTATTTGTAGGTGCCAAATTCCCAAATGCCACAATCAGCTGTACACATCTGCATATTATGAGAGGCCTTTCTGAAGTTGGGGATTCCAGTTTTCTTTAATCCTGCATCAGGTACCAGAACTTCTATCCATTAAGTCTCACCACCCAGTGCATCACCTGCAGAAACGCAATGTTTCAACACTTTACTATGCCTTTGATCCTCATTCTGACTTCTTGTCAATCTTCCTCATACTTTCTTATCTTTGCTCCAACTTCTCTCCTTGGTATTGTGGACTTTGTGGGTGTGATTTACTTGGAACATTTCACCCTTATTTCTCCCTCTGAGATGATGCCGCAAGATATTTTCACCTCAATTTGCCCTAAATTGTCACTAAACTCGAAACCATGGTATAGAAGCGTATTGTATTTCATCTTGGATTGTCAATAGTAAACTCATATTTTGTAACAAAAACAGTGCCACCATGACCTATTTCTACCTATCATTGTACAACCTTCACAACAATGGAGGCAAAATCTTAATCAAAAAAATTCTACACTTAAGCAAATTTTAATAATTTCAAGCTGTAAGCTTGAAAGAAGTGAAATTGTATTGTCACTTAACCGTGTTTTCAAAGACTATCTGAAGCTATTATGTATCAATTTCTCTATATTTGTAATTTCATGAGCTACAACCTAAAGCACCATATACTTGTTAGAATAAATTCTCATTAAATTTATACCAGAAACTTTGACAAAAACTGTATTTGTAGTAACCTAAATGCCACAAGTAATGGCTTGCTCACTGTAAGCTGGGTGGATAGTATATAGAGATGTAAAGGCCTTTGAAAGGGACCAAACGTCTTAGGAACTTAAAAAATTAAACACAGCAACTGTATTTTGTTTCTAAGCTTTCTTAATGAGACAGATTTGAGGGATTGTCCTAAATAAAAGTAAAATATATCCAATAAATGTACATCCTCTGGCAGATTTATTTTTTAAATATGTAAATTATTTTCTGGATTGTTTTGTTGACTTATTCATTGAGTTGTCTTTTATTAAACACAGTAAAGAACACACATACTATGTAAATAACTACATTTTTAAGATATAAAACTATATGACCATAGTTCATTTTGTACAATAGATATTATAAAACAGAATTTTTTTTTTCAGTCTAGAAAATGGCCTACCCACATGGTCACAAGTTGATCTTATAGACAGCAATCGGTTAATGATTAGAGAATAAGAGACTGGAGTGCTAAGGGACACTATATCACACGATCTCCCCTTTCAAACTCTGGGATCAACTTAGAGGACAGGACTAAGTTGATTTTAAGAGCCAACAGTAGTAGATATCTGTAATGATGCAGCATTTGCCAGATATGGCAGAGTAGTTGCATAAGTAAACGGCTGGAAATGCATGCATGAGACTTGCACATATTGAAACCCACTAATATACCTACATACATGGAAGGAAGTCCCACTCCTGTTAAAGAGCCTAGTGGACACTGATGGACACTAAGAAAGGGTTGTTTATTTCTCTTCAGAGATACAGGTGGTACAAAACTACCAAGTTCCTGTAGATGGTCCTAATAAATGGAATCAGTGAATTTTAAGTTTGAGAAACATACACACACACACACACACACACACACACACACACACACACACACACGAGAGAGAGAGAGAGAGACAGAGACACAGAGACACAGAGACACAGAGACACAGAGACACACAGAGACAGAGACAGAGAAACAAATGGAGTGGGGTGGGGAGGGTAAAGGAATTCATTGGAGAGGAGGTAGTGAGGGATAGGTTAGATCCAACCACATTGTATGCTTGCTTGAATATTATATAAAGTATTTTTAATGATACAATCTATATCATCCAAAATGACTACATGTGATCAATTCTTCCATTCTTATGCTTTGGTCCTAATTTTGTATTGAGTGCATAAATTCACACACACACACACACACACACACACACACACACACACACACACACACACACACACAGAGAGAGAGAGAGAGAGAGAGAGAGAGAGAGAGGGAGAGAGAGAGAGAGAGAGAAAGAGAGTTAGTAAAAGTGGTATAAATAATTTTATTATCCATCAGAAGTGCAATGTGGGCATCAAGAGTTCTGTCTAAAGTTGTCAAAGTTTCTCTAACATTTCTAAAACTCACTTTATATCCATCTCTGAAATTGTCTTAAGTAGAGACATACAGTTTCTTTTTGAGTAATTACAGATTTGAAAATTCAGGTTTTGCAGCAGAATAACACAGACTTTGTTGGATGCCATTATCTTTATACAAAGCTTTCCCCCTAAATATATAGACTAAAAAGTGTAAGAACTTAGAGGCATGACAATAAAACCTGCAAATTTGCTAACCTGTAAAGAGAAAATAACTGCAATTTCTCTGTGTGATAATTTTCTGAGCCCATCTGAAATTCTGAAATGTTTTAGATTCTGGAACTATCACTAGAGCAGACTTTTCATTTATAATTACATAGCTTTTAAGCTTTTGCTTCAATACCCAGAGTAAAAATTTTATTCACACATCTAATTGCTTATTCCGTCTAACTCAGAGAAGTACCATGCTCCCAGTCATGCTCCAGTGGACACAGCTTGGCAAGTGCTTCCAACAAACTTCACCTTACTCCTGAAGGAACCAGGCATTCCCCAGGCGGGCAGAACCTAGTAAATCAACTGTAGTGTTAATCAATAAAAGTATTCAGCCTTCCAAGCAAAACCTGTTCATTACAATATGTAACAAGGAGCTGTTAGATGTACTTTTGACACAGTTTAAAGAGTAAATACAGTTGTGGCCCTGAGTCTTCTGCCACTTTACTACAAGGAACATTAGAATTTCAGATGAGAACTGAGTTAAAAGATATTCTCTGAGAGTCTGCCCACTGGTGAGTGGGAAAAGAACATGGGGAGAATAGGCAGTTTCCATGTGACACACGATATCTCCAATAGCCCCATTTATAATTCAATGTGACCTTGTATGTAAAACCATTTTCCAATTTAAATGTCATTCAAGGATTATATCTGGTTCTTAGCTGTCTCTGTAGAGTACCTTTTGCACTCTGTTAACCAAATTCATTCAATGACACATACGTTTATTCTCCTTAACACATTCGTGTGGTTGAATTGTTCATTGTGTGCTTCTCTGACATAGGCTTTAAATTAATGAAGGAAACTTTATTAAGAATCTATCCTAATTGTACAGCAATCAATTGGGTAACAGACCTTAACTATGATGAAGTTTTGCTATGAGGATCCACATACATTATTAGCTATTCGAGCAGCAGTCAGAGGCAACAGGCTCTGAGACACAACACTAAAGTTGTCATGCGTGACTGGTTGGGGCACTAGAGAGCCAAGGTGACATAGCTTACCTGCTGGGACCTCTCATTGGCCTTGATTTGAGTTAAGTGCATCACTATTTCAGTATTATCTCTACACTAAACAGAAACAGGAATCCCAAGGACAAAACCAATGAAGGTGGTCTGCCAGACCAAAACTTTACAGTGGGCAAAACTGAGGGATCGTTCAAAGTTAATTATGTTACTGTAGTATTTCTTAAGTAAAACATTGACCCTGAATTCTTACTTTTGCAACCAAAGGAAATACAAATAATGTCATGTGCGAAATAAATAATGTCATTTAGCCTTAGTCTCTATCAGGCATCTGCATTTCTAATTCAGTCCTAGGGCCATTGGCTGACATTTGACCTCGATCTGTGATTGACTTTGTGAAGTCCTTGATGACAATGTTTCCTTTCATCTGTTGCATTCTGTTGGTGAGGCTTGCCTCTGAGCTTTCTGATTTCCATTCCCTGTTAGACCTCAGTTTGGCTTTTCTTCATTGATTTTATTTCCATAATCAGTCTAAAACAGTTTTCTTCACTTCATCCCCCTGTGTTTTCATAGATTTTTTAAATGTATTTATTTTATAATTTAAGGTCTTTGATTATATTAATAATAGCTATTTTGAAGTTCTTTACTCCAGTCTCATGAAGACACACTGTCCCGGCATCATTTATTGTGTTTTTATTTTGATGTTTGGCATCTGGGTTTTGGATGATTATAATTCTAGGTATTTATGTCAATCTGGTCTGGTCTTATCTTTCCTGACTGGGCTTTCCATTCCCTGGTTTATGTTGCTCTGTCTGGATCTTAGGGGTATGTGGTCACTGTGAGGTAGGCTTTGGAATCTAGATTTTGGGAGCTAGCATGCAGGAGTGCATATGGGCTATGTGGCCAGAGTGCTGAGTCCATGGAAAGGAGGTAAGCTTCATTGCTAAGAGAATCTGACTCTGGATGCTGGCTAGCTAGTAGTATAG
>JANHMN010000017.1:9444922-9516950 GCA_030674055.1 Rhabdomys pumilio | reverse complement strand
ACACCTAGTTACCCCAGCACATTTTGTTGAGGATGCTTTTGAAAAGGACAACATAGGTCCCAATTGTCTTCATGTAAGGACCCTGTTTGTTTCTATTTAAGGACCAGGCCTGATTTCAGACAAAAAGGCCATAAGGTACGAGCTCCAGGAACAGACAGACCCCAAGTCCCAGAAACTAGGCCATAAGACATCAGCTCCAGGAACACACTATAAAATCTAGAGCAAGATCATAAAATTCCCTCCTAAAAATAACCACAAAAATGGAAAGATATCTTATCTCTGAATGGGCCATCTGTGCTGGACAGCCCTTTTCATCATATGGTTAAAAATTCACAGCACAGAAATGCAGACCACTGATCATCTGTAATCTCCCCAGCACCCACCAATGAAATTTTAGATTACATGATCCTTCTAGACAGTTCTTCCAGTTCTCTATAAGAAGACTTCATGTGCCTTTGTCTGGAGTTACCATTTTAGAGAATGGTTGACCCTTGAATGCTGGATAGTGCAAAGTAAATGCTCTTTATTTTTGCATACTATCTGAATCTGGCATCTTCATTCAGTGATTTTTGGACTCTTACACTTTCTTTTTTCCTAATCTATGTTTTTGAGTCTTTGTCAAATATTAAGTGGACGAAGTTAATGTGTGCTTATATTCGAGTCTTTAGTTTTGTTCTATTGGCCAACTCCATGCCGGGTTATGTGCCAATATCACATTGTTTTTATAACTTTGTCTCTGTGTTATATCTTAAGGTACTGGGACAGTAGCACCTCTAGCACTGTTATTTTGCTCAGGATGTGTTTGGCTTTGGGGAATTTTGTCATTCCATATGAATTTTCAAATTAATTATTCTGTTACTGTAAAGAATGAGATGAGGATCTTGATGTGATTGCGTTGAGTCTGTAAAGAGCTTTTGGTTGAACAGTCATTTTTATGCTACTTCGATCTATCTGCGAGCATAGGATATCTTTGGGTTTCTAGGTTTCTCAAACTTTTTCTTCAGAGATTTCAAGTTCTTAGTGTAGATTTAATCCTTTGTGTTTTATTTTCTTGGAGGCTATTGTGAATGCAGGTGTTTCCATGATTATTTCTGAATGTTTGTCTTTAATGTATAGAAAAGGTATTGATTTGTGAAAATTGATTCTGTATCCTAAAACATTGCTAATTTCAATTTTCTAAAAGTTATTTTTTTTTGATAGAATTTTTGAGGCCTCTAAGGCGTAGTATCATGTCATCTGCTAATAGGGTTAGACTGATTCTTTTCCTTATTGTATCTTTAATTTTATTTTTTTGCCATATTGTTCCAGCTGGTACTTTGAGCACAATGTTGAAAATGCATGGGAAGAGTGGACCTCCCTGTCTAGTCTCAAATATAGTGTGATTGTTTCAAGCTTTTTGCCATTTTAGATTATGTTGGCTGTCAGTTTCTTGTATATACTTTTATTATTTTGGAGTATGTTCTATCTCACCCTGCATACTGTGAGACTTTAATCATGAAGGCATGTTGAAATTTGCCAAAGCATTTTTATACTTCTATGGAGATGATCATGTGATTTTATCTTTGTGTCCATTTATGTGGTATAAACACTTAGTGACTTCTGTATTTTTAACTCTCTCTAAATTTCAAAGAGAAAGCCAACTTGGTCATGGTTTAACCATTTTTTTATGTGTGTTTGTATTCTTTTTTCAAATATTTAATGGGGTATTTTGTTCTATATTTATTAGGAATATTGGCCTGTAGCTTTTTTCTTTGTTGTCTTGTTACGTCATTTGAGTATTAGAGTAACAATGTTTTTAGGGTGTTTTTATTTTTTATTCTGTTCTTATTTTATGAATAGTGTAAGAAAGACTGGTTATATATTTGAATATCTCATAGAATTCTGCTATGAATTAATATATTCCCTCATCTTCCTTTTAACTGCAAGATTTTTCTCTGGTATTTCAATTTCTTTGTTGACTCTACTTAGGTGGCTGACTTCTTCTTGGTTAATTTTGGTGGCCTGGTTGGATCTAGAAAATTATCAATTTGTTGTAGATTTTCCAGTCTCATGAAGTACAGGTTTTTAAAATATTTCCTCACAATATTCTGAATTTCTCTGGTGTCTGTTGTAATGTTCCACTGTTCACTTCTGGCTTTGTCAATATGGGTCATCTTTTTATTTTGGTAAATTGCTCAATTTTGTGTTCTCAAAGAGCCAGCTCTTACATTTGTTGTCTCTTTGTATTGTTTCTTTGTTCCCATTTTGTTGGTTCATTCTTTCTTGCTATATACTGGGTTTAGACTTGGTGTGTTCTTGTTTTGCCACCTTTTTGAGTTCCATCATTAAACTCTTTATTTTGCTCTTTCTTAATTTTTAATATAGACACCTAGAGTCATAAATTTCTGTCAAATGTGTTCCCAATATGTCCCAGAAGTTTTATTGTGTTTTCATCTCATTTATTCCTAACAAGTGTTTTTTTCTTTCTTGACTTTTTTCTTTACCCAGTCATTATTTATATTAATGAGCTATTTAACCTCCATATATTTGAATATTTACTACAGGTTATTTGCTGTTATTTTTCTGCTTTATTTCATTGGAGACAGATAGGATATGAAGTGTGATTTCAATCTTTATTTTAATTTGTACAGATTTGTTTTGTGTCCCAGGATATACTTTGTCCTAAAAAAGCTCCCACGTGCTGTTAAATAAAATGTGTACATATTCTTTAGTGTTTGAACAGAATATAAGGTACTTATTCATTTAGTTTATATGATGTATGGTGTAATTTAATGTTGATATTTATCTGTTTATTTTTGTCTAGATGACCTGTCTATAGGAATAATTGGGGTATTGAGGTCACCCACAATTAATGGACTAATGTTATTCTGTGTCTTTAGTTCTTTTCTGACATTGATTGCACCTGAGTTTGGTGAATGTATACATGTGAGAATAATGTCTTCTTGATTAACTGTTCCCTTGATTAGAATAAAGTTTCCCTAAATATTTTTCTGGTAAATTTTGATGTCTATTTTGTCAGATATTATGAAAGTCTCATTTGACTGGAGTACTTTTACCTATCCTTGTACAATAAGGCAGTGCCTCTCTTTCAGAATAAAATGTGTTTCTTTTAGGCAGCTTAGATATAGGTTTTCTTTTTTCTTGGTCCATTTAATCAGTCTTTGTCTTTTCACTGAAGAATTGTGTCAACTGATGTTTAAAGATAGAGAAATACATGTGGTCATTATGTTGATTTTTGGTGTTATTTTGTTCTCAGTGCTATTTTATGTTTTAGTTATTATGGGTCCTTTTCTCCCCACAATCTCTCTGCTATGATCTTTCCTCTCTTCAGCCTTTCTGTACTTTTTCTTTTTAGGATTTGTTGGATGGATATAATTTTTTAGGCTATTTATATTGTGGAGAATGTTTCTTTCTCCTTCAATCATGGCAGACTTTTGGTGATTGTATTATTTTAGGCTGACTGTCATAATCTTTTTGGGCCTGTAATACATTGTTTCATGCTCTTCTGCCTTTTAAAATTTTCACTGAGAAATCAGCTGATATTCTAATGAAGTTGTCCTTATATGGGAGTTATGTTTTTTCTCTTGCAACGTTCACTAAACTTTCTTTGTTATGTATACTTAACATTTTAACTATGATATGTCTTGGAAAATTTTCTTTTCTGGTCTTATTTATTTGGTCTTCTGTGTGCTTCTTATGTTTGTATAGGTGTACCTTTCCTTAGTTTGGGGGAGGTTTTCTTCTATGATTTTGTTGAAAATATTGTCTATGTTATCCATTTGAGTTTCTTCACCTTCACCTATGGTTATAATTCTAATTCAAAAGTTTTTGTTTTGTTCTCATGGTGTCCACCATTTCCTGTGTGTTTCTTTCCTGTGATTTTTTTCTTTTTCATTTTATATTTCATGCATCTTTTGAAAAAAAATTTCCAGATATTCTATTTAATCCTGGCTACCTGATATTCTGTTTTCTGCTTGATTCATTCTCTTATAAGGCCTTCCTTTGAGTTTCTAGTTGGGCTTTTGGGTTTTCAATTCCATCTTCATTTTATCTTGAGTCTTCCTTAATATATCTATTTTTTAATGAAGTCAGATTTCAAATCCTAGATCATGTTTATCATTTTGACCCGTCTTTTACTTATGTTTTCTGGGCATCAATCAGGCATTTATTCTCCCTAAACTCATTCTTTTGGCCCTTGATCTGTGTGTGTGTGTGTGTGTGTGTGTGTGTGTGTGTGTGTGTTTAATTCCTTGAATTTTTGAGGAGGTTTATGATTGATCTTTTAATTCCTTTGTCCTGGAGTTCATCTAGGTAATTTTTATTAGCAAACATTTCTATAGGGCTGGTATGTTTTGGAGAGCAGATACTGGCTTGATATGACTTTCATATTGTTGGTATTCCTGTGATGAGATCTTGGTATGTAAACTTCCTTTGTTAGTTTTAAATTTGATATGCATAAAGCAGGGTTGGGGAGAAAAGAGAATGTGGGGAAAAGTTTGGACCTAGAGGTTGGAAGTGGCTTGAATAGCTACAGTCAATTGGGCCAAAGAGAGTGCACTGGTATAAAGAATGTGTTTCCTGTTCCAAACGGGGTGAGGGGTTGGGATAGATGCATGTGATTGGGCATGTTGTATATGATGTGGGATAGTCCTATGCTTTGATGGATAGGTATGAAGAATATTGGTTCAAGCCTGCAGTTTTTCTGTAGTGAAGGCACAGAAAGTCAAACTAGGTTTGTACACTGGTTATGGGTCTTAGGCTAGACTTGGTAGGTTGCAAAAAAGGTGCTGATGAAGGGGTCAAGGGTGCTCACTAGGATAGAGCCTGGAAGAGGATGAGGGAAGTCTGGGTATGGAGTGAGATATAAATGTATCACTAAAGGCCCTAAGGATACAAGCAGGTCAAAAATATTTTTGTACAATTCAAAAGGTATTTGAGTGACTAAAATAAATTTCAAAATTTTAAAGGTAAAATGGAACTTAAAATGTTTGAAAGGATAGGCTCATCAAAGAAGACAAAAAAAATGAAAGAGAGGACTGATAGTGGAGAGGAATGAATTACAGTACTAGAAACACATACATGTAGAATAAAAAAACACAACACCACAGAGAAAGAGGTGTGTGTGTGTGTGTGTGTGTGTGTGTGTGTAAAGTCGTTATCATTTCTATTAAGCCATGAAAAACAGGGGATGTGAAACGAGAGACAACACATCCATAACCTTTACTAGATCTTTCCATAGTGATAGAATTCTTTGGGCAAGAGCTCAGAACTATGAGAAGAAATGAAGACAGAAAACATGTTGAGAATGAAAAATTAAATATATAAATGTACTAAATAATTGCAGACATTGAGACATTAAAGTGAATACTAACTAAGGTAAGGAGGCTAGTGTCTGTGACATAGGGTATGTGAATTCAAATACAGAAAATAATAAAAATTATTTAATACATGTGACTATTGAAGTAAATGACTATGTTGGTTTGAATGAAAATGGTTCCCATAGAATTCTATATTTGAATTGTTGGTCATTGGTTGATAGCAATCCTTAAAAAGGATTAAAAGATTCAATCTTGTTAAAGGAGGCATATCCTGTTTGCATCTTTAAGGTTTCAAAATCCTATGCCTTCCCAGTTAGTTTGCTCTGTCTCGTGATTCCTGTCTCGAGAGGTAAGCTCTCAGTTACTGCCCCAGTGCCATGGCTATTTTCATGCTACCATGATAGTCATTAACTCTAACCCTTTGAAACTATAAGCTCCAAACAAAATATCTTTTTTTTTCTGTAACTTCCCTTGGTTATGTTGTCTTGTCACAGCAATATAAAAGTGACTAATGCAGTTGCTGAAGGAGAGAAATGGACCAAATATCCAGATGAACAGCACTGAAGTTCATTGGCTGTAAAGTCGGAGGACTTATTTCTGTACACACTGAAATTTCTTTTCTTTTCTTTCTTTCTTTTTTTTTGTTTTGTTTTCTTTTTCAAGACAGGGTTTCTCTGTGTATCCCTGGCTGTCCTGGAAGGCTGGCTTCGAACCCAGAAATCCGCCTGCCTCTCCCTCCCAAGTGCTGTGATTAAAGGCGTGCGCCACCACTGCCCGGCTACTGAAATTTCTAAGACTAACAACTGGATAGTTTGTCAGAATAGTTGTGCTGTAGCTAAAACCATTTGGAAATGAACAGTGGTACCTTGGAGGTAATCAGATGATTTAATAAAGTTGACACCAGCTATTGACTTGAGATTCAGAGATGGGCACTTAATGGAAGATACTTGTATTATTTGTACTTTGTTAAAAAAAAAATACTTGATGAGATCTTGCCATTTAAATTCTTAGTTTCTGTTGGTTCTATTGTAAGAGTAACACTACTTTGTGCTTTGACCTTGATATCACCCACTTCATGACACACACTGCAAGTACACTTCGGTATATCCCAAAGTAGCTAATTGTGTTCACTCTTCAAAAATTTTAGAGTATCTAAGGAAAAAGTGGTTTCTAGGAAATAATTCCTAGTGTAGCAACAGTACCATCCTATCACTGTTGTGAAATTCCTGAGTCAGTATATATATTATTTTTGGTCATTTTCTTCAGAGCTGATAATAAAATTAAAAAGACAACCAGTAGAACTGTGAAAGAAGAGTCGTATTTCTATTTTATTCTAGAATATAAAAGTCATAAACAAAGTTTAGTATTAGTCTAGAGGCTAGAAACTAGCCTTATCAACTCTTAACACAATCTTCTTGCATTTGCCGAATTGATGCCTCCAAAAGTGAAGATCTGCTTGCATTTTAGAACAAAGGATAGCAGTGTCATTAATAACTGGAATGTAAAATCTTCTGTTTTAGCAAGCTACACACAAGATATTCATTGCTCTGTATAGCTCATATAGAGAAAAAGAATAGACATATTCATTTGGAAATTCTGCACTCTGGAACACAATTCTAAAATAAAGGGAATGACATTACAAGAATTCAAGTCATTTTGACAGAGAGAGGTAAAAGAGGAAATGTCTAAGTAACAGAAAGCAGTTAAAATCTCCCTTAGAGAACTATAACTTCTATGGCAGGCACTTAAAAGAGAGATAATAATTTGTGTAGAAAGTGAGTTTGGCAGAGCTAAGGGAATAATATATCCTTTCAATCTCAAATATTATCTCCTTTTTGATGCTGAGTCTTTCTTACAATATTAACTGTTCATATTATTTTTTTCTTCATGACCTTGACTACCCTGTGGGAAATTATGAGCCTCATCTTCCTATGTCTTGAATAGTAGGGTAATTTATCTTGTAGAGATGTCACTGTAAAAAATGTCTTCTTTATTACTTAAAAGCTAAGTCATTGGGGGAAAAAAAACTAATACCACATTAGGAAGATGTGAAATCAATTGAGAGCATGAATAATTTTAGGAGGCAGAATACTTTAGAATGTAGTAAGTCTCCTTGCAGTGGGGGTTTTGAGAACAAATGCAGAGAGGTCTATAAGGTAAGTTAGTCTTGAGCCTGAACATTGATTTCTCCTTCTGCAATACATTTGCCCTTATAATTGCATGTAGACACAACCCACAGTCTCATCACATCAAGCTTATCATGTGGCCATTTACCCTTTACTTTCCCATTAGATTTTGAGATCTGAATGGCTCACTGACTATTCCTTAGGCACTTGTTTTTCTTAACAATAACTTCTGGGAGTTGTGTTTCCCCCACTGTGCTAGTTGACTGTTAAGTAACTTGTTCTTTAATCAAAATAAGTAAGTTCTTGATACTTCAATTTTTTGTCTTTATACATAAAATATCTTGAGCCTTACTTCTCTGTATGAGAAGAATCAATCTGATCCCCAGATTAATCTTAAACCCTAGTGCTTTTTTTCTGATAACATTTGTTCTAAGATACTGGGGTGGAGGGAAACCAACCCTGTGTTCACATGAATGCATAATCTTTGAAAATTTTTAAAAATGAAACTTTGCTTTTTATTTTATTCTTTAAAAAGATTTCTCAGGTTATGTACTCTTAGACTGTATACAACTTTTTTTGACTATGGCAAATTGAGTATAAGTCCTGAGTAGTATCTATAAAAATGTAAACAAATTGGGCATTTGGATTTCCATGATTTAAGTTTCTTACTAAAGACCAGAAAATTCAAGTCTATATGTTAGTTTACATACCAGAAGTCCCAACTTGTTTATCTATAAAATTAGAAACAGAATCCAGTTGTCTTAACCTCAAGCTAAGACTGGCTTTTTGAATATGCAACGATAATTATTAATCTTAATCTTTTATCATGGCAACATTTTATTTTATAGCATACTTGTATTGCATATAGTGGTGGGAATCTTGAAGACATTTTAACATACGTATATTATGTCCTTCCACCATGTTCTCGTCACATCTCCTTACTTTAGCTTTTCTTGAGTCAGCCTTCCCATTAACCCACTTGGGTCTCACATACAGTTTTGCTTCTACCCTCATGACATACATACATACAAGAATTTACATGTCGATCTAAATGAATGAATGTGAATATGTTTTTGTTCTTCTCTGTCTTCTAAAAACTGTATGTTCATTTCATGTGCTCACTTATTTATCTAGGTATTTGATTTCCTGGTACTCAGGTTTCACAGTTTTGGGTATATTCCACATATACTCTGTTAAATATGTAGTTAGCAAAGACTGTCTCCCGAGGTGAAGGCTACCTTTTCCTAACTTCTCTGTCCCTTTTCTAAAAGCGAAGGGTTTCACAGTCCATGCCATCCCATTCCTCCATCTAACGTTAATTTCTGAGCTTCTAGAGTATTGCCAGAAAATATCTGCTTATGCCTATTTCTTGAAATGTTTTCCTTTTTTTTTCTTAAATAGTTTTAGAATTTCACATCTTGCATTAAGGTCTTTGACTCATTTGGAGTTCTTTTTCACAGGATGAGAGGGTGAGGAATCAGAATCTAGTTTCTTTCTTCTGTATATTTATAAAACATAATAGTTTAATTTAGAGTATAATAATTCAGAGTGTAATCATCTAATAGTTCAAAGTATGGTGTAATTTATACTCTGGATGTAGCTAATGGCTGTATGAAAGACTTTTCATGGGGAGACCACACACACACACACACACACACACACACACACACAAACACAAACACACACAAACACACACACACACTCACAAACGCACACTCACAAACTCACACACACAAACACACACACATACACACACACAAACACACACACACACATATACACACAAACACACACACACACAAACACAAACACACACACATATACACACATATACACACATATACACACACAAACACACACACACACAAACACACACACACACACACTACTAACCCCAGAGATAGAACTCATGAGAGACTAAAATAATTGAACCAAAGCACAGCTTTTTGGATGAATGGGTTTTATTGAGGTTGTTAGTAGGAGTATGGATGAGAAATTAGTAGCAGTAGGGTTGACTCAAAATTATGTGCTTATGTTTTTATCACTAAAAACTCATGCCAGTATGGGGTGACATTGGTGATAACTCTTGAAAGGTGTATCTCTTAACCTCTTTCACAACTTGCAGGCAGTTGTACAGGTCCATGAGTCTCCTCTTAAAAACATCTGGCAAGAGTCACCTCCTCCAAAAGCTGTTTTCTGCAGAAAGTTCTATCTTGAATCTTGCAAAGTTAGCAGCTTTCCATGTGAAGTTTGTTTTTCTTGAGAGGCACATGTACCTCCGATTTCTCTCTAGGAAAGAAGTTTCAGTTAGGAAGTAATTGTTATACCACAGGCACAAAAGCGAAGTGAGAAACAGTAAGGTGTACATTGAATAATGTGGGTGCTCTCTAAATTTTAAGTTGCTTTAAAGTATAAACCTTTCTTATTTTCATACAATTCTTTCTTTTCATAATTGCAATCCCCCTACTTCTAACAACAGACTTTTTCTGCTACCAAGAAAGTTCATAAATTAAAAAATTCAAGTTAATACTATAAAATTGCATGTGAGAAAGATACATTTTCACATCATAAGATATTTTAGGCATTTGATTGTTTAATTGACCATATATTTATTTAAAATGCAGAGTGTGCTATAGACTAATGACACACATCTGCATGTTCTACAATTGGTCTTTTGAGATTCTCTAACTCTATTTGACAAAATTATTATTATAGCCTTTCCTGTTCATGCAAATAACTTGGAAGTGGCATTAAGTATGCAGCTTAAATTTCAGGTTTGGTCAAGCTTTTAAACAGACTTAGTAAAATGACTTCAAATCAGTTTTTAATAACTTCTGCATAATTTAGTAAATTATAACATTAAATGATCAAACTCAATGCACGAAATTTTAAACAAGTGTTGTTACTAAGAATTCATTCAAACAAGCAAATATCTTGATAGCAGAACACTGGATATGAGAAGTAGTCTAAGTATATGGAGATACCATAAATAGAATAAGGGAAATATAAAAATTATTTTAGATAGAATAATAGAACTACGGAAAGTAGTCCACATTTCTGGAGATATTTATAAAAGCAGAATAAGAGAAAATTTTGTTAAAGTTCTAAGTTGTTTATGGAATTCGGTGCTTTTCCAACTTTATCTTTTTTACCATTTTATATTGTATTGAAATGAACATAATGTTTAAATAAATAATAAAAAATAGGAAAACTTTATAAAGTTCAAGTTATATTTTGCTTCAATTTGTGATTAATGACTATTTGGTATATTTGGTGTTTGCTAAATTAAAAATATAATTGATAACAATTTCATATTTGTGAAGGAAAAGAAATGAAAGAAAAAGCTGTCTGAAATTTAGCAAAAGATACAGTTAAGAAGGAATATTTATCATAATAAGAAGTTATTTTGTTGATACCTTTACTCAAGAAAAAGTTTGTTAAATTAAAAAATAATGCTACGATAACCTGTGATTTTAGCAGAAAATAAGAACATAATTTTTATTAACAGTATTAAGAATATAAAAGGTTTTTGAGTGGGGAGAGGTGACAGGCATAAAAAATGTCTTTTGAAAGTTATATCAAAAGCTATATCTTCAAAAGGTTCTATGCAAGCCAAAACATCATTTTACAGGGTTTCAAAGAAATAAGATGAAATGTGATAAAATGGAAATCTAATGGATCAAATTAAGAAATTGCTATTAATATCAGAGATCACACCCATTACAGTGACTTTGAAAATCTGTCTTTGCACATGACAGGCTGTGTGAAATGTGACTTAGACCTGTTTATCTGTAATTAGATTGGTAGGCTTATATAATGGGGTTAGAAATCGCTCTTGTATCTATGAACATGACTTGTAATTTCATATCAAATTTTTTCGACCAAATTACTTTTGAAATTGACAGCTCATTTTAAGCTTATGGCCCATAAAAATCATCGATCAGAGTAGTGACATTGAAACCTTGTTCCAAAAATTCTATAACGTTGTATTGGATAAAGATACTTTCTTCATAAACATAAAATGTCATAATTTTAAAAATGGAATTCTACATCTTTGAAACAATTTCTAAGTAAGAGTCTTAAAGGAAAAGTGGATGGCAAGATACAGGCTGCTAGTCTGCTAAAGGAAGGGAGAAAATAGAACCAGTGAAAACATGACAACAACACAAGTATCATTTCCCTTAAATCCCATGTAGCACAAGTGGACTCATCCAATTAGTAGGATAACTAGTCTAAAAATCATGCTAATTTCATTATCATCATCATCATAGTTATTAATCATTTTATTAGTTTACATTTCAAATGATAATTCCCCTTCCCGGTTACCCCTCATACTAATTACTTAAAAAACACTGTTTTGTTAAGGTCAACTTTTAAAAGGCAGGTAAAAGGCCACATAGAAATGAGCCTGGCATCTACTGTAACAAAACGTTTGATACTGCCATTCAGTGTCCCTGCTGTTATATTGTACGACTTATATTCTGAAAGCTTGATGGGAGATTGGAAGGAAAAATATATAATTTAAAATGATTTCTCAGAGCTATTTTCTTTGACATGCTGGTAACAAAAATATGTGATTCTTTTCTTCCAAAACTCTTGAGAAGTTTTTGGATGACTCATTTACTTCTCCATGTAATCAGCAGTATGGTTCTTAGCTATATACTTATTAAAATGTTGTATCCACTCTTTTACCTTAAATTGCTAATGTTTATATGGGCTATTTCAAATAATTTTATGATTTTTAGATCAACTTTATTTCATTTTTTGACATTTAGTACAGAATTGACTTTTACCTAATGTCTATTACATCATTCACACCTACGAAATGTATTTAGTTATTTACACTAAACTCCACATTTGTGTGCCCTTTCCTGCTTTTATCTATTCATCATCATTTCCACTTTCACTTTTATTGCCTTCTGTGGTTTTAATTTATTAATTTCATTGACTGGTTACTTTCTCACTAATATAATTATTTGTTTGTGTTTGGTCATTCCAAGACTTGCTACATAAATATTTAAAACAATCTGACATCTCCCCAGCACCTTAAACTAAGTTATGTATAGTGTATAAAATGTTGTAACATACAGCAAGCTCTTCTCTACTGTCCCTCGTGCCATTGCATGTATCTTATATCTTATGCAATGTTCACTGAATATATTGTTTGGCTTGCAGGTCTACTGTTACCTTTGTATTAAAATTAAAGTGTTCTTTTGTTTGCACACATATGTTATTTAATTTACAAATCGTTTTTGGCTTACTATTCTTATCATTCTTTATAATAGCAAGCAATATAATCTATAGGTAAGTAAATATCAAGTCCCCTTTATCCTTTCAGGAGAATTCCTGTTCTTTTCACTACTAGAGGGTAGAATTTTGTTCTGAAAACGTGTTTTTATAAATGGTTAATAAATTGTTAATGACAAAAATTTTTACATGTTGTCTATACTGCTTGTTTTGTTGTTAATGTTAAAATGATAATTTTATTTCTCCAGGTTTTCCTGCTGAAATCAAAAGTATAACTAAGTTAAAATAAATTTAAAATTAAGAAAGATGAGAAAAATTATGATAATTGTGATACACTACTCTAAAGCATTATTACATTGAGAACAAATACTCTTTCTGAACCAGTTGTCTACTTACCAATAACACTGATTCAGTGAACTTAGGTGTATGCATGCACACACACACACACACACACACACACACACACACACACACACACACAGAGAGAGAGAGAGAGAGAGAGAGAGAGAGAGAGAGAGAGAGAGGCTTCACATGGACACAAATAAACAGGCTTCAAGCACATCTATATACACACAAGCATCACACATTCATGCACACACAGGCTTCACATTCATATGCACACATATACAGACATACATGTGTATGCACTCACACACACATACTAGTTTTCTATTATTTCTATAAGGCATTCCTATAATGCTTACCAGCTCTCTGACAAGTGAAAATTACTAATGTTGAGAAGAAATGAGACTCCTGTGGTCAATAACTGAAAACTGGTTTCTGAAAAATTTTAGACTTATATTTTGAGGATCGTGTTTTGATATTCTGCTCAGTTTCACCTCAAATTTGACATTCTCCACCCTCAGTTTAGGACTTGAGTGCATGATATCACCCCTAGAAAATGTCTGACAAATTTATTAAGAAAACCACTGCCCTTGATCAGGAATAAATTTTAAATAGCTGTTTGACAGAATTACCTAAAAAAAAAAATATAGGTTCTACATACATACTTAATGAACGATTAATTATGCCTTTTCATATCAGTGAAATTGTATTTAGCAAGAATATCTCACTGGAATTGAGTTTAACAAAAGTCCTAAATGAGAGAGATAAGGGCTTATCACAGACCACAGAGACTGTCTTACATAACCAAAGGCAGTCTATGAAATCTAGACCTAAACATCTTGACTTAAAGGCCTTTATTTTCAATTTGAAGTTTTACCATCTCACTCCTTACTGAAGGAAGGGATTTATTTTCATCATTTTAAATTTTAAACATAAAGAGAGATGTATTTACATAAATCATCAACCTTCTTCAAAGTCTCACTTGAGAGTAAACTTTTTCTTTCTATTTGCTTATTGTAATGAAGAAGACAAGGATGAGATTGGTTACACAGAAAGGTGTAGATTTTGATAGAAATTAAACAGAAAATGAGATTGAGGGTCCAAACATCAGAGATATGAAAAACACTTCACCTAAAAATCATCTGCAATGAAAGATGTGTAAAATTCAAAATCCACAACAATTACAGTTAAGCCACTATATTAAGGAAAGGAAAATGTACTTGAATAACATGTTAAAAAAAATGAGCCTACCACCTCAGTGACGTCATTCATTCAGATTCACTGCACTGAGGCTTTTTACTGACCCATCATAAGCGACACAAGTGCTACTCACAGAACCAACACTCTATTCTCATATAGCCTTTCTTTGGGTTTCCAGGTCAAGAACTAGACCTTCTTCCTAGTATTTTATACAATATAAGTCACGTCAATGTTGAGATATGTTGAATTAATCTGTATTATCTCTTCTGCTAACAAGAATAAATAGTAGAAGCTGGTAACTGAGTATAAATGTTTGAATGTTTGTTAAATGTATTGATGAAGGGTTTACCATAGACACCAAAACCTAACAAAACTTTATTTTTTAAAATAAATAGTTGTCAATTAATT
The DNA here is from genome assembly GCA_030674055.1 of Rhabdomys pumilio. Lineage (NCBI taxonomy): Eukaryota > Metazoa > Chordata > Mammalia > Rodentia > Muridae > Rhabdomys > Rhabdomys pumilio. The sequence goes on along the minus strand of JANHMN010000017.1, from coordinate 9,502,306 downwards.
CTCTTGCACACTGAAAAAAATACAAAAGGAGATAAATTAACATAGAACACGTAAAGATCGTTACTAAACTCAGCATGAAATAAAAAGAGATCTTAGGAGGTTGTGAATTGAAAGTGAAATAATTTATTTGAACAAATAACAAATTTACAATGAGTTTACAATGAAAAGGACATTTATGGTTAGAAACCCAACTAGTGACATACAGACAAAAGCTTGAATTAGTTATGCTTGTGAAAAGGGAAAGAACAATAGCAGTTTACACAACATAGAGGGAGACCCAACATGAAAAGGGTTTCTAATTATCAAACAGATAAGCTGGTCAGTAAACACAATGAAACAGCACATTTGTTTTTCAAAGTTGAGAGAGAATTCAACTTCTACACAAAGCCTGATCTCATACAGCCTTTTCCAGAGGCTGGGCCAGTGAGTCTTCCTGACCCTCCCACCTACTCACTTTTGCCAGCTGTCCAGAGCTAGCCTATGTACCGCATCCAGTGCCCAGTCATAGTCTGGCTACCTCTGTCTTGTTTGTAACCAACTCTGGAAGCTCCTCCCTACTTAACCCTGCAACCAACAGACCTATCCCATCTCACATCAGACCATGTAAGCAAACCAGATTGCGGGCACAATCTAGGCTTAGACCTGGAGACACATCCTGTACAACAACCAGTTCCTCTGTCAACCTGACTTTATTTCACTCAATGTCTAGTCCAAATATCTCTTTTAACCATTAAATTTTCTAATATTTATACCAATAAGGACACAGGAGGTATAAACTGAGGTAAGAACTTGCGAGCTCAGCCAGGTGATCTTGTTTTCTTGACTATATACAAAAAACATATTTATAAGCCTGATTTTACTACTCTAAAACTAAATTAAACTAAACTAAACTAAACTAAACTAAACTAAACTAAACTAAACTAAACTAAACTAAACTCTTTGGAAATCTCTTTCTATCTGCATCATTCTACTGGCTAGTCTACTTTTCTCTTGAGCTCCTCTAAACCCAAGAGGATCTTTAATTTTCTTTTCTAGAACACCGTTTTACCTGTGTCCTGCCAGCTGCTTCTAGTTTGTTCCCATAAGCTTAAAGAGAGAATCCCTATCTCTTTCCTGAAGCTCCAACCATAAAGGATCTTCCAAGCTGGGGGTAGGGGTAGGGTGGGGGTGAGGTTCTATCAAAGGTAAATTGCCTATAAAAGAAGTCTCTAGCCCCTCCCTTGTACCCTTGGCAGGGCAGGCTGAGCCATGTCAGCATCATGGTGGTGGAGTTCCAAGTCATTTCACCTTACAATGGGGTAGCTTGAAGATTCCAAGCTGTCTTTGCCTCACAGAGCAAAGAACACAAAACCTCTTCCAAGAAACTTGACTGAAAATAGGCAGAACTTTCTGTTCATTAGCATTCCTATCTATGGAGGCTTTTAGAGGCAACCAAAGTACATTTTTCAGGACACACCTAACTGCATCTGACAAATGAAATATCTATTTAAGCTTTTATATTTTCTTAACAATTAGGTTTTCTATGTACAATAATTAAATGTCCTATAACACTCTCCCACACATCCTATTTTCTGCCTCAACCTTCTCTACCCATAAATAATTATAAGGCACACTCATCAGAATATCATCTAACTTTTTATTCAAGATCATATGAAAGCCAGAAGTGCCTGGATAGATGTTTTATAAACTCTGAGATACAACAGATGCCAGCCCAGAATACTATATCTAGTTAAGTACCTGTATATACTTACCAAGCCAGGATATCACCAGGGTCTCCTGATATGGTCAGAGAGAATTAAAACAACTGGGCTGTGCTGGAGGAGTTTCAGCAAGACTGAGGTTATGTAAAGCAATCAGACTTTTTATATACTTGTCAGAAACAGAATACAATGGCTATTTCCAGGGTGAATACAATGTCAATTGCAAGCTAGACAAAGCATCTAAGATTAATGTCTAAGACTAATTGTTCTGACAAAATGCTTTACTGACATCCAAGAAACACAAAGAAACACAGGAGGCCTGACTGCCTCACTGCCTGAGGCAGTGTCTCTGTTTAACAGGAACTGAAAGGCATATAATACCCCAGAAGTCATGGGCTCTATCCTGAGAAAACAATGATTCAAGTTTCTCAAGGCAGCTAGACCTGGCCAACTCCATGTTTCTCTACAATACTCATCAAAATTATCAGTCACAAAAAGATAAAGAAAAATATTCTGCTGACCCAGAATATTCCAGTACAACCACTGCCATTCGGGCCAGGCCAAGCTCCAGTGCTTAAAGTAAGCCAGTCCCCAAACCTACTCCATCTGTGAGCTACTGGACTGCAAGAAAAAGCTGGTGCTGCCGAACCAGATCTGGGAGCATGTCATCACCAATGAAGATTAAAACCTGAAGCATAGCTACAATCAGAGAAATCTTGGAGATGTTCTGTTATTTATAGTGCTTCAAACGCCAGAGGCCTTGAGCCAGACCATTGAGCTGTGACAAGGAATACTTGCATGTAGAGCTCTATTGTGAGAATAGAAATTGAAAGCAGCTTGAAACAAATAACAAAAATTCATGGCCAGTAAGACCATCAACAACATGTTGAATATAGCCATAATAAAAATATAAAGTCCCTCCAGGGCAGGGTGACCTGGAGGGTGACCAAAAATGAAAAGGTATGCAAGGACATGCCCAGTTCCTCTTCCTCCCTGTCTGGAAGGTCCAAGGTTTCTTGGTCGAAAATAACTAGCATGCCTTCCTAAAGAGAATCAGGAAATGTTCCTTCAGTTTCTATTTCTCAGCATGATCTCAGGAATGCTGGTATTAATTCTTCTATGAAATTCTGGTTGAATTCTGCATGGTCCATTTGATTTGTGATGTTATTTAACTCCAGTGTTTTTCTACCTAGGTTTTGTTTGGTTGACTTGACTATTGTCAAGAGTGCGGTTTTGAAGCCACCGTCCAGCAAAATGTTATTTTAGCTGTATGAGTGATTCTTCTTTGGACCCTGATCCACTTGTTTTGATACATAAATTTTTATGACTACAATGTTCTTTCAGTGGATTTTTCTTTGGTGAGTATTTTGCCTCCTTTTCTTATCTCTTCTGATTAGCTTTTATTTGAAGTCTGCTTGCTTTGTGTTCATTTGTTTAGAATACCTTTTTTAAAATCCCTTTACCTGAAATGATATCTTTATGTAATAAAAAGGCAGTTTTTTTTGATGCAGCTGATAAATGGATTATGGTTTTGAATCCAATCTGTTAGTCTGTGTTTTTTATTGGTAAGTTGTGACCATTAATTTTGATAGCTATCAGTGAGCAGCATTTACTGATTTCTTCTGCTCTTATGATATGGGTCTCCCTTCCTTAGATTTACTTATCTGTGGTTATATAGTCATACCATTTTTTTGGTTGTGACAAACCTCTTCAGACTGAAGTTTTCCTTCTACTGCCTACTGTAGAGCTCAGTTGGTAGATAGATAGTGCTTAAATATGATTTTACAAATAGTATTTTCTTATTTATTGACTATTTGGGAATTTCACAGAATGCACCCTGTAGACCTCATTTTCCACTCTTCCCATGTCTGCCCCACAATCTTGTGGTTTCCTACTCAAAAAACATAAAAACAAAACAAAAACCAAGCAAACAAACTAACAAAAAACAAGTTCAAGTTGTGTTGTCCATGTACTCACGGGAACATGGTCAAACTCCCAGTGGCCAGCCACTTAAAGAAAAGTGAGTCTTCTCTGATGCCTACCCCCACCAGTAAGTATTAGTTGTGAAGAGCTACACTTCACTGTCTGTATCACAATTTGTAAGGGTTCTCTTTGTTGGCTTCCTGTCTAGGTTGTTATTTCCAGGTGGAGGGGAAGACTAGGGGTTGGCACAGGAGCCTTCTATTTCTCTCCTCCTTAACTGTGAGCCTGCAGTCATTGATACCCACTGCAAAGAAAGCTTACTTTTTCATTTCAGTCAGCTAGGATATGGTTCATAAACTTCTACATAGTTTCTGGGAACAGCATTGACCAAAGATATCCACCTGGCCTCTAAAGTCAGCACTTGTCAAAGACCCCAGAAAGGTCTCTCCTAACAGTATGGCCACAGACACTAGCCTAGCTTCTGAAAGGACTTGTGGGCATCATGATGGCTTCAAGCCCCAGCACAGACCACCACAAACAGCTACATGGCCTTCCGTGATAATACAGACCACATACATTAACATACCCCCTAACTATGGACCTAGACATGGCCTGTGGTTGCACTCCACACCATGGAAACCAGCATGGACATCAGTATGGTCTCCTGCATCAGTACAGACCATAGACATCATCATAGCCTTAGGGGCTACATAAGACACAGACATAAACATTACATCTGGAATAAGAGAAGCCGTGAACTCCAACACAGTCCCTGGTGGATGCTAGGCTCACTGACGTCAAAATGGTTTCAGGAGTCCACACAGACCATAGATACCTGTGTGTCCTTTGGTGGTAACACAACATAGCCCCTGGCTATAGCAGAATCTCAGTGTCCTCCAGTGGAAACATGCACCACAGACATCAACATGACCTCAGGTGGCATAAACTGGTAATAAAGAATTTACCACATAATAAGACTGAAAGACAGAAATCACATAATCATCTCACTAGATACAGAAATAAATAAAATCTAAAACATTTTTATGATAAAAGTCCTGGAGAGACTATGCATATAATGGATACACCTCTGCATAGTAAAGGCAGTTTACAGCAAGTCCCTTAGCCAACATCAATGTGAATGGAGACAAACTCAAAGCACTTCAGATAAAGGCTAAGAGAAGGATGTACAGTCTCTCTTGTTCAATATAGTACTTGAAGTCTTAGAAAAATAAAATGCCTGTGTGTTATCTAAGAGCTATCAGAAGGAAACAGAATATTCTAATTATCTTTCTTTGCAGGTGTTATGATCTTATGTGTAAAAAGCCTTAAAATTTTCCATTATCCAAAGATGTATTATTTCAGGTCTAATAAAAAAGATGGACTGGTCGTTAAGTGATATAGATAACGTGGCTCTCTTTTCTGAGTCAGAAAAGTCACTCTGTCTCTACTGTGCATGACATTGCATTTGATTTAAATCATCTACATACTTTAATTAAGTGTAGGCATACAATAGTAAATAGGGAATTTTCTCAAGAAATTTACTTAAGGACAGTTTAATTTTACTGAACACATAACCCAAACCAGTTCAGGCTGGACTAACCTTTATAATCTCTTGAGGAGACATTAGGAAAGTACAGCTGAATATACTATCTAATTTTATGGTTATAAGGGTAAGAGAAAATTCTCCTGTCCTTTGGAGATTAGCATGCAAATATAACCATGCTGTAAGGACAATTACACAGTATTGGATGACCAATACTGGACATGTTATTGATGAAGTGACTACAGAACTGAATATGTTGAAGGGTAGACTTAACCCCAGTAAACCAGGCTCCAGTAGAAGTAAATGGGAATACAAGACAACAACTACCACTTTTCTCTTTTCCAAATTCTGGAAAACCTTAAACAGCTAGAAAGAGAAGTCAGGAGGCATGACCATGGACAAAGACTCTGGGAATCAGTGTGAGCTGTGGAGACCAGGGCCTGGAGTCTCCTGAAGTCTTCCCATTGTAGCTGTTACTGAGGTCGTCTGAAAGCCTCAGAAAAGCCTCTCAGTCTCTCCTAATCTGTACTCCTCCAAGACAGAGAAAGATCGAACTACGTATGTACAACAATTTTGCAGGAGTGGACACAGAAACTGAGGTAAAATTTCCTGATTACCCTGAAGGGAACTGTCACTGCCTGCTTCAAGGGCAACAATGTAGAAACTGAAAAATGTGTTAGTCTACTGAGAGCAGCTGTAGTAGAAACACAATACCAAAGATTAATTGTTTAAACTCCAGTATGAAGTGCCAAATCTGATATTATGGCTTCAGTAGGAGGAGTTGCAAATTTCACCCTTTCATTTGCTATATAAAATATCACAGGATTAAAGGACTCAGATCCCATTGATCAAAGATATAGTCCTGACTGACATGACAGTATTTTATATCCTAGTAATTTTATTATAGTTGCATTGGTATTGCTTTGTTAATTTTTTATTCTTTTAATCTTCATTACATAATCTCTTTGTGGTCCAACCATAGTTTGTATGTTATAGTAGTTTTAAATACTTTTCTCTTTCTCTATCATTCTAGTGTGTACTCTCAGCCATCCTCCCCATACACATACATAATTAAATTATAACATATAATTTTCTTCTCATTCAAGGTAAGAATGGTAAGGAAACAAGATAATCTCCTCTCTCACTTTTCTCTAGCCCTTTTTGAACTTAACTACAAAGGATTGGTGATCTTTAAACTCAGTAGATCCCCAAATACACCAATTTTCACCTCCTAACAGTTTCTACCACCTAATTTTTACTACTTTATCTAAGATACCTGGCTATTTTTACCCAGCCTCTTCCCTCCTATTTCTAACTTTAATAACTAGTATCTTAGTACACACAAAATGATCTCCATTTCTTTATCACTGATTTTTATACCACTTCCCTTTAACAACTATATTCTTTAAAGTACAGGTAATGCCAGTTAAATTATTGTTGTTATATGAGTAATTTGTGTTTTTTGTCTGGTTCCTTTCAGGAATCCTCTATCTCCAGAAAAAAAAAATTACTCGGCAGTTTGGTTATGACATATCACTGAGTGTGTGTGTGTGTGTGTGTGTGTGTGTGTGTGTGTGTACTACTTTTGGTTTAATAAGCATTTGTCCCCCTAAACATTTATCATTTTTTAAACATTTTTATTTATTTATTTTTTAATTTTTGAAACAGGGTCTCACACCCTGTTAATATTGGCTTGAATTTACCATATGGCCAAGGATGATCTTGGCTGTCAGGTATAGACAAGGGTTTACAGCTTCTTAATTTCTTACTAAATAATAAAAGAAAGGCCTGTGAAGTTTGCAAAGCAGCGAGGGAAGTTTATTTTAAGCAAAGCAGTAAGTAGTACAGATGAGAAAGAAACAAACTGTCAAGATTCATAGCAAGCTCCGTGAGTAAAGGTTATCTAAGGCACCAGGTTATAGCCAGAGTTGTATTATTTCAGGTCCAATAAAAAAGATGGACTGGTCATTAAGTGACATAGTCACTCTTTTCTGAGCAACAGATTAAGTCACTCTGTCTCTATTATGCATGTCCTCACATCTGATTTAAATCATCCACATACTCTAAGTGTAGGCATGCAATAGTAAATAGAGAATTATGCCAAGAAATTTACTTATAAACACAGTTTAATTTAACTGAACATAAAACCAAAACCTGTTCAGGCTATATTAACCTTTATAATCTCTTGAGGAGATATTATGAAAGTACATTGAGCAGACTATCTAATTTTGATGGCTATAAGGGTAAGAGAAAATTATCCTGCCCTTCAGAGATTAGCATGTGAGCAGATTCATAAAAGAGGAGGTCCTATGTTGTTAACAAATTGCCAATTGCTCTATTTAGAACACACACACACACACACACACACACACACACACACACATATATGTATATATACACATGCGCATGTAGTTGAAAGTCTTAAACTGACAAGTACATTATCATTAGAAAATTTTTGTGCAAATAGCTCAGACTAAGAGGAATTCCATGTTCCTAATCTGTTCCCTGTACTTGCCTGTCTCAGAAGCATGGGTTGTAACACCATGCCAAATTTTTGTATTTCTGAGTTATATCACCAGGCCTTACTTTTAACTTGTGCATAATTTCCTAGTCCTATTTCTACAAACTTTTGGTAGTTTCAAAGCCATTCATTAACATTCTACAATTTTGTAATGAAACACTTTCAAACTTGTTTCAAGGCAGAATTAAAAGTCAATTGTCATGCTATTGATGTTTTTTCTAATTTTTTTTTTCCTTCTGGTCAAGTGAGATCCTTTTCAGTGGATCAGTCTCATTGATTTCAGTATTATCTCGGTCAGGCTGCTGTGTTCAAAATGATAAAGCTTTATTTTAATGAGGGTTTTGATTATAGTTTTCACTTCAAAATCCCCATTCAGTTTACAAGGAATGCTTTGACTCTTTATACAGTTTGTTATTATTTCTGAGAATTTCTCTTTCATTTTTCTCGGTCCTGTTAGTCATTGGATGGAATATTTTTACAAAATGCTAATTTAAACTTCAGTTAAACACTCTTGTTATCTCAAATTTGATAGAAATTTTCTTTCGCTGTTTTTTTTTTTTCTGTTTCTTTATATGCCATGAAATTTTGTAGGCTTGCTATCCATCTTTCAAATATGAGATTCTGTGTCTTTTAAAATGCTATGGAACATGAATATGATTGTAGGCTAGAACAAAGAAGTAGGCTTCAGGCATGAACATGACTTTGGGCTAGGACAGGGAAGTAGGCTTAGATATCTTGATCATCCTGAGTAGCATCTTAGAAACAGTGATCATGGGAATGATCTTTGTTTATTGCCTTGCTTGCTCCTTGACTATTTGCATCTATTGTATTGCTAGTTCCTCAACCTAGAACTGACCTTAATACTTGCATCTAATTAAAATGGTATAAAAGCAGATTGAAAAAAAAAATACAACTTAATAAAAAAAATGCTAAGAAAAACGTTGTCATCTTTATCATTTTGATGTGAAATCACTCACTTGACTGAAACAGTGAGTTCTGCATCATTGTAAATGCTGTCCTTAAAGATTTATTGTAGTGTTTTGTGCTGTATGTGCCCTGTCTAATCTATGTTTGCAGCAGTGGATTAAGTCGTGGTTCACTTTTCAATGTCTGTGCAACATCCTTTAGATAAGATTCACTTATGTACATCTTAAGAGCAAACTCTGGAGTTCATAAATGATTTTATGGGTTTGCCACACATTTGCCTCTGTACATGTCTATTGGTGTATACTGACCCGTTTCAAAAATTTTCCCCCATCTTTTGGAAAGAAAAATGAGTTTTCATTTAACTGGAACTTCCAGGAATTGACCACATGTGTGTGAGGATGGCTTAAAGGGACGAGGAAAGAGAAAGGGAATACAATATCAGTAACAATATAGATGTTTCCATCCTCTTGGTACCGTGGTTTCTGAGAGTCAATTTTCCTTCTCCAGGATTTACATACTCCAGCTGCTTCTGTATACTTCTGCTTCTTCTACATTTATCAGTCTGAGTGGTAAAGTAAACAATAATGATTCTGCCCACACTTCTAAGTGCTATCATTTTTTTTTTCATTCCTCAACTAACTTACTCATGATTTCGTTTTACCAATGTCTACATATACTCTTGGGCTCTAGAATCATCATCGGGTCCAGCCAAGTGTAATAGCCGAGAAATGATGACAAACCCGTGTATACCCTGTTGATAATTCCTCAGAACTTTCAAGTAGCTGTCAAACTCACTCTGTCCCATGCTATAGCTGCATTTAGTGGCACAAAGACATCACTGTGTTCAACTCCACCTAATGTGGAACCTGATCCCTTCAGCTTGTGTATCACCCAGCAACATTCTTTTTACAACAACCCTAATATATGATGAGAGCAAGATTATTTCACTTATTTCAGCCATTTCTTTTTCACTACCCTTGGATGGAAAGTTAGCAACTGCCAGGAATCTTTTCATCCTGAAAACTATCTGTAAAGCTTGAAACTATGTTTTTTTCTTCAGCAACATACTGGGTGAAACAAGGAAAAATGTTCTAAAACATTACTTCAAACCGAAATGATTTTATTTAAAATAAATATGAAACATATTTTAAAGTTCAATAATTTCTCTATGGTATGTTAAGCTGCTATCGTTTTATTTTTTCTTTGTAAAAACCACATTCCATTTCTTTAAAAAAATCTTGTTAAATGTGCTGAAGCCAAACGCATTTGGATTACTGGAGCAAAACTACCATTTCTATTCTTAACTCCACATTTACTGAGAAACTGCCAGCACTTGCCCTGTGGCAGTGAGCAAAAGATATAAATCAGAATTCTTCTTCTCTCTATGGTTTCTTTATTCTTCCCTGCATGCTTTTACAGCTCCCCTTTCCCTCCTTCCTCTCTCCCTCCTACGTTTCTTTCCCTCCTCTCATTTGAGAAGATTGTTAAACATTTACAAGTGTATACTCCCAGTGGTAGTTTGAACATGCTTGGCCCAGGGAATAGCACTATTAGGAGGTGTGGTCTTGTTGGGGTGGGCGTGGTCTTGGTGGAGGAAGTGTGTCATTGTGGGAGTGGACTTGTAAACCCTCCTCCTACCCATTCTGGAGACAATCTTCCCCTGGTTCCTTTTGGAATAAGATGTAGAACTTTCAGCTCCTTCAACACCATACCTGCATGGATGCTGCCATGCTTCCTGCCTTGATGATAATGGACTGAACACTGAACCTGTAAGTCAGCCTCAATTTAATGTTGTACTTTATAAAAGTTGCCTTGGCCTTAGTGTCTCTTCACATGGAAACCCTATGGAAACCTTAACTAACACTCCTCCAAAACAGATAATTTTACTTCATAGGCAGAAAGCATAGAAAAATTTATATAATGGAAAAATTGCCAAAATAAGGATTAAAACACAGGTACATCTTATATAAATGCATTTCAATTTTGGAACTAAAATTTTCTTTAATAGAATTTGGTAGACAATTTTAAAATTATGCCTTCAGTTTCAGGAATTCTGTCAGTTTAAATTTTCTATTTAAAGATGAATTGATACTTTACAAATTGGTCCTAACTTGTGATATAATACCTTGAGTGCCCTTTCCAACCTCACAAGTCACATTTTCCCTGAAGTTGTTTATTTAATTGGAAGATACAGCTTATATGCTATTTATGCCCCAGTAGAAAACCAGATGAAATATGAAAAAGTATCATAGCAACTGTAGTACATTTGTTTTTATATAAGGTTCTATTTGAAGAGCCTGGGAACACACTTTATGTGCATTACCAAGAGGCATTACAATAATTTCTCTGTGGAGTAAGTCTGTCATGCCATGTGTTCACTGGGATGTGGTGAGAATTTTAAGGGAGGCAAAGTGAAATCTGGGCATTTGTTTTGTACTGAAAAGTTGGCTGTGTTCTTGACTTTGACATCTATTCAAATTATAGGCACCAAAATAACACTTTCTCCCACACAAATCCAACTCTGTATCTGAGGGCTAAACAAAGGTGAATGTGGTTGAAATTTGAAAAAAAAAATAAGAAAAAAAGAAAAACAAAAAACCAATTCGGTGTATGAAATCTGCATATTGGCTATGGTTTGTCATAGAACGTTACCCAAGCTCTAGAGGTGGGCATATCAACAGGTGTCACACTACAAGTAAAGACTTCTGATGAATATTGAATCCAGTTAACTCATAATGCTACAAGAATTATCGTAGACTAATATATATATATATATATATATATATATATATATATATATATGTTAATGTATATATTAATATATATATTCTGTATCTAATACTGAATCTCCAGTAGTTGAAGGTATTGGCTGAGATAACTATTACTGGCTTCACAGCTTTGTGAGGCTTACCTTGGGGATCACACTGGCTAAACCTCTTACCTTGACTCAGCCAGTCTGTAACTGTATACTTAGACTAAAGACCTCTCCTTGTAAGTAACAAGTATATTTCTATAAGAATGTTGCCTTTGCATTAATATTTCATTACATTACATTTAAATTATGTGGTAAGAAGTACGTTGTTGTATCTACAAATAATATTCATAAATTCAGATACTACTGATTTCTGTTTCTTCCCCTGCAAGCCCCCCCCCCCCCCCCAAAAATCATTTTGTATTGTTAGTAAAAAGAAATAAATCAGAAATTCGATTAAAACAAAAACAGTTTTTCTTGGCAATGTGACTGTGACAGTTGGATACATTTAGCATTGACACTTTTCTGTTCCTAAAGATAAGACAGAGATTAGGCCTGCCAAGTAAACACACCTTCTATTCCTTGTATAGGAGAAAGGAAAGGAAGCTGGTTTACGCAACAATGAAGTGAAGCAGATTTGCATTTCCCAGACCAAAGAAAGCCTTAGCACCTGGTGGCTCAACTTTGAGTTGAAGTCTCTCTGCATAAGAAACAAATTCCTCCTTTCCAGATTGCAAGTTTACTTAGAAATTACATATATTTTATAGAATTTTCATAAAAAGATAAAGAGTAGCAGATTACACACACACACACACACACACACACACACACACACACACACACAAAATGTCATTTTTCCCTGTTCTGCAACTTCAATAATATGCTCTCTCATCACTCAAGTGGTGATCCCTGGATTTCTCTTTGAGGATCTGGAAGAGGATGAGAATGAAATTAGTTATAAAAGTTCTTATGTCGGGGTCACTTCATCCTTAACCCCTATCCCCTCCATGAAGAACTGACAATAACTGAAGAAAGCAATTCAAGAAATTACTTTACTGTAGGGACCATAGAGGGCATGAGATGTGAGGATGCTTCTAATTCCTCTGCTTCTTGCCTCAGCTGAGACAATTTCACATTCTTTTAAAGCTTTACTTGAAAAAGCTATTTTTAGATGACAAACACTAGGACTAATACAAAAGTGAAACTACTTTAATGCAGAAATTAGAGTATATTGCTGAATGTTGCTGGTCCTTGGCATCAGTGCTTTCTGTCAGCGTTGGCTATCATAAACCCAGGAAGCTCAAATAATCTCTTAGGATCTATTTCTTGCCTCTACTTGTCTTCATCAGTCTTTAGTACTCATGGTTGACCTCGTGACTTGCTGAGTGTTTTACCAGCTTCTCTAATATAAACCCTCTCACTTTAACATTCCGACTATGCAAATAAGATTGTATAGCCATAAACCTTTTAGGAAGGGATGAGTTCATTTTATGCTAGAGTACATGAGCATGTCATAGGAGACTATTTGTAAAGAATAAAATTTCACCCATAATTCTAGTTACTGTGAGGTTGAAAGTTTAGCTGTAATACATGGAGAGCGTCTTCCAGCTAGTGAGACCTCCATGGAAAGTTCTGGGTTGGTACAGGGCCACACAGGGCAAGAATTGAGCATTAATAAACATGACGCTTTGAATTATTCCTATGTTCAGACTTAGAGTCCTTTGGTAATATAATCAGTGGTAATAGCTGAATCATGGGTTAACTCTAGAACTCTAGTTTTAGTTTAGGGTTTTTAAAAAATGTTTTAAAAATTAAATTTAATTAATTAATTAATTAATTAATTAATTTGCGTGTGTGTGTGTGTGTCTTATTCAGTGTTCTATTGCTGTGAAGTAATACAATGACCATGGAGAAAAAAGCATTTAATTGGGGCTTGCTTATAATTTCAGAGGTTTAGTCCATTGCCATTATGGCAGGGAGCATGGCATCATGCAGGAAGCCATGTTTCTGGAGAGGTAGCTGAGAGTTCTAAGGATCTGCAGGCAGCAGGAAGAGAGGCACGCTGTGTCTAGCTTGGACTTTTGAACCCTCAAAGCCCACCTCCATGAAACAATTCCTCCAACAAGGCCATTTGTGCTTATCTTTCTTAAGTAATGCCATGCCCTAATATCTAAGCATTCAAATATATAAGCCTTTGGAGCCATTTTTATTAAAGCAACCATGTTAGTTACATTTTAACTGTGCTTTAGATATTTGTATCATGTTGATTTAACAGTGTTATATCATGTATATTAGGGAATTTATTTTGAATTTTTTAGCATTTTGAAATGAATTTTTAAAAAATATTTTGTGCTAGCTAGTTATATGTCAACTTGGCACAGGCTAGAACCAGCTGTGTGGAGAGCCGATGACGCTGGCACCTGACACTCATGGGTAAACAAGTAAAATAGCGCATGTGCAATGGCAAAGGACCGCCTAATCACCGCCCAACTCGGGGTGTCACATGGGAATTTGAGCAAGCAGACAATCAGATATGTCCACCCCACCCTAGGGTGTATATAAAGCAGCGCCATGTTAGATCTGGTCTCTCCTCCTCCACACATGGGAATAAACACGTGCTGCAGAAGGATCCTGTGTGCCCGCGTGCGTTCTTGCCGGCGAGACAATTGCGTGGGTCACAACTGGTGCTGAAACCCGGGAACCCACCATCACTGGCACCGAGGAGGGCCTTCGCTCGTGGAGAGGATTCAGAACTGCACCATAAAGATAAGCTCTGAGAGGCATGTTTGGTCTTGATTTATTCCATTTTCCTCCCCAATCGATAGAAGCTCCAGTAGCTTTCGCTATTACGCTAGCAGTGTTTGCTCTCTTCCTTTTGATTTTACAGGATGAGAAAAGTTGCTCAAATATCGTGGCAGGTCAGGGAGTGTTAGAGGAGTTACAAGACAGCGTGTCAGAAACAGGGCTGGATAAGAGGCTAGCCACTCATAAAGAGAATAGGAAATGTGCGCACAAGAATACAGGCCCTTCCAAAGACGTTTGGTCCATGGAAGTAATAATGGGGGGAAAGAATGCCCTGGGAGAGTATTGTGAGAAGGGAGGGAGAGCTCCAAAAAAGAAAACTCTTTTATCCGGTAAAGGAACTGGAGGACTTGGGGCTTGATGGCTCGGAAATAGGGGAACTGGTTCCCTATGAGAAGGATAGGTACCATCCGGATAGGCAGCCGCCGCAATAAGATGGAGGGTGGGAAAAGGCAGGAGATAGGAATCACATGGCTTCTCGGCCTGTCGCGTGCTCCCAACTTGTTGTCCCCAACACTCCTCCGCCTTATGCGGACAAGCGCTGCTCAGACTCCTTCCTTTCAGAGGAAGACAAAAGAAGGATGTTACAAGTTTTTCCGGTGTTTGAGGGAGGTCGCGTCCACGCGCCGATAGAGTATACCCCTATTAAGGAGCTTGTTGAATCAGTTAACAAATATGGAGTTGATGCTAATTTTACAGTCATGCAGCTTGAGAGACTTGCCACTATGGCGATGACTCTGAATGATTGGCAAAATACAGTAAAAGCTGCTCTCCCTAATATGGGACAGTACATGGAATGGAAAACCTTGTGGCATGATGCTTCTCAAGTGCAGGCAAAGGCCAATGCTAATGCGGAAGGCAATCAAAGACAGTGGACTTTTGAATTGTTAACAGGGCAGGGACAGTTTGTTAACGACCAAGTAAACTATGATTGGGAAGCATATGGTCAAATCTCTGCTGCCGCTATTAAGGCGTGGAAGGCTCTTTCAAGGAAATGCAAAGCTGAGGGATATCTAACCAAAATCTTGCAAGGCCCTCAAGAGCCATTCTCAGACTTTGTTGCTAGGATGACAGAAGCAGCAGGCAGGATTTTTGGAGATCCGGAACGGGTTAAGCCATTGATAGAACAATTAGTATATGAAAATGCCTCACCAGAATGCAAGGCAGTTATTACCCCTAGAAGAAGCAAAGGGCTGACAGACTGGATCAAAATCTGCCGAGGACTAGGAGGCCCACTAACTAATGCTGGCCTCGCTGCAGCCATTTTGCAAAGCCAAAATCACGCAAATCTTAGTGTATGTGAGGTCTGCTATAATTGTGGTAAGCCAGGTCATTTGAAAAAGTATTGATATAACCAAACCTTTTGATTTATGTGTTTTTAAGACCAGACATTTACCAACTGCTATGTTATGGCAAGATGGGCCCCTACTATGGATCCATCCTAATGCATCCCCCGCAAAGATTATTGAATGGTATCCAGATGCAGTCACTCAGCTTGCCCTTCGTGGGCTAAAAGCAGCTGTTACTCATTTTGGAAGGGATCCTAAAGTTTTAATAGTGCCATATACTGCACATCAGGTTCAAACATTAACTGCTACCTCTGATGTTTGGGCGGTGTTGGTCACTTCCTTTAATGGTCAAATAGATAATCACTATCCTAAACATCCTATTTTACAATTTGGCTTAACTCAAGCAATTGTGTTTCCACACATTATATCTCAGAAGCCGCTCCCAGATGGAGTGGTTGTTTACACAGATGGGTCAAAAACAGGTGTGGGTGCCTATGTATTTAATAATAAAGCCACAACCAGACAATACCATAAGACCTCACCTCAAGTTGTGGAATGCTTGGTAGTATTGTAGGTTCTTGAAACCTTCCCAGGTCCTTTAAATATTGTTTCAGATTCCTTTTATGTAGTAAATGCAGTTAGGGTTTTGGAAGTTGCTGGATTAATTAAGCCCTCTAGCAGACTTACAAAAGTTTTTCAAAAGATTCAATTTACCCTAGTCAATAGGAGATATCCTGTTTTTATGACACATATCAGGGCTCACTCAGGTCTACCAGGACCAATGTCCCGTGGAAATGACCTGGCAGGCCGAGCCACAAAGTTAATAGCTGTCGTCCTATCTCCAAAGTGGACCTTGGCCAAAGATTTCCATAAAAGATTTCATGTAACTGCTGAGACTTTACGTCGGAGATTTAACATAACCAGAAAAGAGGCTAGGGATATAGTGACTCAGTGTCAAAATTGTTGTCAATTCTTACCAGCGCCTCATGTAGGAATTAATCCACGAGGAATTAGGCCACTACAGATTGGGCAAATGGATGTTACTCACATCCCATCCTTTGGCAAATTGCAATATTTACATGTTTCCATTGATACTTGTCCTGGAATTATATTTGCTTCCCCATTGACCAGGGAAAAGGCAGCCCATGTTATTCAGCATTGCCTCGAGGCATGGAGTGCCTGGGGAAAGCCTAAAATTCTTAAAACTGACAATGGACCAGCTTACACTTCTCAGAAGTTTAGACAATTCTGCCTCCAAATGGAGGTGACCCATCTAACAGGTCTACCGTACAATCCTCAAGGACAAGGTATTATAGAGCGGGCTCATCACACTTTTAAGTCCTATTTAATAAAGCAAAAGGGGGGAGTCGAGGAAGCTCTACCCTCAGTGCCATGAGTCGCCGTTTCTATAGTACTTTTCACCCTTAATTTTTTAAATCTGGACAGTCAAGGCCACACGGCAGCTGACCGTCATTGTTTAGAGCCTGATAGGTCAAAAGAGATGGTCAAATGGAAGGATGTTTTGACTGGACATTGGAAAGGCCCGGATCCTATTTTAATAAGATCCAGGGGAGCTGTTTGTGTTTTTCCACAGGAAGAAGATAATCCATTCTGGCTACCGGAATGCCTAACAAGAAGAGTCTTGGAATCTCAGCTTGATCCCGCCCAGAGACATGAAGACCCTCCTGCTGACGGCGATATTCTGGCTGACACTGCCGACGGTGGGACATGCGGAGCTGAGATGGAGGATCATCCCTTTCTAGGTTTTTGCTGCAGAACTGGACCCTAGAGTTCAAGAAAACGTTGAGAGATCTTCGGCCTTTTCCTTCTTTTAAGAATGGGTGGGAGTAGGCCTGTTTGGTATAGCCCTATGCTGTGGATTAGTGTTCATATTATGGTTGGTCTGAAAATTCAAAAACCCAACAAAAGTGTGACAAGGCGGTGTTTGCCCAAGCATTTGCTGCTTTAGAACAAGGTTCCTCCCCTATAGTCTGGCTGTCTGTGCTACAAAAGTAGCTAGCGCTTGAGCCCTCAGCTGATGCACCCCACAGGTTCTATCCCATTGGGTCAGTGAAGGAAAAGTTCTATCTTCACTGGGTCAGTGAAGGAAAAGCCCCACTCTCTGCACGTCTCTGGGTAGAGTGTATACTGTGATATACAGGGGATGTTCCTCAGGGATAGATTCCTTGAAGGCATGTCTGGTTGCATAGAGGTCGACTTGCCAAATCCTCTCCCTGTCAAAGGCAACGGGATGGGTAGATAAACGAACACTTGTGGACTCAATGACCAGGGTGGAAATTCTTTACAATATCCCAACATTCTGCACAAGGGACTAGACCTCTACCTTCCTCTACAAGAGAGATAACTTAGAGCCTTGCCAGACATCCTTACGGTCTCATTTAATAAAGCTAAAAGGGAGAGGTGTGGAGAGCCAATGACGCTGGCCCCTGACACTCATGGGTAAACAAGCAAAACAGTCACAAGTTTAACAACTTCACAGAAGCCCTTGAGTTAACTTGCAGCAGAAAAAACTTTTATGACTGCACTTCTGTATCAAATAGGATTCTAAAATAGAGCACCAGGGCACTTCTTAGATAATATGTCTTTTATAGACATTTCTTTTTAGAGCAATGGTTACCAAAACTTAAAAAGTTAAATTAATATGGAATGTGAAACAAGGAAGTAAGGAAGTAAGATAAGAACTAGGAGGAATGTATACATGTTAGATGTATGCAGTAGACTAGGGAAGGCAAAAGAAATCATAGCAAGATGCATATTAAAAACTTCAGTGGCTAGAGTAGACACCCAGCTGGTCTGCTCTCCTGTGGAAAACGTGTCCCAAGACACCCTAGGCAGGCCACTGCCTCAGAACTGTAGACAACCAGCTGGTCTGCTCCTCTCTGGAAAACGTGTCCCGAGACATCCTAGACAGCCCACTGCCCTCAGAACTGTAGACACACAGCTGGTTTTACCCTGTGAAAAACGTGTCCTGAGACATCCTAGGCAGGACACTGCCCTTAGAGCTGCAGCCTAGAGGAGCCACTGAAATCAAAGCAGCAGACACCATATCCTGAGACATCCTAAAGGAGTGACTACACTCAGAACAGCAAACAGCTAGGTGGCATACTACCCTGGAGACACCATATCCTGAGATATCCTAGAGGAGCCACTGTACCCAGAACAGCTGGAGCTCAGGATCACAGAGACATCCGGACTCCAAGGAGTTCTGACACAATCAAGATAACTGGAAAGGCAGACTCCAGTCAGAACCAGTGAGTGCAGGCAGGACTAGAGCTTACCAAATGGCAAAAGGCAATCATAAGAATGTAAACAACAGAAACCAAAGTTACTTGGCATCACCAGAACCCAGTTCTCCCACCATAGCAAGTCCTGAACACCACATCACACTGGAAAAGCAGGATTCAGAATTAAAATCACTTCTCATGAGAGTGATAGAGGACTTTAAAAAGGACATAAACAACACTCTCAAAGAATTTGAGGAAAACACAGGTAAACAGGTAGAAGCCCTTAAAGAAATGAAAGAAAACACAACCAAACAGGTGAAAGAATTACACAAAACCATCCAGGATCTAAAAATGAAAGTAGAAACAATAAAGAAATCTCAAAGGGAGACTACCCTGGAGGTGGAAAACCTAGGAAAAAGATCAGGAGTCATAGATGCAAGCATCACCAACAGAATACAAGACATAGAAGAGAGAATATCATACGCAGAAGATACCATGGAAAACATTGACACAAATGTCAAAGAAAATGTGAAATGCAAAAAGCTCCTAATACAAAACATCCAGGAAATCCAGGACACAATGAGAAGACCAAACCTAAGGACAATAGGTATAGATGAGGGTGAAGATGCCCAACTTAAAGGGCCAGTAAAAGAGAAAAAGGCAAAGTAACATATAAAGGCAGACCTATAATAATTACACCAGACTTCTCACCAGAGACTATAAAAGACAGAAGATCCTGAACTGATATTATACAGACCCTAGGAGACCACAAATGCCAGACTATACCCAGCAAAACTCTCAATTACTATTGATGGAGAAACCAAGATAATCCATGACAAAACCAAATTAACAAAATATCTTACCACAAATCCAGCACTTCAAAGGATAATGGATGGGAAACTGCAACACAAGGAGGGAAACTACAACCAAGAAAAAGCAAGAAAGAAGTCTTCAAACAACCCCAAAAGAAGATACTTACACAAACATAATTCCACCTCTTCTAACAAAAATAACAGGAAGCAACAATCATTTTTCCTTAATATCTCTTAATATCAATGGACTCAATTCTCCAATAAAAAGAAGTAGATTATCAGACTGGATACATAAACAGGACCCAGAATTTTGCTGCATACAGGAAACGCACATCTGTGACTAAGACAGACACTACCTCAGAGTAAAAGGATGGAAAACAATCTTCCAAGCAAATGATCCCAAGAAACAAGCAGGAGTAGCAATTTTAATACCAAATAAAAATGATTTTCAGCCAGAAGTAATCAAAAAAGATGAGGAAGGACACAACATACTCATCAAAAAAAAATGTACCAAAAAGAACTCTCAATTCTGAACACATATGCCCCAAATGCAAGGGCATTCACATACATAAAAGAAACTTTACTAAAGCTCAAAGAATACATTGCATCTCACACAATAATAGTGGGGGACTTTAACACCCCATTCTCAGCAATGGACAGATCATGGAAACAAAAACTAAACCGAGACACAATGAAACTAATAGAAGTTATGAACCAAATGGATTTAACTGATATCTATAGAACATTTCATCATAAAACAAAAGAATATACCTTTTTCTCAGCACTTCATGGTACCTTCTCCAAAATAGACCATATAATTGGTCAAAAAACAGACCTCAACAGATACAAAAATAATCCCTTGTACCCTATCAGACCACCATGGACTAAGGCTGGTCTTTAATAATGGCAAAAACTATGGAAAGCCCACATACACATGGAAACTGAACAATGCTCTACTCAATGATGACTTGGTCAAGAAAGAAGTAAAGAAAGAAATTAAAGACTTTTAGAATTAAATAAAAAGGAGGACACATCATGCCAAAACTTGTGGGACTCCATGAAAGCAGTACTAGGAGGAAAAATCTTAGCTCTAAGTGCTTACAAAGAAATAACTGGAGAGAGCATACACTAGCAACCTGACAACACACCTGAAAGTATTAGAACAAAAAGAAGCATATATACCCAAGAGGAGTAGATAGCTGGAAATAATCAAACTCAGAGCTGAAATCAACCAAGTAGAAACAGAAAGAACTATACAAAATATCAACAAAATCAGGAGCTGGTTCTTTGAGAAACTCAACAAGATAGATAAACCCTTAGCCAGACTAATAAAAGGGCACAGAGACAGTATCCAAATTAATAAAATCAGAACTAAAAAGGGAGACATAACAACAGAAACTGAAGAAATTAAAAAAATCATCAGATCCTACTACAAAGGCCTATACTCAACAAAATTGGATAATCTGGATGAAATGAACAATTTCCTAGAGAGATATCAGGTACCAAAGTTAAACGAGGTGCAGATAAACCATCTAAACAGTCCTATAAACCCTAAAGAAATATAAGCAGTCATTAAAAGTCTCCCCACCAAAAGAAGTCTGGGACCAGACAGCTTTAGTGCAGAATTCTATCAGACTTTAAAGGAAAACCTAATAACAATTCTCTTTAAGCTATTCCACAGAATAGAAACAGAAGGAACAATACCAAATTTGTTCTATGAAGCTACAATTATGCTCATACCTAAACCTCACAAAGACTCAACAAAGAAAAAGAACTACAGACCAATCTCGCTTATGCATATTGATGCAAAAATACTCAATAAAATTCTGGCAAACCTAATCCAAGAACACATCAAAACAATCATCCATCATGATCAAGTAGGCTTTATCCCAGGAATGCAGGGATGGTTCAATATTCAGAAATCTATCAATGTAATCCACTACATAAATAAACTCAAAGAAAAAAACCACATGATCATCTCACTAGATGCCGAGAAAGCATTTGACAAAATTCAACCCCTCTTCATGTTAAAAGCCTTGGAAAGATCAGGAATTCAAGGCACATACCTAAACATAGTAAAAGCAATATACAGCAAGCCAGTAGCCAACATCAAACTAAATGGAGAGAACCTTGAATCAATCCCATTAAGATCAGGGACTAGACAAGGCTGCCCACTCTCACCCTACTTATTCAATATAGTACTGCAAGTCCTAGACAGAGCAATAAGACAACAAAAGGAAGTCAAAGGATACAAATAGGAACAAAAGAACTCAAAATTTTACTATTTGCAGATGATATGATAGTATACTTAAGTGACCTTAAAACTTCCACCAGAGAACTCCTAAACCTGATAAACAACTTCAGCAAAGTGGCTGGATATAAAATCAATTCAAATAAACCAGTAGCCTTCCTCTACTCAAAAGATAAAGAGGCTGAAAAAGAAATTAGGGAAATTACAACCTTCACAATAGTCACAAATAATATAAGATATCTTGGAGTGAATCTAACCAAGCAAGTGAAAGATCTGAATGACAAGAACTTCAAGTCTCTGAAGAAAGAAATCGAAGAAGATCTCAGAAGATGGAAAGATCTCCTATGCTCCTGGATTGGCAGGATTAACTTAGTAAAAATAGCCATTTTGCCAAAAGCAATCTACTGGTTCAATGCAATCCCCATCAAAATTCCAAATCAATTCTTCATAAAGATAGAAAGAGCAATTTGCAAATTCATTTGGAATAACAACAACAACAAAAAAAAAAAACAAAACAGAACAGCAAAAATTATTCTCAACAATAAAAGAACTTCTTGGTGAATCACCATCCCTGACCTCAAACTGTACTACAGAGCAGTAGTGATAAAAAACTGCATGGTATTGGTACAGAGACAGGCAGGAAGATCAATGGAATAGAATTGAAGATCCAGAAATGAACCCACACACCTATGGTCACTTGATCTTTGACAAGGGAGCTAAAACCATCCAGTGGAAAAACTACAGCATTTTCAACAAATGGTGCTGGATCAACTGGAGGTCAGCATGTAGAAGAATGCAAATCAATCTATTCGTATCTCCTTATACAAAGCTCAAGTTCAAGTAGATAAAGGACCTTCACTTAAAACCAGATACACTGAAACTAATAGAATAGAAAGTGGGGAAGACCCTCAAATACTGAGGCACAGGGGAAAAGTTCCTGAACAGAACACCAATGGCTTATGCTCTAAGATCAAGAATTTACAAATGGGACCTCATAAAATTGCAAAGCTTCTATAAGGCAAAAGACACTGTCAATAAGACAAAACAGCAACCAACAGATTTGGAAAAGATCATTACCAATCCTAGATTCAATAGAGGGCTAATATCCAATATATACAAAGAACTTAAGAAATTAGACTTCAGACAACCAATTACCCCTATTAAAAATGGGGTACAGAGCTAAACAAAAAAATCTCAACAGAGGAAACTCGAATGGCTGAGAAGCACCTTAAGAAATGCTCAATATCCTTAGTCATCAGGGAAATGCAAATCAAAACAACCTTGAGATACAACCTCACACCAGTTAAAATGGCTAAGACAAAAAATTCAGGTGATGGTGGATGCTTGTGTGGATGTGGAGAAAGAGGAACACTCCTCCACTGTTGGCGGGAATGCAAGCTGGTACAACCACTCTGGAAATCAGTCTGGTGGTTCCTCAGAAAATTGGACAAAGCATTTCCTGAGAACCCAGCTATACCACTCCTCGGCATATACCCAGAAGATGCTCCAACATATAACAAGGACATATGCTCCACTATGTTCATAGCAGTCTTATTTATAATAACCAGAAGCTGAAAAGAACCCAGATGTCCTTCAGCAGAGGAATGGATACAGAAAATGTGGTACATTTACACAGTGGAGTACTACTCAGCTATTAAAAATAATGAATTCGAGAAATTCTTAGGTAAATGGATGGAACTAGAAAATATCCTGAGTGAGGTAACCCAATCACAAAAGAACACACATGGTATTTACTCACTGATATGCAGATATTAGCCCCAAAGCTTGAAATAGCCAAGATTCAACTAACAGACTCCATGAAGCTCATGAAGAAGGAAGACCAAGTGTAGATCCCTCTGTCCTACTTGGAAGGAGTGACAGAATGCTCAAAGGAGCAAATATGGCTACAAAGTGTTGGACAAAAAGTCAAGGAGGGGCCGTCTGAAGACCACTCTACCTTGGTATCTGTCCCATGTGTCCCATGTGCAGTCACCAAAGATAGACGCTGATATGGATGTCAGGAAGTGCATGCAGACAGGAGCCTGATGTAGCTGTCTCCTTGGAGGTCTGCCCGAGCCTGATATATCCAGAGGCAGCTACCCATTGATCTGATCAAGGATTCGCAATGGAGAAGTTAGAGGACTGAAGGAGGTGAAAGGGTTGGTGGTCCCAAGAGGAGAGCAACAGTGCCAACCAACCAGAATTCCCCAGAGTATAAACCACCAGCCTGGGAGCACAAAGGGAGGCACCCATGTCTTCAGCTGTATACTTAGGGGAGGATGACCTTGTCAGGCATGGGTGGGAGAGAAGATCCTGGTCTCATGAAGGCTGAACATCGGGTGAGGAGGAATTCGAGGGTGGGGAAGGGAGGAGGAGTGGAGGGTAGGTGGGGGTACATCCTTGTGGAGGCATAAGGGGGAGATGGGATAGGGGGTTCCTGGGTGGTGGTGTGAATGGGGTGAGGCCATAAAATCTGAAATGTAAAAATAATATCCAATAAAAAAAACTTAACTGGATAACAAAGGTCACTGTTCACATATTTTAAAGAGTGATTGTTGATATTAAAAAATGAATCATATATTCTGATATCAATTATTGCCTCTTTTATTTGGAATAATATTCCCTTTTTCCTTCCCTTGGATTTTGTTTTGTATTAATCTTCATAGACTATGTGTGGGGCTGCTAGTCTCAGTAATTCCAACTAGAGTGTATGTTCTTCCTAATGAGAAGGATTTCCCATGGCTGAATCCTGCTTTGTGTTTAAATCTGAGACAGCTATCTCCACATAATAATCTTGTCTCTGGTGTTTTAGAGATCAGGTTTCTTAGGAAAGGTTTTCTGTAACTGAGGTTTGGAGGGACCATCTACGTACATTAAACTTTCTTCTTACCTATTATTCTACTGAACCACGTTCTGTAATGCTGTTTAGCTCATTCTCTTGAGAAGGACATTGTGACTCTCACTGGAGATTCCTGTATCACCAAGCTGCTATAGTTGCCACATCTTGCTCTGCTTGGGTGTCTTTTTTGCACCCATTGGGACCCTGGTCCAAGTTCTATTACATGTCTCTAATATAACTTGTTCAGGAAATGGTGTGTGCATGCTTCCCCAAAGCCTGCTCTTCTTCTGGTCTCATTTTCATATAAGCTACACACCCAGCTTCTGGCTTGGGCTTCTAGTGTCTATGCTGACTCTTTATAGTCCTTGTGGCTGTGAACATTATTATGTGTTAAGGAGTGCTAGCTTGGCTTCCGGGCAGAAAAAAAAAAAAAAAAAAACCACTGTGTATTTATTTCTATTTTCTTTTGAGATTAGGATCTATCAATATTATATATTAATTTGATTCCATCAGATCTGAAATGCAACTTCAAGTCTGCCACTTTATACCAATATCCTCTTTGTAATATCTAAATTCCTTTATCACCCAAAAGTGGGAGAGCTATTTCCTCTTGGAAATGTGTTTACTGGTCTGTCTTTCTTTCATGATTTTCTTTCAAATTTTATTGATTTCATTATCTCATTCAATTTTGGTTATTATTACTTTTAATGTTTTAACCTTCACATTTGAACTACTATTATAAAATACTACAGACCATGAAATTTATAAACAAATATAAATCTTACAGTCCAAGATCGAGGATGTGACAACTGGTTTGGCTCTCAGTATGGCACATTTTTAAATGTCATCAAAAAGAAAAGAGAGAAACATGCACACACACGCACAAATACACACATGCACACACACAGGCACATGCACACACATATACACGCACACACCCCAAATGTTTTGCGTCTTTGACATTTTTAAAGAAGATCAATTCACTTACAGGGAAGGAGGTAATTATACACCAATTTCTTAATACTGTGGCATTGAGATTAATTTTCAAAGCTAATAGTATCAGGTATTAAAGTCATAGAACTTATTTGTTTTTGTCTTTATGTGTACCTGAATTCTGTTTTCTAATCTTAGATTTACAATTGGCATTATACTGTTTGAATAATGATTCCCTTGAGAGAGACAGAAACAATCATTCGAAGTTTTAAGTTTTGTGTATTAAAATTCCTGTTTCAATATCTACAAAAGAGGTATGTAAAATAAATTTTCAATGACAGTTTAAATTAAAAATTTTGAGTATTATCAACTGCTAATTTCTATTAGGATTTTTTATGAAATTATTTTATTGATTTACATTCCAAACCTTGTCCCCTTTCTCTTAGGAGCTTTATAAACTACTACAAACATTAATTTTTAGAAAGCTTTCTTGCACTCGCTTGTGTTTGAAGTGATGATTTCTGTTATTAATTCATAATTATCCCTCTTATATTATTCTAAGCAGTGAAAATAAATGCACATAATTCACAATTTTCCTACTTTGGAAAAGATTTTCCATTACCAGACATATATTATTCTCTTTACTATTGAAAGGCACATTGGCTATCAGTTATCATTTACAGAAGTATACACCAATATTTAATTTGTTTTCTAAGCTTGTTTCTATGTAAGGTTTGCTTAAATATGTTCAGGAATGCCATTGCCAGGTACAGTTTTAAAGTATGATACTGTAGCTCTGAAGCTGTTGCTAGAGACCACACCCATTCAGAGACCACACCCATTTAGAGACCACACCCATTTAGAGATCAAACCCATTTAGAGACCGCACTCATTCAGAGACCACACCCATCCAGAGACCACACCCATTTAGAGATCACACCCATTTAGAGACCACACCCATTTAGAGACCATACCCATTTATGAGCAGCTTAGGAAGCCTTATCTCACTTACATTGAGCTCATATTTCAAAATTTCCAATGCATCCACTGTCTTAATAAATGCAGATTCAAATTCCAGGAACTTGAGAACAAGCCCTATTGCCTCAGGGCCCAGAGAAACTACTCAAATTACCCAATTAAATTTTGAAGAAAATACTGGCCTCTGGTATATAATAGTTGAGAATCAACTCTAAAACATTTCCAATGCTCATTTATGAAAAATCTCCATTGATTTAGGTTTATAAAATCTCACATGCACATGCTACCCCTTGATTGCTTTTATTCTGTCTCTGGGTCCAACACTCCATATGGAGATGTTTGATACTTTTCTAGCATTCAGAATTATGAGGGGAGAATGTTTTTCATCTTTCATCTTTGAGTGTTAATCAATTTTTAAAATGTTAATAGATGTTGTCTTATTTTTTTATCCACATATTCATTTCTCTAAATATTGAACTATTTAAAATTCCTTTATTCTATAGCACTTCATATTAATATGTAAGGGTATCTCTAATCATATAAAAACATACAAGAAGTTATTTATAAGAGGAGGAAATGTTTTCCCTTACAATCTTTCATCTATTTGATTTTTCTTATTTTATAAGGTATTACATTAAGATTTTCATTTCTTTCATAGGAAACATTCATTCTTGGATCAGCATGATGGCAGACACCTGTAATCTGAGCACTTGAGAGGTAGAGGCTGGAAGAAAGGATGGCCTTAGCTATAGGTGTTAAAGTCCGGATACATGAGATGCTTTGTATACAAACGCATGCGCTTGCACACACACACACACACACACACACACACACACACACACACACACACAATGTAGTCCTTTGATTCATAGCACCGATGTTCCTTCAAGCGACCTGACTATAACTTTGAGCTTTGTTGATACTGGGTTTGCTTTTACTTTGAATTATTGGTTGTTGCCTGAAGTGGCAGTGTAACAGTTCCAAGACAGCATGTCAAAATTCATTGAATTTCTACTTTTCTTGTGCTTCAGTTAGTTTTCTGACAAGCTAGTGCCTGGTTCACTGCTCATCCGAGGATAATTAGAGATACATGAAACTACTTTATTCATTGCCCTGTGTTCTCATAATAAACTATGACACATTTAATCCATTATTCAATACAAATTTATAAGTGTATCTGGTTACAACTCAAAAGTCTAACCAGTGCTGCTTGACTAAATTTAAATGCTGACAAGGCTTACATTTTGTTGTTGTTGTTGTTTCAGAACATCTCTGAGAGGATCCTTTCTTTAAAGTATTTCTTTAAACATTTATGGCTCAGGTCTTTATGTTTATTTCCTGACTTTTTTTTTCTGCCATCTGAATACTAACTTTGAGAAGTTACTGCCATTTCCTTTTGAAATTTTTACTCTGTGTGTGTGTGTGTGTGTGTGCTATTTGTGTATGTAGGCTTTTATGCTATGGTGTACATAAAGAATTTAGAACACAATTAATGGAATTAGAGATCAGAGCTCAGGTTTAGGCACGTTTTCGGGGACTGCCTTTACCTGCTCAACCACAACATCTGCTCTATGACTTATATTTCTCATGGAATTCCTTCTTCATCCATCTTCTAAGTCAATGAGTCAGTAACGATAGTAAGAGTTTCTGTGCCACTGAATCTGCTGTGCACCATCTTCAACGCCATCAATCTAAGCCAACCATGAAAGTTCTAAAGACTTAAATAGCCTCAGACAAGTGCACAAATTTTGTAACCTCTTTACCCCAAGAACATATGGGTTAATTGCATTTGCGAAATCTCTTTTGCCACATTGGATAACATAGTCTCAGATCTGGTGATTAAGATGTGAATATCTTTGATGAAGTGATACTTTGCCTACCACAGTAAACTAAAATCAGTTAGCTTCCTGCAGAGCATCCCATGAATCAACAAGTATCTTCCAATCAAATATATGTGAAGCCTTGGAAAACCAATGTGAAATCTATTACCTGGATCCAACTTTACAAACTCTATATGGAGCCAAGGTCATGAAACCTCGCAAGCAGTTAAATGCAATTAGTAATTTTCTCAGATTCTCATGGAACCTAGACTTGATAAACCTTGCCCTCTTCAACTCACACATAGCCTGCATTAGATATTTTTGACAATTAGCTGACTGAATAAAAATGGTTGGATTTTTCTTACAAGTGATTGACTGGCATCACTATTTGCTAGAAAATAATTTCAACTCAATTCCAACAAAGACGTTCTTGGCTGCTCCTAGTGAAGGGCAATCTCATTAAACAGAAATCCAAAAGCAAATCCTCCTTTTCACTTCATCTGATAGTACAGGAAGCCAAAGTCAGAGCTGTCCAGTGCCTTACAAGCCATGGCTCACATGTTGGCTGAAGTTCATGGAATAGGAGGCAGGTCATTCAAGAATTGATATTTGAGGAAGAGATTACAAACTATTTATGGTCATTTCAATAAGAAACCCAATGTAACTGTAACAGAGGAAGCAATTCATAGCCAAGTTGGAAACTTCTGTTAAAATCTGAGACTGAGAACAGATTCTTTTCTCAGTAAAACCGTTTCTCAATGGCATCTCGATAAAGGTGACCATGGTGTCAGTCTTAGTTAGCACTTTAAAAAATACAATTTTGTTCAAGTTCTCATTTTTTTGTCTACTTGTCAGTAGCAGCAATCAGCCAAAATCACTTCCCAAAGAAAATCTGCAAACAGATTTCTTTATATTAAAATTGAAGGGTCTGGTATCTGTAATGGGCATTTCTTCTGGATGCAGAATTGCTTTGTTTCTTCCCATATGTCCTATACCTAATTGCATTATAATTTATCATAAAGCTGTCCCACATATCATCTTTAAAATATCTTATAGAATAAATAAATGATATGCAAATACTTTAAAAAGCAAGGTAATAGCTTTGTGTTACAGGGCAAATTTCTAAATGGACTTTAATATTGATTCTATTGATTAGTGATGGAGTACCCCTTTCCTTATACTCAGCATTCATGACAGGCCATAGAACTATACAGTGAATAATGGAGTAGTTGTTTATTCAACGAACCTTGATTTGCCAATAATGTAAATCTTGTTGCTAAGTTCAAATCAGGATGTGGAGATTTGGAAATTGTAATGTTCTCCCCAAGTGACCTAAGATCACTCAGTTTGGAGTATAAGCTTAGCATTCTGTGCTCCTTTCACTGGAGTATAAATTAGACAAAAAGATGTGACTATTTTTTCATCACCAATAAAGGTAGAGAGAAGAATAGTGGGGTCTAGAAGTTTCTTGTGCTATTTTTGTGTTTTGTAGTTAGGGACCACTGGAAAAAATAGAATGTTCATGCAAAGATGATCAGTTAGTACCCAGAGATCAACAAGAGATGTTTATCCACAGTTCCCATCACCAAAAATTTTGGAATACAGTTACTCTATGAGCAAATTTCAGAATAATTGGAATGTCACACTATTATTCTTTGTTTAACAGAAAATTACCAGCAATATTCAGGCAAGTTGTTGAGGACTATCCTTTATTTTTCACACAGATTTTTTTGGCTTTTTTGTTTGGTTGGTTGGTTGTTTTTTTTTGTTTGTTTGTTTCTTTGTTTGTTTTCAGATCTCCTCAGGGAATGTGATTGCTTTGGTGACATTACTTGATGACTTCTGGTTTAGTGTTTATAAAAAAGACTGCTCTTTGACTTCTGTGAACTTCATTGGCACCTTCCCAAGCAGGCTGTGGGGATTTTTCTTCTGCTACATGTCCCAGCCAATTAAAAATCATGAAAACATCTAATTTTATGTTCAGTTGTGTGTTATATCTGTTTCCCTGACTGAATCCTGACTGATATCGGATTGCAGCTCTTAAAGGACTGTAAGCAAGGGTATATTTTCTGTGTCACCTGTTGTTTAAAGCTAAATGGTTGTTCAACCAGCTCTTCATTCAGGTAAGAAGATATGCTCTTCAATTTATATGTTGAAAAGGCTGAAAGGGAGATTTGAAATACTAGAGAATTTTAAATGAACCATATTTTCCACATCATTACTTCCTTAATCTGAATAATAATGTGAAAAATAATCTTCTTTGACTATTTAATGGTCTTCTGATATGTAGCTCTTCCATTGAAACATGTTGCATTTTCCTATTATTAGTGAATTTCATTTGAGATCCTAGATCTAGGAATTGAGAGTCTGATCCTCAGTTTCTAGATGTGTGTGTACTACTTTAATACCTTTGATGAAGGGCTGGTATAAAAGTAGCTTGTATTTGTCAGATGTAACTGTCATCTCAGAGGCTTACTACTAAATAAGCTTACCCTTTCTAGCTCTTTCTAAATTCTGGCTGGCTGGTTCAATTCAGTCTTCTGGCCCAAATTCTTCTTTAAGTTGACGGATTCAAACTGGTTTTTCCTGGATTTTCACTAAATTGCTCTTGGAAAAACTGTCTCTGACTGCATGAACTGAACTGTTCTCAACTGAACTAAGCTCAACTACAGTCAACTTTGTTAGACCTAGGTAGATACGGTAGCCATTTTATGCCTGTAGCCTTTCATCTTATATTGTTGCTGAGGACTTTCTCATGCCTGAGTTTACCATCAACTGCACATCCTGTTAAACTTTACGGTTTGGTGTTCTGATTTACTATTGATACAAGAGGAGTAAAACAATGAAACTCTTAAATAGTGAAAATTGTAAATCAGACTGGTTACTAACAAATAGCAGAATCCTAATATTTACTAGAACTGTTTCTGAGCATTGATATTTTGTGATACTAGAGTTCTAAATCTAGTAGAAATAAAGTTCATTATGTCAAGTAACTAAAATCCTCTCTCTCTCTCTCTCTCTCTCTCTCTCTCTCTCTATATATATATATATATATATATATATATATATATATACATATATATATGTATATGTATATAAACCTTTAAATGCTTTCAAATTTAATATTTTCTCTTGAAAAATATTTCCTTTTGCAAATTTAAAAATCACATTTTTATGGAAGTTTTTGTTCAAACTATAGATCAAAATTTCAATATTAAGAGAAGAATCTAGACAGAAAGAAATTCTTTGATGGCATGGCTCCTAAATTATTACTGTGTGCTTTTTAGTTTATACCTTTTCTCTTAGGCTTACCATGAATATATGGAAATATTCAAACTAGAAAATTTGAGACCTTTGCCTATGTTAGATCATTAAACATAACAGTAACGGAGACCAGACTGTACGTTACAATATAATATCACTAATACTGGCTGAAGCAAAAAAAAAAAAAAAAAGAAATTTTAAAATTTCACTGACAGTATTTTGGGAATAATGCTTTCAATACACTCAGTGTTGTTTACAACTAGACATTTGAACCAGCAAGAACGACTTTCCTCTGGAAGCAATCCTTGCTATTGACTTTAAACTCGGCTTCAGCTAAAGCAAACTGACATTTATGTGACTTAGCAGAGATGAAATTTTAAGAGGTCTGTTTCTGTACCCCATGGGGAGCAGTATCACATGGCATAAAATGCTTGATCTGAGTTCTAAAGCAGAAGGAGAAAATGCAGGTGAAAGCACTTCCTTGTGCATATTCCAATTTGACTGTATATTGGATCATACAGTTTTTATTGGAATGAATGCAGACAAAAGCATATTTTACTGAATGTGTTTATAAATAGAGATCGTATGGCTGGACTTATTTGCTGATAAATGTAATGGAAAGAAAGCATTATCATGCTAAGCATGATTAAACAAGAAATAATGTGTTTGTGATTTTAAAATGTCTCTTAACTGCACAGAAAAGACGAAAAAACATTCCTGAATTCTGATGCTGATGAGAGCATTAGCTAGTATGATTCACTATTATTGTTTCAATAATAATGCGGTTCACAGTATTGAACTGAGACTGCCCATCTACATTTCCATGCTGCAGTGACCAGCTATTATATTGGCAGATAAGCCCAATTCACTACTCTGTGTTGCTACAAACTGTTTTATGGACATGATAACACAAGCTGAAATGCTGTTCTTTAATAGATGCAATTATTTCTTTTTATCTTATATTGATTGAATTAAATTATTGTCCTTTGCCTTACTTCTTCCAATGACATACTTTCAATAGTTACATTGATTTAATAGTTTGTATATAGCTTCAGTCCTAGTCTATAGCAGATTTCTATTGTAACACTCTTATCCATTTATCTATATTGAGTCTGATAGTTAAATATATGCTTCAATATATATTCTAGTTTTTTTAAACTTCATTGTTTTATATACTGTTATGAGAAGAGACTATGTATGTAGTCTTGTCTTGTATGTATTATAGGATGATAATGCCAATAAATGACTCATTTAAATAAATAATTCAGAAATATTTGCTGTTATTGACACAAATTTAGTATGTAATATTTGACAGAGAGATTTGTCTCCTGTTATTTACAAATCTTGAATACAGAGTTTTGAATTTTACTCATTTCTGAAATGTTGTAATTTGGATTTAATTAATGTGACAAATTTTATTTTTTTCACAATGTTCACATAATGTTAGTCATATGAAATATTTTGAGATATGTGGAGAAATTTTAATCTTGCACTGATCTGTAATTATATAAGTATAGTACCATAAACCTTACAATGTAGTCTAATATCTGTCCTTTTAAATAAACATAATCTTAAGATACCACCACATAAACTATCACCAGTAAGTGGAACTGGATTGCATTGAAAATACAGTCTTTTCATGAAATCTATATATAATCTATATATAATGTCTCTTATAAGGAAATAAAGATACATGTTCAGTTTAAGGAAAAGTCATGGGATGTTTATTTTGTTTAAAAGAATAATTATATTATCCAGCTAGACTTGAAATTGAAATCATGATGTTTTAAATAAACTCAAGACATTCGATTTTTACAAATGGAAACCACAGGAATTGTCAAAAGCCACAATACTAAAAGTTTAGATATGGAATGATGAAGCCAACAGTAAGTTCTTTAACATATGTGTGCGTCCTGCCAACACTAGAGCCGGCAGAGGAAGGACCTGTAGAGGGAAGAAGAAAGTCCGATTCAGTATGACTCAGTTGGCTGGTGTTGGCTGGTGTTGGTTGGTGTGGTTTAAACTTCTAGAGTCTGACCCCCAAAAGTTTATTTTTGACATACTTAAACACAGTACAGCTTTGGAAAAAAGCGTCCTCTTAACAATTATCGTAATGCAGCTTAATGCTTGATTACACAGAAATTCCTTTTCAAAGTACAAGTTTTTTGCAAAGTGTTTGTGAACTCTTCCATAAGGATCTGTTCTATTGGCTGGGGATCAATACTTAGAATAAGGTTCTAAAGAGGAAGGACGTGGATTAAGCCTGTTAGTAGACTCTTATACAAAGTACTTGGGACCTCTTTTATAAGAATGGGTTCTATTGACTAAATAATACTCAGGAGTCTCAGAATTTCGGGTGAGGCCTGGCCCTACAGATAGCAAAAGATGACTAAGTTATTAATATCATTTACTCCCAGCCCTGCGTATGGAAAACAAGTTGTCTTAGTTTGGGTTTTATTGCTCTAAAGAAGCACCATGTCCAAGGCAACTTTAATAAAGGAAAACATTTAATTTGGGCTGGCAGCTTACAGTTTCAGAGGTTCAGTCCACTGTGGCAGCATTTAGGCAGACATGGTGCTGGAGAAAGAGCTGATAGTTCTGTATCTTGATCCACACCCTGCAAGGAGAGACTGTTTCACACTAGGCATACCTTGAACATATAAGAGACCTCAAAGCCAACTACTACAGTGACATACTTGGCTCCAAAAGGCCATTACCTACTTCAAGAAGGCCACATCTCCTAATAGTGCCACTCCTTATGGGCCAAGTATTTACACATAAGAGTCTATGGAGGCCATTTCTACTCAAATTGCAACACAGGTATACACATTCTTTTCACCGAAGAGCTAAGCATGTGTGCTTATATTCCAAATTTCTCTAGTGCTTACCAGTGAGCCCAAAGACATAGTGGTTTATACACACATAATTGCTATTGGTGATAGAAAATATAGGGAGATAGATTTGTTTAAAATCCAATCTTGTTACAATGTATGAAGTGTAAGGTAAATTGCATATTAATTTATGTGATTTACTAAGCCTCTCGCTGTATACCTTCTGTGTATAATTTTGAGTTCTGCAAGCAAACTCAAATAATGTTTTAATACAAACTCATAGTTTTTATATAATTTACCAGTTTTTACATAAAATCTCATATGCTATAACTATCTTTGTATCCATTTTTCACACCACAGTTTGTAAATATTTTCCTATCAACAGAAAACAGTTTCACTACTTCATTGTAAATTGCTGTATTATACACAAAGCAAAAAAAAAAAAATGTTTCTATACTAGGGTTATTCACATAAAATCCCAGTCTTTTTTTTTTCTTGCCTTACTCAATTTTTCAAACTCCTTATTTTTCCTTTCTTTCTCTATGCCTTCTTTTGTAAGCAACAGCTGATGAATTATAGTTCAAAGTATACTACCTTGTTTTTATTTTTATATCATAATTTTTTCCTAAATATTCTTAAAATGTTACTAAATTTTTGGAATACTACATAATTGAATTTCTTGTGGCACTGTCATTCATTTATATCAGGACTTGGCTCATGCACTGAAATCCTCTCTTCTCTCTGTTCCCTCTCCTCCCCTATTTACTCCCATATGATAATTCTCCAATCAAAAATCTATAGTCTACATGGAAGATGAAACATATGTTTGTCTTCCTGACTCTATCTTAGCAATTTTGACAAGATCCTCAGTTCCATCCGTTTTCCTGTATGTTATATGGAACTACATACAACTTTGTCCGTAATTGCTCATCCCTGAGTGACATCTTGGGTATCAGGTACTGTGCTTCACTGAGCCTAGATGTGCGTACAGTATCTCTTTGCTGGCTCCAATTTCTTTGTTTAGTTTTTCAGGAGCTGTAGAACAAGATCAAACAGTGCTTTCAATTTTGCTCTCTGAGAAAACTCCAAAATGATTCCAACAATACTTGCAACAGTTTCTATTTCACTAGCAGTAGATATTGATTTCTCCCTTCTGCTATTGTTCTTAGTGTCTATTATTCTTTATTCTTGATGATGATCATTTTGACTGGAATAATATAGAATCCCAATATAATTTTCATTTGCATTCAGCTAATTTGGATAGTGAAGATTTTTCATTTACTTATTGGATGTTTACCTTTCTTCCTTTGAGGACCATGTCTGTAATTCACTTTTCCATTTATTGAGTAGATGAGTTTCTTATGTTTAAATTTTGAATTCTTTATAATTTTAGGTTTCAGTCCTTTCTTTGATATGTAGTTGACTATTTTTTTCTATCCTGCAGTCTGTATTTTTATTCTGCTGATTATTTCTTTTGCTGCATAGCAACATTTTGATTTCATGCAATTATACCGAGTAAACTTGTGATAACCACCTGAGCTCTTACAATCCTTTAGGACAGTCATTGCATGCACCTATAGTTTTTCCTCAAACAGTTTGTGTTTTGACTCTTACAAGCATGTCTTTAATTCATTTTCAATTGATTGCTATACAGCATGAAAAGTAAGGATCCCGGTTTATTCTTCTACATGTTTCCTACAAGGTTTCCTAGCATTATTTGTTGAAAAGATTGTCTCTTTTTCAATGTATGGTTTTGATACCTTTGTCAAACTTTAGTCTCTGTAGCCATGAAGATTTATAACTTGCTGCTCTGTCCTGTTCTTATGTCTTAATCATCCCTGCTTTGGGGTCCGTACCATGTGTTCTTTGTCACTGTGGCTCTCAGATAATTTGAAACCTGGTGCTGTAATAGTTATTCTTTCTGCCTAGCGTTGCTTTGGGTGTTTGTGATCTTTTGTGTTTTAATGGGAATTTTATGAATGTTTTATATCATTCTGAAGAACATCACTGTGGTTTTGATGGAGGTTGTGTTGAATTAGTACCTCTTTTTAACAATCTAACATTTTAAATTTTACTGATGTGTGAGCATTGTTTACTACATCATTCTGTATGTTCTTCAATTTATTTTGTGCTTTAAACGTTTCTACCCTCCTGTATAGATTTATTCCCAATCATGGTTTTTCTCAATCTCTGTGTATTATACATGGGATTTTTTTCTCAATGATTTCTATCATGAATATTTTAATATTGATATATGTAAAATTACTATATTTTACATTTATTTTGATTCTCATTTAAAGTGTTTATGAGATCCAAAGACTTTCTCTTGGAATATTTAGGATCTTTTAAGGATAGAATTACATTGTCTGTCAATAGGGACATTTTGAGTTAATTCTTCCTTATTTCACTCTCTTTTATTTATTTTTCTCATCTTATTCTGAAGATATGTGGAGATAGCGGACCTTCTACAGATTTTAGATGAAATGCATTCAATTTCTGCCTACTTAATAGTGGTGACTCTAGATTTGTCATACGTAGCCAGTATTATGTTGAGGTATGTATCTGCTAGTCTTAGAACCTACTGTGATTTAAAACTTGAATAAAGAAGAGTTGTTGGCTGTGTCAAGGACTTATTCTGCATCTTTGAGATGATAATTTTATTTTTATATTTCAGTCTATTTAGGCACTATATTATATTTATTGATTTATACACTTTAAATATCTATTCATCTCTTCAATGAAATAACTTGATCATATTATAAAATACCTTATGTGTTCCTGAATTTATTGTATTGAGAAATTTGGTATCTATATTCTGTGGAAAAATTGGCCTACTGATTTTGGTTTTTGTTATGTTCTGTGTGTGTGTGTGTGTGTGTGTGTGTGTGTGTGTGTTGGATATGTTTGTACTCAGGGCCTATGGAGTTCAAAAGGGCAGCAGCAGCTGTCCTGAAACTGCAGTTACAAGTGACGTAGCCACCCAGTGTGGGTTCTGGGAATGGAACTTGAATCCTTATAATAGCAAGCTCTGTTAACTGCTGAGCTGTTTTTCAGTCTCCAAAGTTAAATTACATAATATAATTATAAAGAGAATGCTGATCTGATTATTAAATATTTATAAAATTGTTTAGTTCCTAAAAGGAATGAATATTAAATGCTGTGATAGTTTGGATGGGACAAAGAAAGAAGTACTTGCAATTTAGTTGCTAGAAACACATTAAATATTAGTGTTCTACTGTCAGGCCTATAGCCCCTCTTCCCTCAGAATATCAAACCAATAACATTGTTCTAAACAGCAAGACTTAGGCCTAGTAAACAGAAGGACTTTTGCTGAGTAAATAAGCACATGAAATGGTTTCTCTTCACCAGGAACCACTCTTAATGCCATAGGAACCTCCCTTCAGATTCCCCCAAAGGTCAACCACCTTTGACAAGAGCACAGAGTTCCAGACAGCTCAGATCTCCCCTCTGCTGAATGTCACATAAGATCTACTTGTTTCCCCACCATTTTGCTCTTCTTTCTGTCCCCTGAGAGATAGCTTTGGCAGTTTGATACCCCCAAAGTCATTCTGCCTACAAAGTGGTCTAGGTCAGTAGTTTCCCTTTGCCATGCTTGGATAAAATGCTAACAGTGACAAAATCTAGATGAAGAACCTAATAGGATCTCTTGTACAATCTTTTTCAGTCTTTCTGTACTCATTACAAAATAAAATCCAAAGAAGAAAGTTTGTGATAATATAAAATAATTATCATGTTTTTCTTTATAAGACAGCGCTAGTGAGATTCTGAATGAGAGCTCCATGTCTTAATGTGTTCAAGGGAGGGTTCATATTTGCACTGAAGATAGTGATGCAATATTTCTGAGTCATAGGAGCAAGAGTCTTTATTTACCCCTGATAATCACCGTTGTAAGGTAAGATTGCTTAACTATCATTCCCATGTGCAGCACACAACTCTGTTCAAGGTTAAGTGAGACCATCCTCAGATCTGTATTTTGACTTGGTTCTAAAGCAGATACTTCTTCATAAATACACTTGAATCTAAAAGGCATGCACTGACTTTTATGGTTTGGAGCAATCATTTCATTATTGCCACTCGGTGCTTGCATCCTGTCTTTAGTCATCGCCGTGGTCCTCTGTGATAAATGCTGTGGCTTCAGGATGATAAGCTCTTTCTTCACAGGCCTTTAGGTCAAATTAAAAGAGGTTTGCCTCACATACATTCAGCTAATGGCAATATAAGATTTAGATGTGATAGGAAGGCTCATAAAACAGCAGAATATCCATTCATAGTATTGTCTGATTCATAGACCATGAAAATTCATGTTATTTATATTCTCTGTGGCTTCCTAAAGTGTCGGATGTGAAAGAGTATGAAGAGGGAGGAGACATCTAGAGAAATTAATTTCTTGAAGGTGGAAGAAAGATAGCATGCAAAGAGCCATTAAAAATTCATAGATGTACAAAGTGCTTTTGGATTTGTTAATTGTTCACAAAGATTTACATAGTATCCAGAGAAGTATAAAGATATAAACAATAGTAAATTTTTATGTAATTTAAAAAATTGATTTGGGTCAGTGGCAACTTACTCACTAGTATGGATGCTATTGGCTTTATGTAAGAGCAATAAACATTTTGCATTTAAATTAAACTGGTGAATTACATTACTTGTGTCTGCACTTATCCACAAGCCTATTGATGCACGATTTCATGCTTACCAGTAAATATAAAGGAGAGCAGACAATGCTGAAAGCAATTATTTTTTCCAAATTTCAATAAAAGAAATCAAAATTATTCCAAACATTTCTTAGTTCACATCAAAAACTAGTAAAAAAAAATGCTAAATAAGGAAAAATAATAACCACTTAAATTCTATTTTAGGGAGTGAAAAATACGTTATTACATTTTTTTTCTTTATACTCATCCTAGCTGCATTTGTTGAAATGTGAAGTGCTTAAAAGGTAAAGAAATGGAGCTATATATTAAGATACAAATGATCAATTCTTAATGTATTCTATGTAAACAATGCATAATTATTACAGATCACAAATAATGCACTCATTACTTTTCTGATTCTTTATTAAAGGATAACCATTACCACAGAGGACAAAATTATAATGTCCTTCTAATTATTTATATTTGAAACATTTGGAAACTTGGAAGGGTTATGCTAGTGTTCACTGATTATAGTGATTTTTCTCACAAGAGTGATAGGTTTCTGCGTCGAGAGACTGGTAAATTGTAAGAGCCAAAATTAACCTGTAAGTACCACTTGCCCAAGGACAGAACCTTCTGAGTGCTGGGTGCTGTGACCCTTGGGAAATAATAAGTCACACGTTTTTGTTTCCCAAACAAGCTTATTTGCAGCAGAAGTTCTTGATTGGATGTGGGTGGAGTTATGTAGACAGAAAATACATCAAATGTATTCTTGCCTCTGACTAGTCCTGATGGGAAGTAATGTGGCTGTGAAATTTTACCTTTTTAAGTCTTTGCAAAGTATGACTCATGGCCATTTCCTGGGATCCCAGAAATGGACCTAGCCAGAGCTCACCAGCATGACTAGTATTTAACTAAAGCTTGCTTCAAATTGACTCAAAAATTTGCTAAACTGTTCCTTCTCTAAAGTGGGCATAACTGAAAAGTTGCATGGCTATACCTCTGTGACTTTACTACAATGCAAAAATTCTGGAAGTAATGGTATAGTATCATATTAATGAATAATTATTTCTTCTTTCTCTTTAGTGTGGCTCAGTGTTTCCATCTTTCTTAGGAGTTTCATTGCCTGCTTGAGGAATAGTTCTCTTGCTGGGTAAGTGACTTGCCTACTGGGACTCTTAGATAGTCACCTAGGCCAGATATCCCATTTTCTTGGCCAAAAGAAAATTGTTTTTCCTTATGCTATCTTAAGCTGTGTAACATTTATTTTTCTGGAGAGACACCCTGAAATGAGATGAAGAAGATGAGATGAAGTTGAGGGAAAATGCTTAAGAGGTGCTAATCACATGTCTGATAGTCTAAAATGAATATCAGGGTGATAGTTTATTACTCTGAATAGACCAAAACCCATGGAACTGTTTGCACAATTCAATAAGAGAGTGCCTCTTAGCACGTGAGGTGTACGTTAATAAAACTCTTAAATGGAAAACATTTTATGTATCTTTAAGACTATTTCCTCTACCTGTGAAGATATTAAGATAAAATAATGTAAATTTACTAGCCCTATGTATTAAATAATTTCTTTCCAAAGGAAAGACAGGGACAAAAAGAATGAAACAAAGACTTAAGGAAAGGACATCCAGAATCCCCTCCACCTAGGGATCCATCCCATCTGCAGACACCAACTCTTCACTCTATTGTTGAAGTCAAGAATTGCTTGATGACAGGAGCCTGGTATGGCTGTTCCCTGAGAGGCTCTACCAGCACCTGAATAAGACAGATTCAGCTACTCACAGCTAACCATCAAACTGAGCCAGGGAAACAATGGAAGAGCTAGGGGAAAGACTGAAGGAGCTGAAGGGGATTGCAACCCCATATGAGAAACAATATCAACTAACCTGACCAGTCAGCCCTCCCAGGGACTAAACCACCAACCAAAAAATATACATAAAGGGAGCCATGGCTCCAGATACATAAGTAGCAGAGGATGGCCTTGTCTGGCATCAATGGGAGGGGAGGTGCTTAGTCCTGTGGAGGCTTGGTGCCCTATTGTAGGGGGATGCTAGAGTGGTGAGGCAAGAGTGGGTGAGTGGGTAGAGGAGCACCCTCATAGAGGCAAAGGAGAGGGGGCAGAGGGGGAATTTGTGGAAGGGTAACAGGTAAAGGGGACAACATTTGAAATTTAAATGAATAAATTATTAATTAAAAAAATTAAGGTACAATCAAATATGGTGGATGATGACTATGAACACAGCAGTTAGGAGGTAGAGATTAAAGAATCAGGAGCAAGTAATATAGCAAGTTGAGCTCAACCTAGATTATAAATAAAAATTTACATTATTAAAAAACAAATCATAGAAGAGTAAAAATATACTTCTAAGTAATGCAAAGTAAATAAATTAAATTCACAATTAAAATGTTTTAAGTGAAAATCCACTTATATAATAAAAACTAAACTTAAGTGGGTAGTATGTATATACTTGCAGCATTTAATAATAGAAAGGGGAAACTTATTGATAAACTTATTCAGTGAAAAAAGTTGCAAGAGGACAAAAGCATACTCTCTAGAATATAGATTGTGATCTATCCCTACAAAAGAATGCATTTTCAATAAACAAACCTATGAACAAATTGCTACATCTGTATATTACTTTCTAGAAAGTATTAAAAAATAAAAATCCAAGTCACATGTGATGGTTTGGATAGGAATGTCCTCCGTGCTATCCTAAGAATCATATATCTGAATGCTTAGTTACCAGGATGTGGTGCTTTTTGCAATGGTTAGAACGATGAGGATGAGTAGCCTTGTTGGAGGATGTGTCTCACTGAGGTGGACTTTGAAGTTTCAAAAGCCTGTACCTGTGGATCAGGATGTCGCTCTCAACTACTTCTTCAGCACCAAGCCTACCTTCACGGTGCCGTGTTCTCTGCCATGATAATAATGGACTAACCTTCTGAAGCTGTAAGCAAGCACCAAATTAAATGCTTTATTTTGTTTATTAGAGTTGTCTTGGTCATAGTTTTTCTTCAAGTAATAGGACAATGACTAAGATATGATTTAATAATGTCAACATCATGAATTCATTGATACGATTAAAAGTAAACACAGAAATATTTTGTGGTTGCCTAATGCGTGTATACTTACATTTATAATGACAAAAGACTAATACATTCTTGATTACAACTGCCTGTTAGAAGAGCAAGAAGAATGTAGTGGAAAATGGATTTAAGTGAATCTAAAGTGCATTAATGCCACTTCTGATTATTTTTGACAACGACTCAAACATTACATGAATGTTTCACCTTCAGAAAATGATTCAAACAACATATTGTAAGGGTTTGTGATTTGTCCAAGAATTATACCCCGGACTCAAATAGTATGTAAACGCAGAGTGTTTTATTCTGCAGAAATTCAGCATGCTGGAGTCTCCCATTACCAGAATAGAGAGACAGCCAAGTGAGCTTGCAGGCTTGATTGAAGGCACATTATGTAATTCTGGGGTAGGTGATCTTTATGTTAATCTGTTGGGTCCATCTCTATGGACATTCCATTACCACGTTGTGGGCAATGGAAACTTGCTGGGTAGGTCTGGAAACTGTTGCTGAGGAAGTATCTGAGGAAGTCTGGAAATTGCTGCTGACCCATTGTCCTTGACTCAGGCTAGATGGCTGGACAGCTTCTGAGACCTGGACTTGCCTGGAATTGCCCAGTTCTTGGAAACAGAGATTTAGGTCTAGCCTCCTTAACTGCTAAGTTGAAGCCTGTCATGGAATCAGCCTAGCTTTCTCAATATTAACATATAGTTTCTTCATTTCCTTTTACCAGTAAAATTCATAACTACATTTTTACCACACTTGTTATAAAAATACTGTATATGGCAAGGCTGAATCTTCCCATTTATTAGATATAAAATAAAATTACTAAAAGTTGTTTTTATTTCAAGAATAGTATGTGTTTTAAATAACATTCCTTGAATATTTTTTTAATTAACTAAAACAAAACAAAACAAACTTACACGTAGCATTACATTATTTGGATTAAATATATATTTAGATAAAACTCATTATTGAAAGATATTACATTTCATTAATTCAATTTTTCTGAATGACCAAGAATTTAATGCTATTTCCCGTACCTCTTTGTCCATACTTCTAAATCTTTCATAATGGGTGCCCAACCAGTAAACTTTGGATGTAATTACAATTAGTCTTGGCATAAGATAAAAGATTTTATTGTCTCTATAGACCTAATATTCAACTTCTCATCAGTATTAATGTTTTCCCAAGAATATAACTATTAGTTATGTCATAAAATTCAGAGAACATTTCCTGATGCAGTCACCATATATTTA
Organism: Rhabdomys pumilio; assembly: GCA_030674055.1. Classification (NCBI taxonomy): domain Eukaryota; kingdom Metazoa; phylum Chordata; class Mammalia; order Rodentia; family Muridae; genus Rhabdomys; species Rhabdomys pumilio. Next base: position 9,458,869 of record JANHMN010000017.1, on the reverse strand, counting down.
TTCTTTTCTTCTGCTGTCTCAGCATTATCACATCTTTGATTATGACATTAAAAAGTTACATTATCCTGATTCTATAATCTAAAGTCTGTATACACATGCAGAGTAGCCTAGTCTACTACTACCTTTAACATGTAGACAAAAGTATAGTTAAATTTGTAAAAATAGTGGCCTTTTTACTAAAGCTTTCAACATTGCTTTACTAGAGGGATTGTTCCTAGATGTAAGTTGATATCCGTGAATGGGATGAAAGAGAGAAGGGAAGAAGACCCTTCTCAATTGTGTTTGCTTTTCTGATAATGTTTTTGAAACTTATTTTTAGTTTAATAAAAAATTTTAAATTAAAAAACTGAAAATAACAGTGTAAAAGGTGTTAGATATCATTACATTTTGAACATATTCTATATTAGTGGTTTTCCTTTCTCCTGTCTTTTCTTCCCACCACTGCCCATTTTCCATGTTTATAGCTTTGCTTCATCTGTTTTCCTTCTTCATGTCCCATGTGTCCCTTTTCCCATGTCTACTCTGTTATTATTTACTATTAGTTCATATATACATTAAAAGATAAGATCTGTCCATGTGGGAGAACATGTGGTTTTTGTCTTTCTGGGTTCAAGTCACTTGCATAATATTATACTTTTCAGACCTCAACGATTTATTCCCATGCATTATTATTGGTCAGAAAAGCAGCCAAAACAATATAGGCTACTGCCTTTGCTCTCAGTTGCTCACCACAAATAATTGATAAGACCCTGTTACTGAACACACCAAATGCTTTGTTTGTACCCATAGATTGGTAAGTCTGAATAGATCAGGAAGTGTTCTCCCAGCTGAATGGTGTTCTTACTGTCAGGAATGCCCTGGAGCTGATGTGAGTGTGTTAGACTCAAGCATTGTCATGGCTAGGTGCAATGTCATCTACCATGAGCTGCTACTCTGTCTTTTCGCTTACTTGAACTTAGTCATCATTGAATTGTGAACTTAATATTCACGTTTAATTTTACTAACTTGAAGAAATGTCAGTAAATCTGCTATAATACTGAATTTTTATTTTTCTTTTACCTCAAGCTTTCTCATAAATGACTCTTCACTTTTAAGTTTATTTCTGTTCAGAGATAGTGACACAAAAATGTAGCCGCCAGCAGCTACAAGAACTGGGTTCACCTGAGAGGAAGACTGGGAATGAAAAGGGAATGGAGGGCGAGAGAAACATGGAGCCAAGACAACATATTCTGATCAAGGCCCGAAGTTTAATATTTGCTTTCACATATAAAGGGTAAGCCCCACCCCCCAGAATCTATTCTCGGTTCAGCCCAGGGGCTGGGTAAGGAGATAGCAGGTGTCAAGGTGTCAAGGCAAGCTCAGCAGGCAGTCCATTCTTATTAGATCCTGTAACAGACTGCAGGGCCCAAGGCCAGCAATGCAATGCCTCCTCCTAGGTCCTACTGCTGTTTGGTCTATTGTGATAAATGGCTCACAGGCCTGCTCAGGCCTGGGGGAAGGGCACACAAAAAAGTAGCTTAAATTCTGAACAGCTTCTCTCAATTTTGTAATGATAATTTTATTTCAGCCTTTTATTGAGACAGAATTCTATCAGTAATTAAAAATTTCAAATTTAAGAAACCTTATGGGTTTCTAACAACCATTCCATCTGACAAATACAAATTTTAAACAAATCATTTGATGTAACTAGTTATTAGCATTAAAGTTATTGTGAATAATAACTAATCTATTCATTGTTATAATCTCAATCCTTCTGAATTAATTCATTTGAAAAATAATAGATATTGAAGATAATATTGGGTATAAAATTATGCTAGACAAAAGAAAGTCTGTCATAAGAAATTCGTACACAGTTCAAGAGCTCAGCAATCAATCAATGCCATACTAATGCTATATTAATGTAATTTTATGTGCTTCATTACTGTTCTGATTACTTAGCCTATTCTTACTAAATTTGTTATTTAATGAAATGGATTGTCCAAATTTACTTTAATGTTTAACATTCATATAAAACCTTTGAAAACTAGTTTGTTTTATTTTGTTTATGGACAGAAGCTCCCTCTGAGAACTGCCACTAAGTATAGAATCCAATCTACCATATAAAAGGGTGGAGTGGAAGACTATTTTTGGGAATATTGGAGAGCTATCATTATGATTTGTTTTCAAGTATCCTTAAATCTTCTACCTTGAAACACCATAGATTTTATTGTTGACTGCCGTAGATTTATTTGCTAGAAGATTTGTAAATGACTCTTTTGATTGTCACAACTATTTTATACTTAGAAATTTATTTTATTTACTCTGAAACATCATATAAAATTATTTATATATTTAGAATTTTTTGAATATCTAAAAACATTATTGTCTATTTTTGCCAATATGAAAATTATTTGATTTTGTGCAGGTAGACACTTTAATTTTCTAATGTAAGATCCTGCAAAAAGAAAAACAATTAGTCTTTGAGCTCTTCTTTATGTAAGTTTTGCCATCAGTCTCAATTTTAATTTACCAGTGTTATGTTACTGAATGAGTATTTAAGAGTATATTATATTCAAGAGTCTTTAGAAATAACAAGAACTATCATATCACTGATCATGAAATCTTTTATGTACAGCTTATAACTGGATAAGTATAAATGTCAACTGTTCTGTTTTGCCAATAAAGACTCAGGAGTCAGATGCTGGAGTAAAGGGCTGCTAGCTCAGAGAGGCAGAGAAAAGGACCCAACTGATCTTCCTTCCCAGACAACATCCCAGGAAGAAAAAAGAAGTTCTTTATGTGTTCTCAAAAAACCTTCAAAATGAATGTCCCTACCTTCTACTTACCATGTGCCTTTCCGTCCATCCTCCTGACCTTATCTTTCTCTCTAAGGCTTTTTCTCCTTTATGTTCACTCTTTGTCAAATGGTTGCTTGCTCTTCCTCTTGACTTGTGGTTGACTTTATTTATTCCTGTTTACAATAAACAGAAAAGCTCCTGGATTAAAGGTATGAGCTAGGGCTGAGGCACAGCACAACTAGAAACATTTTTTTTTTTACAGTAAATAACACAATCCTGAGTTTTGCAGTGTGATCAAATATCCTACAACGTTTTCCCCTTTGTGTCTAAATAAAAAAGAAAGGTTTTAACTCTAACAGTAAAACTATTTATAATACTGAAGCTATTTCTGCCAAAATTTCCACAATGTTCTTCTTGATTTTATTTGGAAGTTTTAGGGTTAAGTATGAGCTCAAAGTTCTGTAACATGTTCATGAGAATCAACTAAGGAGTCAGTAAAATGAATGTCTTGAGCATTTTGTATTCTTAAGCTGACCTTTAGGTGGTGGTTGTCAGTTTAGTGGCAGTCCTGGCTAGGTAAAACACAGTAGTCAAGCCAAAGGTGTCCTCTGTTTGCTCAGAACCTGATGGCCAAAGGGACATGGGGCAGTTTTTCCCAGTGGTCAGCGTTACACCCCTGTTTATGAACTAAGGATGCCCTCTACCACTGAGCTAATTCCAGCCTCATTATGGTTTTGATGTGTATTTCCATAAAAACATGAAATTTGAGCAAATTTCTATACAATTATTGTCATTTTAATGTTATTTAACTTTAACTTGGTGGTTCTTATGTTATACATTGCAAAAGCTCCTTCTTTTGGGTAGAAATTAATTCCTTATATATGTGGTTTACAAATACATTCTCCCATACAGTCAACTTCATTTTTATTGTATCAATTGTTTGATTTGCTATGTAGGAAACTTTCTCTTGGGTACTTTTTTGTCAGCTGTGATTTTGATAACATGCCCAAAGAATTGTCAAGGCCAATGCCAAGAACATTTCAAACTGATTATTTCTAGGCTTTTTTTTTTTTTTGAGAGAGAGAGAGAGAGCACAAGTGTTTAATTCAGCAACTTGGCTCTGGCAAGGAATCACATCCAAAGACTTTTTAGGTCTAAGTGATCCAGCTGGAATAGGGACATGTTCTGGACATGCTATGATCTGGTTGCAATACAGACATGCGCTTAGTACACACCCTCAATCTGTAGCAGTGAGTATAAAATTTGTTTGTAGAAGGAAACAGCCATGTTTGAAAGTGACATCTAGCTGGGCAGTGGTGGTGCACGCCTTTAATCTCAGCACTTGGGAGGCAGAGGCAGGTGGATTTCTGAGTTTGAGGCCAGCCTGGTCTACCGAGTGAGTTCCAGGACAGCCAGGACTACACAGAGAAACCCTGTCTTGAAAAAAATAAAAACAAAAAGAAAAGAAAAGAAAAAAGAAAGCGACATCTAATTGAGGGGCAGACCAAGTAACAAATCAGAAAAGGATTTAATAGAATGAGTCAAAGATAGGAAACATCCAACTCTCAAAAAAAGAAAGGCTACTTAAGAGCAGGACCTGGATAGAGAAGAGGTAAGATAAGGGTGGTGTGTGTGTGCACAGTGTGTGTGTGTGTACAGTGAGTGTGTGTGTGTGTGTGTGTGTTTGTGTGTGTGTGAATTTTGTCAGAATGGTTTTACAGAGACAGGTTGCATAGTGAACAAGGTAGACACTGGTGAAGACAGAATGAGCCAAAGTATGAGAAGGAGTCAAATGATTAGAAAATATTGTCAGTGTTAGAATGAAACCATGCAGTTCAATTCAGTGAGAACTGAGAGAAGACAGATTGAATCAGTTAGCTTGGAAAATTAGATTGTACAGAGGCTAAAACCTCCAGGTCCAGGCCTAAGGATAATTAGAACAGAGAAAGAAACTCTCTGGACTCAGACCAAACTGTGAATTTGTACAGCTTGGATATAGCTCTCATCTCATTACTTCAGCTGAGAAAATAAAGCAATATTTGCAACTCTTTCTACTTCCTGATTTATACCTGATCCAATTTGAATTAATTTATGGGTGTGGTATAGGTTATTCAATTCAGGATCAATCTCGTGAAGGTGGGGATCCTGTTTTTCTCAATTTTAAATTGAAGATATTACCATTCAGCAATGTACACTATAAGTATGCTTTTGAAGCATCAGATGACCACATGACAGGGATTCTCTCTAGACTTCATATTCTGCTTCCTTGATGTACATGTGTTATGCCAGTTTTAATTTTACATCTCTGTCATATTTTAGAGACATGAAATGTGATTATTATAGATGTATTATTCTTTTTTGACATAGCTTTTTCTGTTTATGACCTCTTGGAAATTTATATGAATTTGAGGATTATTTTTCTATTTTTAAAAACATGCTGTCAGAATGTTGATGGAGAAAACACTGAATAACTAAATAATTTTGAGTAGTGCATACACTTTGAGTGGTATTCATGATCACTAGATCCCAATCTAGTTTTAAGTGTCTTGTTTTATTAACATTTTATGGGTTACTATACATAAGACTTTTATCGTTTTGTTAAATTCATTCTTAAGTATTTTTGATGATAATGTAAATGGGACTATTTTCATATATATATTTATTTATTCATTTGCTTTACAACCCCATATCAGCCCTTCCTCTTTTCCCAGTACCCTTTCATGTAAATCCTCCCCCCATTCCACCTTCCCCTTCTCTGATCCCTTCTGGGTGTCACTACCCCCAAACCTACACTCCAACCCCCTTATCCACATTACCCCTTCCACACACACATCAAGTGGCTATGGGACTAGGTACATCTTCTCCCACTGAGGACAGACAGACAACACACTTGGGGACAGCCCCCCACTCCAGTTTTGAGGGACTCACATAAAGACCAATCTGCTCATCTGATATATATACACATTATGTATGTTCAGAGGACCTAGGTCCAGCCAGAGCTCACTCTTTGGTTTGTGATTCAGTCTCTGAAAGCTCCCAAGGGTCTGGGTTAGTTGACTCTGTTGGTCTTGCTGTAGAGTCAATGTCCTCTTTGGGTCCTTCAATCCTTCTTTCAGCTCTTCCATAAGACTTTCTAAATTTCATCTAATGTTTGAGTGTGGGTCTCTGTATTTGTTTCCATTAGCTGCTGGGTAGAACCTCTCAGAGGACAGTCATGCTAAGCTCCTGTAATACATGTCCTTTGGGGTCTGGGTTACCTCACTCAGGATGATACTTTCAAATTCCATCCATTTTCCTGTGAAATGCACGATGCCCTTGTTTTTAATGGCTAAAAAGTATTCCATTGTGTAAATGGGCCACATTTTCTGTATCCATTCTTCAGTTGAGGGCCACCTAGGTTGTTTCCAGTTTCTGGCTATTACAAATAAAGCTGCTATGAATACAGTTGAGTTAAGTATCCTTGTGGAATAGTGGAATATCTTTTGTGTATATGTCCAGGAATAGTATAGCTGGGTCTTGATGGGTCTTGAGATATAAGACCCAGTCTTTTCCTAGTCTTCTGAGAAACTGCCAAATTGATTTTCAGAGTGGTTTTACAAGTTTGCACCCTCACCACCAGTGGAGGAGTGTTTCCCTTGCTTCTTATAATTAAAAATATTCTCTCATCAAATCTGATTCTTTCTCCCTCTCTCTCCCCTCTCATCATTTATGTAGTTGCTTTATCTAGGTGTTTTTTGTTCTTTCATTTTCAATAGGATATAACCTTTTTAAGTAAGGGAAGTTAGCTGGACAACACTCAAACCTCCCTGTTGGCTATGAAATCCAGGGATCTCTGAAATACAACAAGCTCTGATCAGGTTGAGAGTCTCTTCATCGGGCATGACACATTATCCCATTTAAAAGAGTTAAAGTTGACTTTTATGAAACACATCTTGCTGTATTTTAAAGATTCTCTTACTTAGTAATTGAATTCAGTCGGGTTCTCTTGTTGGCAATTTTCATTCAGCACTGCTCCATAATTCAACTGACCTGAACTTTCATTGCCCTGCTGGAGGCAGCATAATCAGGTAAACACATTTAAAATGATAAAAGTCTCAGGTAGGATAAATGCTCCTTATCATAACTGTTCATCCATAGGTGGTACTCTACCTATCAGTTTTATGGCTGTGAACTTATCCTAAGGGATAAGTGCATTGAAATGTCCTGTTAAAGATTAAATACTGTCCTCCCAAGAGGAAAATATCTATTGAACTATTTACAACGAGGTTGTAAGTCAACGCAAGCATTTGTTTCATGCATTTTCTCATTCCAGCATTCTTAACATCATACTCTAATGAATCAACTTAAGATTGATTTAGTCTGAATTCAGGCCAAAATGTAGACAGTTTATTTTAACTTTATGATTTAAGAGGGGATCTTTGACATCTTTGCAAATATAACCAGTAAATCCATCGTGAAACAGTTATGAGAGTTGAACTCAACAAGTTTGAAAATGTCTTTATGAAAACATATTACCTTTTGTTTTAAAATAATATGAATTATTTTCTGAATTGTTTCTGGATGAAAACAAAATAAATCAAGTCACGCCTTCCCACAGTGTGGCTACAGTGTAAAGGAAACACAGGGAAGCAGACTGCATTCAATTAGTGAATGTATATAGAAGGCTAAGTACAAGTATAAGAAAACAGAGACCAAGGTGACAAAGACAATTTTGAGCTTATTTGGAAGAAACATTTATCTAGCCATGGTACATCATATGACTATTCACTCCTATCTACCCATCGTGAATGGTGTCAGACTCAGAAACACATGAGCTTTGGTGAACTCATAACAGTCTGTGATAATATGTATTATTATCACAGAAGATAAAGGATGGAAGATAAATACAGAGTAGGTGCATTAGGCTACATCCCCAAACCATTCTCAAATGCTTTATCCTGGACTTGTCGTTAACTCATGAAACTAAGAAATGAAATGAATTGATGAAGAAAGAAAAAGGAAAAACTTTATGTTTGTTTCAAATTAGGACTATCTCATTGCAAAACAAACAAACAAACAAACAAAAAACAAAACAAAACAAAAAAAATATGCTCTGCTCTGCATTATTCAATTGCCTCAAAGACAGCAGCCAGGGAAAACCCTTATGGGCCAGAGTCTTTTATACGTGATCATCGAATCTATGTATTGTCAAAACATCTGAAATCATAGACAATGCTATTCTGGCCCTAATTATATACCTACCATTTCCTGTGTGAAAGTACTAAACCATGGTACCTTGGAATGTGACCTTATTTGGATATTTTCTAAGTAATAAAAGAAATTTTATAGCTAGTAGAATATGGTGGTTTGAATAAGAATGGTGCCAATGGAATCATTTATTTGAATGTTTGGTCTCCAGTTTGGGGGACTGTTCAGGAAGGACAAAGAGATAGTACCTTGTTGGAGGAGGTGTGCCAATGTGGTAGGCTCCTGTTATTCCTAGTCTGCACTGCTCTATGTCATGCCTGCCTGGCTAGTGTCATGGTTCATGGTCATGAACTCTAACCCCCTAGAACCATGAATTACAAATAGACCTTTTTTGTTCCTGTTGTTTTGTTTGTTTGCTTTTTTGTTGTTTTCTGGTTTTTTTTTTCTTTTTTACTTTTTTTCATATGTTGCTCTGATCATGGTGTATTGTCATGGGAACATCCAAGTAAGCAGACACTGTCTAATGACCATTTTTTCCAAGTCTCCTCTTTTTAGCTGTGAACTGTGGATTTCCTGAGCATCTTCCTTGATCTCTGTCTACTACTTTCAGGCTTATAAACAGTTTCACTTTTCTGTTTAACATGCTTCAGTCTTACATTTAGAGTAAGAAAAATCTCCTAGTTAAGAAAAATGGAGTCACTGTCCTGGAAGGAGTTGAGCTGAGTCATTCACTTGACCTAGGAGAGTGGCCTACCTTTAGTCATGCTAAAGAGGTAGGCAAAATAATGTTTTCTTCCATAAAATTTTCTACTCTTTTTCCCAGAATCCCTGCCCTTAATACAATGGCATAACTGGTTACAGTCACACAGCTTTGTAAGTTTACACACTTTCCTGAACTTTTTCCTTTTCTTTTTCTTAGATTTTTTTCCACAACACTGTTGACTTCATCAGTATTTCTTTTCTAAGCTTCCATTCGTGCCACGTGGCTGCTTGCTTACCATGAGTCTGATCTCTGTATTAGTTTACACAATGGAGTTTTTTCTTCTTTGCCCTATTCTCCCCTGGACAGCTGATGAGGTTTTACAGCTTGCCTACCTGGGATTTTTCTTCTAAACTCTAGTAAAATTTTCCTTGAGCTTCAGTTTGAATGCATCTTAAAATTGTTTATATAATGAGACTAACAATGCCTAGAGGTGACCCTGATTTTCTCTTTAACTTTTGGCAACTGAAAGATATAGAAAACTTATGAAAAATATAGAAAGTTTTTATGACCCCTAGACCTGAGCAAAAGAAGGCAGGTTCACTAGTTCCACCAAGAATGTGGAACTAGATATAAGATTTTAGGCCTTCACTGCCCCTGCCCCGGGATACATTCTGTATTCTGAGAGGGGTACATTATCCCTGAGTCAGAGGACTCTTGCTGGATTAACATTCAAGAGAGGAAGGGAGGGGCTAATTAACATTCCTCAGACCTCAGGGAAGAGAACCCACCTTTGGATGGGGAAGGCCCAAAGCAGGAAGACACATTCCTGACCACAAAGAAAGATACAAATCATCTGGGTGGTTCCAGGAACTAGTTGTCTTTCCACTGTTTTTATGCTGTTTTCTTGGTTACCCCCTCAACCCCCCTTGGTTTGTGGTGCTTCCCTATATAACTCCCAGCCTGCAGGGTTGACACTCCTCTGCCCCTGAGTGGGTTATGAGTCTCGGCCTCAGTCAACTGACCCCGAAATATACCTCTTGTTGCATCAAGAACGGTGTCTTGTGAGTTATTGGGTGGCCGTGAATTCCTGAGGCTTGAGGGAGGTCCTCTCTTCATGGGGGGGAGGGGTCTTATACAACCATGAATGAACCCTCAAATTCCAGTAATGCTACAATATTAAAAATAGTTTTTCATATATTCTTATAATGTCCATGATTATTCTACAAATCTGTAGCATTCATTTACTCATGATAATCTGAATTTTTAAGTGAAAATGGCTAATTTGATTAGAAATAATGATGGAATAGCTTTAATTCAAAATAAAAAATTCTTTGTAGCCTGAATATTGCTAATATAAATATGGCTTATGTTTGAATTTGGAGTCATGTTGAGAAATCCTATATTGGCTGATTAAGGCAATCCTATTGAGCTGTTGAAAGAATAAATATGTCATAAATTTATGAACAATAGCCAATGTTTTACTTATTAAAACAGAACTTAAGCATTTAAAACAAATTTATGCTATTTATAATTCCAGGCAAAATGTGAAAGTGATGGGAGTGTGCATGGTAATTTAATTTATACCATATTAAAATTTTGCTTGATTAGTTCAATTGAATAAATGAGATTAATAATTAATTACAGATAGATTTTTGTTCTTCAAAAATTCACAAAAAAGTAAACAGTATCTTTCTGGTATCACTATCTCATCATGTATCGTTAGCTTTTATTTGTGAATACCAGTTCTGTGAATATTGCATTAATGAGCTAGTTCTCCCATGAGAATTAGAATATTTGATTTCCATCATAATTTTTTGATTTTTGTCAAGAACTATTTTATCATTTTTAATATTATCATGGATATTATGAAATTTGAGGATATATATTTAGGATAACTAGAATCATAAATTTTTATTGCAGGAAGTCATAAAAATATTTTTCCTCTCTCATGAAGTTTTTTTCACCTTGGGTAAATATGAATAACAAAAAAATTTCAAGTAGTTTTAAACATGATGTGAATGTCCTTATCACTGTTACATTTGTTTTGATAGGAATCACATTTCTTGAATTCCCATTTTTCTCCTTTAACACTATCACAGTGTTTGCCACTACTACTCACAAGGAAAGGCAAATATACCTAATACACAAACAATGAAATAATTCCAGGGAGAAGAAAAGTTTCAACATGGAAACATTAATTCTGAAGTTATTTTCTTTTTAAAACACACCACACACACACACACACACACACACACACACACACCATATCCACATCATATACAAATGTGTACACAGAGGAATAGGGGTTCCTCCATCTTTAAGAGTTTAACCATACAGTCTTTTTTTTTAAAGTCACAAAGCATTGCTCCTTCTACGCTGCTGCCTTCAGCTCTCTAAGCAGATTCTCAGACCAGTTCTGTAGAATTGTTCACCTGCACTTTGCATAATTGAATGAAGTTGTTGTTTTCTCTTTGTTCTGCCTGTGGGCTTAGACAGATGTTTCTCCAATCAGCAGTAAATTGGCAAAAAAGTCAACAACAACAAAAATAGTTTCTTCTGGAAAGCTGTGTTAACAACTCAAAAAAGGGATTTATTCTGCCTTTACTGTCAATGGGATAAGAACTTGGTCTTTTTGTTTGTTTGTTTTGTCTTTGTATAAATTCTCCTCAATAGCACATCTATGGATAATTGTTTCAATTAATTTCCACAACAAAAATCTCTTAGTGGACATATCATAATGCTGAAAATAAATTTATAAAACATCCCATTATCACCAGCCTATCATTTATATAACTCAGTAATATCGACATAATTAGAGGAAACAGGTGTACTTGAATCGGGTTATACAAACTATCACTTAACTTTTATTCTGTGTCAATTTGAGCTTTCCAGAAAGGCCACTTAAAACATCCATATGTTCCTGCCATTGGCTCTGAGAAACACATCACTTATGGTGACAAGGTACAACCACTACGGCAAGGCAAACTACACATGAGACACAGATTTTTACTGAACTGTAAATGAACACCTCATTCTTTCTCCCGACCTGCTCTCTAGGATGAAATGTGACTGGTGACCTTGCGGTGGGATGCGAGTGGTTAATGAAGCCTGTTTGGGATGTTGTTTCTAATCCAACAACATTAAGTGCATAAACTCTGGAATGTACTTGCCTTAGTTCAAACTCCCAACCCCCTGTTTCTGTCTAACCACACTAGGAATATACCATGTCTGAACCTAGACTTCTTCATTGTGAAATTGTGGTAAAGAGCAGACTTTTAAAACAGTGTTTAGATTAAGGGAAAAGCCCCTTGCATTTTGTAAACATTTGCCTTGTTTACTGAATGCTTATCACAATGCAGGCTGGAGAGATGGCTCAGCAGTTAAGAGCACTGACTGCTCTTCCAGAGGTTCTGAGTTCAATTCTCACAACCACATGGTGGTTCAAAAACATCTGTAATGAGTTCTGATGCTCTCTTCTGGTGTGTCCGAAGACATACAGTGTACTCACATACATAAAGTAAACAATTCTTTAAAAAAATTCACATTGCACTTAGTAGTACATGAAAAAAAGGTCTAAAAGATGGCTTTGCAGAACATATCAAAATGCATCATTGCTGTGTTCTGCTGTGTGTGCTTGTATGTCAATGATTTAAGAATACCGATTGTTTTTCTGTGTCTCTTTATTATTGGTCATCCAGTGCACTGAAAGAAAAATGCAATTTATTATGTTTAACTCTATGCTCAATTGTTTGGTCATGCTGGCAGTAGAACCACAGATCTTGTGCATGCTAACCCTGTGCTATACATTAAATTAGAATGCCAATTTTATCTGATCCTATAATTTGTGTTGTAGTGATTGCTCCACGGTTCATCACATTTTTCTCTTATTAATTATGATACAATGAATCAGGTTGGGTCTCTTTTATGAACAGAAAAATTACATGGTCATATATATCGTCTGAACCTGATACGAGGAATTAGCTAGGTGTGGTGGCACACTTATTGACTACAATCCCAGCACTTGGGATGGGGAAGTAGGAAGATGCGTAGTTCAAGGTTAACCTTGACTATGTGAGACCTTCTATCAAACCTAGAAACAAAGACCACAAGGTAAAACAAAGACTAGGTCATAATCAAGTGCACATGCATTGAGATTTTTAGATCTGTATATTTAAAAATTGGTTTATAAACTCCAGTAAAATGTAATCACCATTCCTAAAATGTAGTCTAAGGCATATAAAAAAAACCAATCACTATATTGGATTTAAGAACCATTATCACCAGGTAGTATTTTATAGTGTGTTCATTTTATTTTTCTGCAGTACATTTTACATGCTCTACTATTTTGCTTACTTTCTTCTTTTTCCTAAATGGAACTAGAATATAATAAGTAAGGCAAATATTAACATGCTGAGGATGTGATTTTATTTTATTTTATTAGCAGACTAATGGAAGAAAGAAAACAAAGAGCTCTTGAGTTCAAAGACAAAGATTAGTTGTGTTCTTGGTTTTAAGCTACCTTCCATGTCAAATGTATTTATATGCAACGGAGAAAATTCATGCTGCTAATGAAACAGTGAAGTCAAGTAAACAAAAGTAAGGTATAACCCCTTTAATCATGCCGAGACACGATTTTTTCTTGGGCTGTTATGTCTTCAAACTAAGATGAAGAGCCCGCTTCACCACAAAAGTATCTGGCCCCTAACCCGAGCGTTGGTGGTGATGAAGAAATAAAGAACAGGAAGAAGAACAAGTTCACTTGCTTGGTACACTTTCACACACAGCGATGAGATAACTAATGCATTTTATACTGTGGTGAACCTGCCTAAACACACATGAAGACCCCACATATAGCATCCCAAGTACCTGGTTGCTGTATAGTTCTTTTCTTTTAACTGAAACCTTCCTTTTTGGAGGGAAGAGTGTTATGAAGCATAATGCAGCAAGGCAGGGTCCTGGCAGGCCCATGCCTAGTTGTACCCCTGAGAAATCACGCCATGAAACAAATATGGTATAAAGGGATTTGTTTGACGGAAGGGAGGAGAGTGAGGATTAGGAGAAGGGATCGAGGCAGACAGACCAGAGTAGAGTAGACAAGAAAACATTTAGACAGATGGGAGCAGAGGCATGAGGATGGGGCACAGAGAACAGAGCACAAAGTGATGGGCCAGGGAACACGGGAACACGGGAACACGGGAACACGTGAGAAGAGAGAGAGAGAGAGAGAGAGAGAGAGAGAGAGAGGGAGGGAGGGAGGGAGGGAGGGAGGGAGGGAGGGAG
>JANHMN010000017.1:9394182-9444822 GCA_030674055.1 Rhabdomys pumilio | reverse complement strand
AGAGAGAGAGAGAGAGAGAGAGAGAGAGAGAGAGAGAGAGAGAGGTTCTGAAGTGCTAGGGCAGTCCTTTTATAAGCAGTCCATACCTGAAGACCCTGGCAGCACCTGCTAAATCCCTGGGAGGAGGAAGGAGCCTAGTGGAATGAATTGTAAGATAACGAAGCAGAAAGCTCATTTAGGCCCAGGAAATAACTAAAGTACCTAAAAATCAGTCAGTAAACAAAACTTTAAAAATGCAAGTCACTCCTGAAATTTACAAGGTTTGGATACACGCCACACCCCCAGTGTTATGTAATCAGTAATGTCTTGGGAAAGGAGACTTTGACATTTAAGTCCTACAGAGAGCTCTAGCAATGCTGGTTCCTGCATTAACACCTCTTCTGGCTTAGCCTTTTCAGGCATGCAATTACTTTTGATTCACCTGTTCTCCAGAAGCTAATTTGAGACTGTGGTAGAATTATTTCTTTGCTCTGTCACTTATGTTTCATCCGAGCTGAAAAGATGTTTGTTGCCATTTCCCTAGGAAGTGATACACCACCAGCTATATAGTATTCATTACATAAGAAGCCATTTGAGATAGTCTTACATTATAGAATGATGTGGAATGGAGAAAAGGCAATCCTGAGAAAATTCAGTGAAGGGATAACACAGAAGCACCGGATGAGTCTGGAATCCGGCATGACAATTTAGCCTTTCAAGAGCACTTTCCTAGACACACTGAAGGTTCACGCACATGTTTCTGTCCATGTTCAACCTTTCCAGAGTCATCTCTGAATATTTAAGTTGCAATAGAATGGAAAGCTATCAGGCCTAGGCTGACCCTGCTTTCTCTCAATAGCCAAGACTGAGCTAACCTGGGTCATCTGCTACTTCAGTCTCCTGAGTGCTGGGTTAGCCGGTGCCTAACACTACTCCCAGTTTATTTTTAAGTGAAAGTAAAACACAAAGGAATCTAACTATTATGTATTAAGAAAGCGATTTCCACCTTGTCCTTTTTATAAAACCACTTGTACATGTTCCTAATTTCTGGATAAATGTGAAGATATTGGATTCCATGGTATGCCATGATTTAAATAGCTTAGTGCATATACAAAAAAATTAAATTCAAATATTTCAAATTAAGTTGGAAAGGGATAGCAATAGAAATAAAAAACAGAAACTGAACATACTAGCTGTAATTATACTATCTTATAAAGTAAAATGGAAATAAAATATATGTGTACATTAGACTATGTATTTCAGGTTGTACTACATTTAAAACATGAAATAATTAAAGGGTTATTAGATTTTTTAATTGTACATTAGAATATGAGTTTCAGGTTGTATTACATATAAAACATGGAATAATTATAGGGTTATTAGATTTTTTTCTATAAAAAGATAATTTAATGGACTTGTTTCTTTTAATTTCTAACAATATTTTAAAAGTAAAATATATGGAACTTACATTTTTTACAGTATAATGTAATCTATTTTTATATACTGGAAAGTGAAATAGGTGGTAGGGGTGGAGACATGGTTTGATAATGTTTGCCATGCTACTTTCAATGTTCACGGAACTTTGTCCAGATGCTAGAATGGCAGATGTAAACATGCAGGTATCTGGGAAGAACTTTTCTAGGAAAGCTAATCTCACGTGCAAAGTCCTGGCAACATCTTCACTGATGTCACAGGCGCTGAACATTACTAGACTCAAGTGAGTTAATAAACATTGCTTGTTCATATCATCTGTCATAGTTTCAGCCACATAGTTGCATCTTGTTTTGTCTTGACATGCTATGAAAAGAAGACTTAGATTATTTTTTGACTATTCATCTATCTATCTGTTTATTTATTTTAAATTAATTATTTTATTTATATATATTCCAAATGTTGCCCCCTCTCCTGGTCCCCCTCTCAGAGTTCTTCACAACCTCCCTCCTCCTTCCCTTCTAAGATTAGTTTTTAAAGCAGTATTACCACTCAAATAGAAAGGCAAGGGAAATGATACACTTCATTAAAGGCAATCAAGTATGAGGTGATTAATGACATTTGTTATTTAAATATATATATATTTGTTATTTAAATATATATATTTGTTATTTAAATATATATTACCATGCTGCATGTTTTATCTTATATACATATGTATACATGATTTATTTTATAGGAAATGTTTTTAATCAGTTTTGAGTTTATCATATGAACATACACATGCATCTCTTGCTTTACACTTATGAATCATTTGATAATAGATGATAACATAATAAAGGAGGACGATATGAACTAATAACCATAAGTGACTACTTTTACCATCTTAGTGACAGTAATGAGAAGGGACCTTACTTATTTTGTGCTGCACAAATCCTGAGGCCAATGAGGGAGTTATTATAAGGGTTACTGTATATTAATTTTCAAATTAAATTTATAATGAAAATTGCTTTTTCAAACCAATCAACTGTGCAAGGTACAAAACATTTTTAAATGTAGACATGCGGTTTAATTTCTTTTGCTTTCTGCTTAATAGTATTCACAAAGTCATTGCTGTCATTAGAAAAAAAGCAGTGACTTTAGACTTATGCCAAGTTATATTAATTTCTTTCTGTAACATTTAGCCCTAGGAATAAATTTATATTAAATTAGAATGTAGGAAAGTAACAGAGCTGTTTTTGCAATTGTAGAATTAATATAGTCTCTTTTTTCATTGTTTATACACACACATACATACATACACATATATGTAAATATATTTTATTCTGTGTCTTAAGTACTATCGTTGTGAAGAAATACCATGGCCAAGGTAACTTAGAAGAGAAAACATTCAGTGTGGGCTTGACTACAGTTTCAAAGGGTGAGTCCATGAACATCGTGTTGAGATACTGTCAGCAGCCAGGCAGATATGATGCTGGAGCGGTAGCTGAAAGATTACATCTTATCAGCAACTTAGAGGCAGAGAGAGGGACTGGATTTTTAAAACCTCAAAGCCCACCTGCAAATGATACACATTCTTTAATAAGTCCACACCTTGTAATCCTTCCCCAAACCTTTCTGCCATTCCAGAAACTTAGCATTAAAATATGTGAGTGTACCAGTGCCATTTTCATTCAAATTTTAACATTCCGACTAAGGTTACCTATGCTAATGGTCATCTTTCACTGCTGATCATTACATATTGGGTAATCAAAAGTAGATTGGTAATGACCAGGGGACCTTATGGCCTCACCAAGAACTACAGTCAACCAAGGAATCCTCAAAGTAGGAGGAATAGTGAAATGAGAGAAGATTTTGAAGTCTTTATATTTATTTTTTGGAGGTAGAAGCAGCTGCATGCCACCATGCATGCATGGAAATCATTGAGTAACTTGCAGGAATATTTTCTCTATCTATAACTTGGATCCTGGTTGATTACGCTCAGGTTGTCAGGTTCATTGTTAGCTGTGTTTATGTTCTAAATCATCTAAGTCATCTTTCATGTCTTCCTTTTTGATTTTTAACCTTTAGATGTTTGTTAGAAACACAGAGACATGCACTATCCTACATTAACACAAAGTCAGAATCATCAGTAACTGTCTTTTTGTCTCTGTATTTTGTCCCACAGCAAAGACTCCAGGGCAGTAGCAAGCATGGAGATATCACAATTATATCAATGCTTTATAGGATTCATGAGGAGGAATATTCTGAGGCCATCTTATAGTCTTTAAAATAAATATACCCAGTACTTTGTAAAGAGAGTTGAAATATCAGAACTAGCAAGATGGCTCAGTAACTGGTAAAGCTCTGGCCACAGAAGCATTGAGTACTTGACTTTGGATTCCTGGATAAATAGCTGTGAGTAGTTATAATCTCAGTTGTTTGAAAGCATAGGTTAGGGTGTTCTTCCAAACTAGCTATCTAGATTAATTAAATCTGCTATATTGAATTGAAGTGAGAATCCCTACTTTTAAATATGACTTGGAGATCTATCAAGAAAGACAACTGATGACAACTTCTGATTGCCACATGCACTTGCACTTGCATACCGATTCACACATAGACACACACGCACACACAAATAAACTCACACACACATAGACACAGACACACAGAGATACAGACACATAGACAGACAGACAGACAGACAGACACAGATACAGACACATAGATACACAGACAGACAAATAGGCACACACATACTCACATAGGCACACACACACACACACATACACATATGACAGAGTGATACAGACAGACAGAGACAGAGAGACATAGACAAAGACACACACACACACACACACACACACACACACACACACACAGAGAGAGAGAGAGAGAGAGAGAGAGAGAGAGAGAGAGAGAGAGAGAGAGAAGGAAGTGGTTATTTCATTTATTTTTTTATTCATCATATGTGGGAGTTGCACAAGTGCCATGATACCCATTTGGAGTACAGAAGACAACCTTTGTGAGTTGAATTTCTATTTAGACCACTTGGTCCCAGAGAGGAAACTCAGATTATCAGGCTTGGTGGCAGATGTCAACTTGTTGAGCCATCTTGTCAGCCTTCACTTTATTTTATTCGATTTTATTTTTGTAAAAATATTTTTGTCTGGATTTGAACTAGATATGTAGCTGAGGATTACCTTAAAATCTTGAACCTTCTGCATCCACCTCTCAAATTCCACGATTAAAAACCCATATTCCAGTAATTCTGTGCTGGGGATTTCCCCAAGATTTTGTGTATGCTAGACAACATTCTACCAACTGAGTTACTTTAATTACTGGAAATAATAAATTGGAAATGTAAATTTTGCCTAAGATATCTAATTAAGGCAGCATATAAACAAATTAAGGGATATTTACATAGAAACATCCAGGTATTTACATGGTAATATACTTATTATTAACATGAATTACAGCCTATAGAACATTCATTGAATAAAATACAGCTCATAAAATTAAGAACTTAATTAATAAAACAATATTACATTTCCAAGGTTGTATTTGCATAGCTTAACATTTGAGATATTTACTAAAACCTTATCCTGTTTTTCTGAGTGTTAGGATTTCAGTTAATGCTTTGTTTCATTGTTTTAGCTTCATGGTTTATTTACTCTCCGTGCTCTCCTAATCTATATTTCTACATCTTGCTTTGTGGTATTCAAAGAGAAAATGTAATCATCTTATAAGTTTTTAAATTCTGGTAAGTGCAAACTGCGACTGAGCAATTGTTGTGAATTTGGTTTTATGCTTATATTATGTTAACTGGGTTCCCAATATTGTATGAGAATCTTCATGTAAGATGCTAAAGGACCCTGTCCTTCCCTCCAGTTGGTTCGGATTGGTAAATAAAGTTGGAATGCTGGGCAGGGAGTCAGAGGCAGGACTTTAGGATTTGCTGGCAGGCAGATCGAGAGGAAGAACGATTTAGAACCTCCATGCTGGGAAAGGAGTAAGGTCCAGGCTTGAGAGCTGCAGAAGAGAGAGCATAGCAATCAGGTGTTGGCAGAAGAGCAGCCGGGCTCCTGCCCCCATCCTGCCCCCATAGGGTCTAGGGCAGCAAAGATGGAATGCAGGTTTTAGTAATTAATAACTCAGGAGTATCAGAGGGGAGGTGTAAGCCACATGGAGGTTTGGAGGTTTGGGAGTTGCCTCAGCCTTTGAGCTGTTTAAGGCATGTTAACATATAAGGCTATGTGTGTATGTGTCTTTCATTCCAGAACCCAGAACACTGGGATAGGTAGCAAGGAGCTCCTGCTGCCACTGCCGGGAGGTTTGAGTAGGAGTAATCACCTACTGCAACAAGTAATCTCAGCAGTACACCAACATCACAGCACAGCATTTTAAGCAATTGAGATAAATCAGTAAATATCTTAATGAATGGAAATTCATGTCATGTTTAACGATTGGTGGAAAATATTCTAAGCTTTCATTTTTCTAGTGATGGTTTAAATGAATGAAAAAATAACAAAGATGCAAAAAATTTTAGTTGAGGTTGACAATCAATACATCAGCTTGTATAGAATATAAAACTATGGAGACTGAGAGCAAGGACATTCAAGGAAGAATGTAGGGGAGAGGGTGCTGGTTTATATTACTAAATGAAATACAGTAAGAGCAAGCGGTTGATGGGGCAGCACTGGTGGGAACACACACACATTGAATCCTGTAAAAGGGAAAGATGTCTAATAACACACACACACATACACACCCAGATACACACACAGATTCACATACACATACACACACAAACTCACATACACATATACACACACAGACTCACATACACACACATATACACACAGACAGACACATATACACACATACACACAGATTTACACACATACACACACATAGACTCACATACACACAAAGACATACATACAGACACACACACAAATACACACACACACACACACACACACACACACACACACACACTCAAACATGTACTTTATGACTGCCTGAAGACAAGTACAAGGAGATCCTGTATCTTTTACAAGAAACTTACAATAAGCATCTATCAATAATGTCACTGTGTAACCAGGATAGTCAGGGTACCTCCACCCTAATTGAATGGTATGTTTATTGGTGACAAATGATCCTTCTTATCAATAGTCATTTCATCTGGAATATTTGCTGTTAAATAATCTATCATCAAAATAAAACTACACATTCTTTTCACCCCCCGGACACTTCTTCCAAATTTAACTCATTTTCTTTGCCTTCAGGCCTGAATTCTCATTTTTCCTCTAAAATAAAGTGGAAATAAAATAAATTCCCTTAAGCAACATTTTTCTGTCTTTAAAATTGCTTTGTGAAATACGACTCTCCCTATTGGACAAATTTGTTCATTATATAGTTTGTTTTGACCTTTATTTATTTCTGAATATTGTATAGATAGTATATTTAGAAACTTCTGGATGTTTCATATAAATTATTAAATAAATTATAGCTCAGGACATTTTCAATAATGTCAGCAGGTAAACTTTTATGTGCCTTACATAGAGATGCAAAATTTGAGTGCCACACAAGAAATATCACTCCAGGAGAACAACACAACCATCCTAAAGGTAGTTGAAAAAATAATTTGCCTCTAAAAGACACTGACTCCTCATACTCAGTCCAACTATGTTTAAATATTGCATTTTCCATGCATGTGAACAGAGGTTTGTCACGTAATGACCTCTGTAGTTCTTATGTGATTTCCTACATTTCTTAAAATACATTGCAATTTATAAAATACTTACTATGTGTATGACACAAAATATGAGTATAAGATAGCAGTCTGTGATTGAAAGGAAAAGTGGTAATTATCTTTTCTAGGGATACTTGAAAGCATAGTGATGTCTGGACATTCTATTTAATCCATCTCCTATGTAAAACCAGAACTGATCGTCAGACCTGATAACCAGACCAAAACTAAGTTCATGACCAAAATATTTAATTTTCATCCAGATTTCCATGACAACTAGGCTGCACATGTATTGATTTATCTATTTATCTTACCTAGATGTCTCTAAAAATCAAATGATCTTCAAATTGGCTTTAGAGCCATTTGAGATTAGCATGCTACACAAATATAAAATAGCATCTGTCTTTCAACACAGATGTTGACAACCTGAAGTTTTATTTTAAATGGACAAGTATAGGAATTGCAGACCTGAAAATCAGACAGCATTGAAAAGAACATGCAATTCCAATCAACTATTTCAGTCCATTGCACACAAGATTGTTAATGCATTCAATTGATTTCTATTGCTCTCCAACAAAATTGCTATTCTGTTTTACTACCCACTAAGACAGAATATAAGCTGAATACAATAAATCTGAAGGCACAGTCGTTCTACCTATCATATAGTGAATGCTCCACTCAAATTTAGCCTTTCCATCAAAATTTCCTATTCATTTAAGTATTTGTCCTGGTGCAACAAATAAGGTTATTGTTTTTCAGAAATATAATGTGGTTTGCAAACAATTGCATTTTTATTTACAACTGCCATTTTTTAGTAATAATAAAAGGAAAATAATCATTTGTTTAATCATAATATTTATATAAATGTGTATATATGCATATAACTACACACATTAAAAAGTCAATAAATAGTGATTTTTTTTTTTTTTTTTTTTTTTTTTTTTACAAAAGACAAATCACCCTTCAATATGGACATAGTTGTTTTGTGTGGAGAGCCACTCCCTAAGATGGCGCTTAGCTGCGCGCCAGCTGTTGCTCACCCTGTCCATATAAGGCATGCTTGCTGCTTGAAGGCGCTTCCGCATTCTGATAACCTACCAGATTCAGACACATGGCATGGACTGGTTGGATCATCTGCGGGTATTTAGGTTGGAGCTGGGGAGCTGAGGGGAGGAGATTGATGAAGAAGCCTGAATAAACCACTCAAAGAAGACCTTGTTGTTGCTCCCTTATTTCCGCTGATCGGTGGGAAGCGACAAATGGTGGCCCGTACAGGGACCCTCCTGAAGTCAGAACTTCGAGGTCAGGTCAGAGCGGTCGACCAGTAAGTTCCCAGGTAATTTTGGGACCCCCAACAGTAAGTCTCGGAAAGAGCTATAAGGCCTCCGGTAAAGAAGCTATAAAGTCCCCGGGAAGTTCGGGGCTATAAAGTTCCAGAGTACATAGCTGGACAAAGTGAAAGTAAAATAAATAAATAAATAAATAAATAAATAAATAAATAAATAAATAAAAATGCAGCACCACTCTGGGGAAGGGGACAGATGCTCTGGAACAGTTAAAGGAAGAAAGATTAATAAAATTAGAGAAGGAGGAGTCCGAGGAAGAGGGCGCTTCAGAGGTAGAGGAGCTAGAAGATTTGGAGGGATTGGAGGAATTATTGAAAAGGATGGAGGCTCTGAGCAACAAAACAAGGAGGAGAAAGAAAGAGCAAGAGAGGAAGAGAAAAAGTGAAAGAAGTTGCCTGCTCTCTGACATATTAACCTAAGAAAAACATAAAGCTTATTACAGAGCCCTCCTGGGAGCAAGAGATGATGGGGGACGTCCTAATCTCTCTGGCTCTCATTGGGGAAATTTTCAGTCTTGCTTTCCCTGTTTATTGTCTGTCATTGGTATACCAATATTGCCCATGTGTCTCAATTGTCAGTCCTTGTCTTGTTATCTGAATGACTGGTTGTTCTATGTTTCTTGTTCAAAAGAAAAACTGGTTAAAACTGTTTGCTTAATTTAGATTAAAACTTGCTTGAGAAGCAGTCTCAATTTACACAAATAGAACTGATAATTTACCCTGCTCTGTGGCTAGAAGGACATCGGTAGAAAGAGCCTTGAGAGGAGTTAAATGTTTTCATAAGAGGCTCTTGGACTCTTGGAAGGGGGCCAGCAGTATTTTGGCTTCTGTAGTAAGGGAGTTGATAGTGGTTTTTCCCAGTTTGATAAGTGAAAGGGTGCTTTTTTTTCTTAAATTACAGCTAAAAAGGTAAGAAAAATTTGTTTAGATGTACATTTATTCTTATTTTAATTGGTTTAAAAATAATATATATGAATATGTTCTATATGTCTTGGTTATATATTATTTATACCATTATATTATTATGTATAAATTTGATTACAAATTTATAATTTTGGTTGGATTAAAACTGGTAATTTAAAGTTGGAGTCATTCAAAAACCAAATATATAAAAGAGATCTCAGTAAGAGTTCTATCTGGAATCAAACAAGGCTTGGATGAACACCTTCCTTTTGTTACAAAATTGGCTCATTAATTGATCCTTCTAAAAGAGTTTTAATACAAGCCTGTGCTATCATACAATGAGCTTTAACATTTTAGAGAGTGCTTGTTGCCCCAAAAATATCCAAAGACCATATCTTTTCAATAACTGAGACATCAGTTATATTCCTAAATAAATTGTGACACAAAAATTCAAATAAGAAAACATAGTTTACTTATTTTAAATTATTTTCAAAAGTTTCTAGGAGATGCCAATTGGCTAAGATCTTATTTTAAGCTCTCCACAAGGGAGTTTAAACCTCTGCTTGATGTTCTCAAGAGAAATACAAACCCTAATTTCTTTGTACAACTGGCTGATAAAAATAATAATAATAATAATAATAATAATAATAATAATAATTTTACAGATTATTAATATAAATTTATATTTCTTTATTTCCAAAAGAAGTTTTAACATCCTGTTTTAAAGCTGTTACTGTGTTAAAAAAATTATAGGTTAAGATCACAAAAGTATCTTAAGAAAAAACTTAATGAAATATTTCTTATTCCAAATGATAATATAATTGGTTATTAAAAAATACTGATATTTGGCCCAATACATGATCAATTTGTTACAGCTTTTCTCTATACATGCTCTTGTATTTATACATATAGCCCATAAAATGTGTGTTTACTGTATTAGTAGACAGCTCATTTAATGAGGAGACAATATACATAATTAGACTACATATTTACTCTCTTGAGTTTCTCCTGCTTCAACAAAGATAATTGAACTACGTGCTGTAGCCACTATTTAAAACACACACACACACACACACACACACACAAAATTAAACTTTCAATTGGTATACGTATAGTCAGTATATAGCTTATGGTTTATAATTGCTTAAAATTGTTTCTTTTCTAGAGATTACTAATTTTCAAAGTTTACAAATACAGCTCAATTAAAAAAAACATATACTTTTTCTTAATTTTTAAAAGACATTTAAGAGCTCATACTGGATTGCCTGAATCCCAGAAAAATGCCATAACAAATTTGTATATCAGATAGATTACAGACCTTACCAAGATAATTGGCCATACAATTTTATTCTTTACATTGGGGTTGCTGTCTGTTTATCTAGATTGCTGTGCCATTATAGCTGATCTGCCTTTTGTTATCCCTGAGACCAAATGCTACAGTTTTTTTGACACTTAACACCTCATTCTAAAAACATTCAAAGATTAAGTAAACAGCTTTTGTTTTGTCTCAACAAAAACTACTGGGCTCTAACTTATGCCTACTAGTCTGAAGCCACTTAAAAGTTGTTGGAGAGTTTATTATTGGGTGTAGAGAGGGTTTTCTATGAAAGCTATCTAAAGAAACAATACAAAGAAAACTATTTTATTTGAGAAAAGGAAAAAAGTTCTATTTTATATTCTAAGTGAAGAAAGACAAAGAGTTCTGTTTTATCTCTCCATTGTGTTTGCCCTTGTATCCTTTTGTCCTCAGTATTCACATATTTTTTAGAGTGTATGATCACACATTACAAAGTTTGTTACAAGTTTATACCAAAAATTAAGTTGAGATAAAGGTTTATAATAAAAAAAATGTTTATATACATATTTGTTGAAAGTGATTGTGTGGCTAAACATCCATTACCTGTGTGACTCCACAGCTTTACTGAGGGTTTAGAACTATAACTGGGTTATCAGTGAAGATTTGTATAGCTAAGCCCAGACAATGTTTTATTTTCAATCCTAACACCTACCATAAATTGTTGGTTCCCTTTTTATTGATTTTTGACAAACTGTTCTATAACCTACTAGAATGTGCCCTAAGTGAAAAAAAGTCTGGTTATTATCTAAAAACAATTAATCGATATTATTTGAGAGACTGACAAAATTCTTATTAAAGTTTTGACTATCAAAAAAAAAAAGGCCTAGTAACAGTCTCATTATAAAAGAGCTTAATAATCATGAATATAATTTTAAAAAATTTTATAAAGATCATCGTTAAGATTTAAAAAGTCATCTATTTATTTATATAACATCACCACAAGACAGTACATCTTCATAGATCTATCTTTAATAAAAATAACTTAAGACAAAAATTTGATATTTTAGAGAGTATATAAGTTAAATTGTAAAAATTTGCTTTTAGTGTCCTCAATTTTTTAATAATGGTGTTAATACTTGAAGACTTATATTTTATCAATTATGATAAATAGATATTACTCATTTTTGATTTTAGAAAATTAAAATATGTATATGTGATTTGACACCTTTTCAGGCTTTCTAGTTACAATTACTTTAACAAAAAAAAAAAAATCCAAAATACAATTAGTTATTGCCTATATTATCTTTTTATACCTGGTGTTCCATATCATATTAAAATAAACAAAACTGACTGTTACAGTCAGACATTTGAGATGTTTTGTTGACAATTCAGTATTACTCATGTTATTAAAATTCTTTATAATCCTCAAAGACAAGGTATTGTAAAACAGATATTGTAGAACCTTAAAATAGTGTCTTCATGACTCTCTGAGTGTGTGAAAAGCGGCTCCTGACACTTTTGCCCTGGTTTTACTAAGAACTCTAAAAAATTGGCTTTTACAAACCTACTCCTGATTGTCATTGACATGCTGAGACCAATAAAAACTATGTCACAGTTATGTGGAAGGACCCTCTTGCCTTTAAATAAATGGCCCGGACCCAGTTCTCATATGGGACCAAGGACTAATATGCCTGTTTGATACTAAAAAAGACACAGCTAAATAGCTGTCAAAAACATTAATAAAATAAATACCCCCACAAAGCCAGGCCCAATTATAAATAAGATGAATAACAATTAACATCCAGGGGAGAGAAATCTCCCTGAGATTTCCCTTCTTTTTCCTTTCCAGGTAAAAATGAATCAACCGTGTGTTTGCTGTTAGAAATTCTAATCCTGATACTGGCCTCCAGACTTACATTATCCAGACCTTCAATGAGCCAGTACAAGGACATCAAACAGCTAGAGACTGACATCACTAATCTGAAGAAATCCCTCATTTTACTGTCTGAATTGATCTCCAAAAGATGCAAAGGACTTTATTAGACTTGATTTACCCTTTTACAATAGAAAAAACTGTGTACAGTTCTAGACTGTGTGCAGCCCTTAAAGAAAAATGTTGCTTTTACATAGATAAGACAGAGATAGTTAAAGAGAACATGAAAAATGTCAGAAAAAGCCTAAAAAAAGGACAGAGAGAGAGAGAGAGAGAGAGAGAGAGAGAGAGAGAGAGAGAACAAAATTGGTTTTCAACCTCTCCATGGTAGTCAACCCTACTTCCTACAATTTTGGGACCGTTAATTGGGTTACTTCTGCTCATTTCCTTTGGTCCCTGGGCCTTAAATAGGCTTACTAAATTTGTGAAACAACAGATGGATGATTTGGTAGCAAAACCTATTCAGGTATATTATCATAAGTTAGCTATAGAAGACCACGAGACTCAAAATGAGGCTGTTACTCTATCCAGAGTCTTCCCAAAACATCTCTCCCCAATTGTCTGGTTTTCTAACAGGGAACTGGTCAGCTAATTTTGATGGATTGATGAGACAACTACAGATGGCCATTGTGACCTGGGCTGCTGGGGTAGTTGGACACCTGAAGGAATGGGCAAGAATGGGGGCCCTGGAGTTTATGATGATCTTTGCCAGTGCTCTCTGCTTGTGGTGTCTGTGCCATGTGAGGTTATTCCAGAGGCAGCAGGCTGCCATGATAGTACAAGCGTTTGCCGCAGTGGAGACAGACCAGTCCCCCCAAGTATGGCTTGGTATGATAACATCACGCTCAGGCTGCGAGACGTATGTACTGCACTCTGGGTCGAAGCCATGACCCCGAGAAGAGCACGTTCAATTGCATGTGGGTTATGCCCCGAGTCCCACCTCTGTAAAAAGGGCACGGGTTGGGTCTGCTGCCTGCCTGGTGATGAGCCAGGGGGCATGGTTCAGTACAATCTCCCGTTTTGCTGAACAATTACAGAGATTGGACCTCTACTCTTGCCTGTTGTGTTATTTAAACAAAAAGGGGGAACTGTGGAGAGCCCTAAGATGGCGCTTGGCTGCGCGCCAGCTGTTGCTCACCCTGTCCATATAAGGCATGCTTGCTGCTTGAAGGCGCTTCTGCATTCTGATAACCTACGGGATTCAGATACGTGGCATGGACTGGTTGGATCATCTGTGGGTATTTAGGCTGGAGCTGAGGAGCTGAGGAGCTGAGGGGAGGAGATTGATGAAGAAGCCTGAATAAACCACTCAAAGAAGACCTTGTTGTTGCTCCCTTATTTCCGCTGGTCGGTGGGAAGCGACAGTTTTGTGGCAAAAATGAGTAGGACTGAATGGTGTGAAGCGCTCTAACCTCTGACAGAAGAAGGCTGCTTTACTTGGCTAATTCATTTGGTCACTAGATTTTAGATGTGTAGAGCAGTTTTGTAATTTAATACAAATATGGTTGCATTTTGAAACCCTAACTTGAAGTCATTCAATTTATTTGCATATTGATTTACAATAGTAAGTTTTTTCTTAATCCCAGATTCCCGGTGTCACATCTATCGTTTCTACTGAAGGAGGATCTCACATCATCCCATAAAGACAAGCTAACCAGTGCATTAGGGCATAATTATCATTGGCTATCTCTATTCAGATCATTCAATGTGTGACATTAATATTTATTGTAGAGACGTTTCCCCCAAATTGAAACCATCTCTTCTTGTAGAGGGAAAGGAAGCTTATAAGACTCAGGAAGTAAACAAACCTTTTGATTCAAAGTCAGTGAAAGCTGAAACTGAGGATTCACAAGTTTCCTCTGTAAGCTTAAGCAACAGTCAGTGAGCAGAGGATGCCATGCTACAAGCTTGTCCTGTAGAGAGCACCAGGAGGGTAGCTTGGGTGAGTCTTGAGTCATCCATCATCCCTGCTGGAGTGGGCTTTTAGTTATGCAGTTGCCTTTGAGCCACCATGTTTCTGCAAGCCAAGTCTTATCCATATTCCTGTAAGCCATTAACTAATTATACAGTAAACTAGCCTTGGGTGGAATTATTTATTTGGTCTGTTTTCACTGCCTTATTTAGGGAAAATAGACATTTGTTCAAGTGTCCCCAGGAAGAAATTACACAAAATCGAAGATCTTAACACACACACACACACACACACACACACACACACACACACTCCATTTGAACTTTATCTGAAAATTGAAAATTCTTATTTAGACACTTACTTTCTGTTTCTGTAGAGCTTCACATATTCTTGCTTCATGGTTTTATTTCTATTATAATGGCTATGATTTCAAGCATCAACTTGTTCATTTACTTAGTGATTATCGTCATCTGGAAGGAGACCCGTAAAACACGCATATGTGTGAATTGGTTGTTCATACTTGTAGATAGATTTTATTAACACAAGAAAGTGGATTTTTTTCGGTTGAGTTACTTGTTTCCTTCAATTATGTGAGCTATTCAAGTACACTGCAATTCATAGTCAAGCTTCATTGTTTAATCCATCTGATTGTCCCATGGACCAGTCTCTAGGACAATTCAATATGTCTGTAAAGGAGCCATTTATCCTAACTGTATTTAAAAAATAAAATTTATGTCTATGGGTAATAAATACTTCCTGTTCCCTATCTTGCTGGAGAGAATAAAGTATGACTCTCACATTTCCATTCAGGCTGTAGGAATAATCATGATTTCTTTATTGTTGATGAAATATTATATTTACACAGATCAGTTAATGACTTCAATCTCTCTTACTGTGTTATTTAAATGGCAGTGACTAAAGCCACTGTCTTTGTGAATTCAGGCACACCAGGGGACTACAGGAGCAGAGGAGAAAATTAAACAGATACACAACTATTATTATCATATTTAAATGCTAGCAATTAAATATTGGATGGACATTATTGATAAACAAGGTTTACTCTCTTACGTTTTGGATGAAATATATATTGAGGAATGAGAACACTTAGCATATTACAATGACGCAATGGAAAACTAACTTTGATATAATGACTGCCATCAAGTTGTGCGTCAGTGAAGCTTCCTCCGGACTAATTTGGAGGGCAATGAAGGAAATTTAAGAACAAGATTTCAAAGTACAAGACAGACCTGGTGTCCTCCTGTAATTATGAATATATGTGTTGAGTGATTTTTCAGTAGAATAAATGAAACTGTTAGAAGAATCATCTTTCTGTAATTTCAGACTCTGGAGGCCAATGTAGCAAGGTGAGAATAAGGAGAGCTTCATCAAGTAGAAACGAGGGAAGCAGTGGAAGAAGTTGACATGGAGATGCCCTAGCTCTGTCACTAATTGCTATAGGAGCAACTGATACAATGTTACATATTTAACATCTCATTTAAGACAGACAGTGAGACAGATTGCCAATGGGATACTCTGATGATGACATTTAAGGCATGGCTATAGTACTCAGAGCTGTTTCAGTTAATTTTTCTTTCCTAGGATTCTGAGAGTCCAGGAACATATAAGCCATCCAGCTTTTTCATGTTACAACCGGAGTAAAATCTTTGAAATCAAATTTGTTTGCAAAGATATTTTGATAAGACCATAAATGTTTAAAATTAAAAAGTAGATTCTCTCAACTTTTTTACTCCCCTAGCGATCATTCTGAAAGTAAATATTTGAAAGATAAGTGATGTAAGGAAAAATTATTATTTTAATAGATAAGTGAAAACCATGATGGAAGTGACCGATTGCTTTTCATTATGTCAAAAGTATGATATATTCACGTGTCCATACTATTGTAATGATCTCTGACAATCCTGGACTGTGGATGGATCACAAGGCTTCATTTATTAGTAAGAAATAAAATAACAGAATGGCAAGATCACAGTATAAGTTCTCAATAACATCACTAACTTAATAACGTAACTTCCTCCATCATTGCTCGAATTGTTGTTATACAGTTGTATGTATTGCTCATTGATATCCTGTGAGATTTTGCTCGCTCTATTTTAGAAGTGATGAATCTGTTATAGAGAGGTTAACTGATTTCACAGCTGTTTCAGGGATACCAGATGGTAGCATAATTCAGATAAAAAGATCAGTAGCCTTCCCTTATTTCATACCTTTTAGATCACTAATTTTTGTATCTATTGATTCTATAATTTTCTTTTGTTTAGATAAAGATAAAAGGAGGTCTGAATACATACTGAGAACAACTGTGTGGGAATAACATTTATCAAAATTAGCTTTTGTGAAGAGAAACATCCAACAGCCACAGCTATGTTATTTATTTAAAACTTTATTACAATAGAATTAGGTTGTTAAACAATGACTATATTCTCTCCAGTAGGCATCTCACTCATAGTAAAATGTAGATAACTATTATTAATTATAAATAACCTAAAACTGAGGCAGACATTTGGTACAGTGTTGCGGTAACAGCGTTATATTGTATTTTCCATAGTCATTAAATATTTTATTAGTTGCAGGTAAAGAGACAATAAGCCAAGTTATATGACTTCACATTTCTTAATTTTGACAAATTACATTTTGGATGCTAGATATATTTCAAATGCAAATATTTAGACATTGCCCTCTCTTACTGACCTAAGATATTAAGGCTGATGGATGATAATTTTTAAGGAGAATAATTGGATTATGATAGACCTTAACAATGGCATACATGTTGAGTGGCAAAGTCTGGATATTGTGCTAGGTAACCAGACATAAAATGATAATTTTCACTGGTATCCTCATCTCAGCAGGCTTTCTAGAGGGGCCATGCTAGGCTCATGCTACGATTGTCTACCTCAAGATCGATTACCACCACAATTTCCATCTCCAGGTAAAATCAAAACTCTTGATGCTTGTAGTTAACCAAACAGATTTATATATCATCAAATATTCAAATTCCAGGATGCCCACACAATAATTTTAAAGCCAGTCGATAATGGTAAGCTGCCAACACAGATTAGTCAGTATATCCCAAATATACTAACCTTTTCATATCTTCTCTGCCTAAGGCTGGTTAAAGCCACACTGGTAAACATCAGCTTCCATATCCCCACTGCGTTTCTCCCTGCATCTCTGTCTCTGCCTTAGCTCTGCCCTTAGCTCTGCCTCCCTTTTCCCTATCCAATCGTAGGCCTACTGATGCAAATAGATTAGATAGGAAAATTTCTGCCACACTTCTCATTTCATGAAAGATAGTTCTCAGGGGGTTGTTCCAGTCAGATAGTTTTCAGGTCAGTTCCAGCTCTATATGAATTTGAGATTGTAATTTCAGTTTCTTTGAAGATCTGGCTAATTATAGTTGCCACCTGGACTACATCTAGAATCAACTGAAGCCTGATGAGCTGGTCACACCTGTGAAGACAATCTTCACTGAATCACTTGCTGTAAGATGTTCCACACTACACCTTGGTCATCTGAAGTCAAAGGACCCTCCCCAAATCTGATCCATGCCTTACTGTGGCAGCCTGTATCGAAGAATGAAGACTTGGATGCTCGTCCTCAACTCACTGGTAGTTTTATTTATCCTGCTGCTACAATGTGTCACTGAATCATAATACAAAGAAATCAAGCAACAAAGAACGGAACAACTACTAGCATTTTGACATTTTTGGGAGAAGAAGAAAGCTCTTGTCATACTAGGTGCACCACACCTTGCATACGACGCTAATAAATCCCCTTTGCATATAAGTTTTATCAGTTCTCTTCCTCCAGAGAATTGTGACTAGTAACATTTTATTGTAATGTTGATGCTGATAGAATTGAATCTGTAGATTGCTTTTGTTAGGATAGCGATTTTCACAATATTAATCTTGACTATCATGATCTTTCTGTCTTCTGGTATCTTTTTCAATTTCTTTTTTTTTTCAAAATATTAATGTTTTCATTGTACAAGGCTTTCACTTCATTGGTTATATTTATTCCAAGATATATTATTTGAGCCTATTGAGAATTGTAAGGCTTCTATAATTTTTTTCTCAGTATGTTAGTTACTTGTATATATAAAGGCTACTGATTTGGGGGTCACTTTTGTATCCTGCTATTTTCTTAAAATGCTTATAAACTGTAAGAGTTTTCTGGTGGTCTCAGAAAATGCTGCCATCCACAAATAATAATGTTTTGAATTCTATCTTTCCTATTTGTATCCACTTTATTGCCTTTATTATGGATGATATTGGCTGTATGTTTCCTTTATATTGTCTTTATCACTTTGAAGAATGATCCACATATGCCTGCTTCTCCGTCATTTATCATAAGTTGATGCTAGATTTTGTCAAAAGCCTTTTCTGAATTCAGCTTGCAAACGTTATATTGACAAATTTTGAATATGTTCATGAGAAATAATGACATAATTTTACTTGTTTCAGTTGTGTATTTGTCTCATTTCAATGTTAGTGTAATTTTAGAAATGCTTCTTTTTTGCATTTTGCAAAATAGTTTCAGGAATATTGACATGACCCTTTTATTGAATGTTTGATGGAATTACATATTGAATCCCTCTGGTCCTGGGATGTTTTCAGTTGTAAGATTTTTATTTTCTGTGTCTATGTCACCGGGTGATAATGCTATTTATTATTTATTTCATCTTGATTTAGGTTAGGAAGACTGGATATGTCTATAAATTCATCTATATTCTTTAGATTTTTATCAGTAGACTATAGAAGGTTTTTAGTACTTTTTCCTGTGTGATTCTCTGAATTTGTGTGTGTTATATTTCTCTGTTTGAATCTCTAATTTCATTGAATTTGCATAATGTCTGTCTTCTATTTGTTCAGTTTGGCCAAAGATTTGTTATGCTCAAGTACCAAATATTGTTTTGATATATTTATATTTTATTAGTTTCAGC
This sequence comes from Rhabdomys pumilio, assembly GCA_030674055.1. Classification (NCBI taxonomy): domain Eukaryota; kingdom Metazoa; phylum Chordata; class Mammalia; order Rodentia; family Muridae; genus Rhabdomys; species Rhabdomys pumilio. The sequence goes on along the minus strand of JANHMN010000017.1, from coordinate 9,425,325 downwards.
CCTGATTATGATTATATCTCCTTGACTCTTTTTGTGATGGTGTTGGTATCTATTCTTGCCTTGATGGGTGGGTGCCCTATTCCTTGGTTTATGTTGCTCTTTTTGAATCTTAGGAACACATTTTGGCTGTGGTTTGGTTAATAAGTAGTACTTCTGAGTTCCTCTTTATAGAACTTGTTTCTATTATTGTGTGCTGATACAAAGGAATGGGGATAGGCTAGAGGGAAGGGAACTGAGAATGTCCATGTGAAGGAGAAATGTTGGGTTTGCTACAAGGATTATGGAATCCACAGGGAGGGTAGGAAGAGAGTCACCTGCAGGTAGTCTGCTACAGGGATAAGGATGAGATGGGGAAATCAGAATCATAACACATGAAGAAGAATGAAGATTATCTGCTTGATTCCCTGGCCAGTGTGGCCAGTGGGTTTCCATTGAGAGACTGCCTCTTGTGTTGGTGGGTGAGGCAAAGGGATTGAGGAATTTTTACTTTGAGTAAAAGTTTTTGATGCTTCTGCGATGTCTCATCCAATCTGTCAACTTTTGTCAAGTATTCTTACATTTCCCATCCAAATGTCTAACCTTTCTGGAAAATGAGACAATGTACTTAGTAACATGTATTATCTTCTACTGGGCGGTTAGTTTTTCTTCAGACATATGGTAAACTTTCATTGCTTGGTTTTATTAGAGGAGACACCACAACCTCATCAACCTTGGATGAAGAAAGATTTTACTGGATGACTCCTCGGGCAAATCACTCCAAATATGTTTTCTAGTTTCACCTTATCAAAATGTGTTTTGATGTACACAACCCATATTACTGTAGCTCTTTCAAGTGTTTAATTTGCATGAATGGCCACTGGATAGTAGAACCCAGATTGCCTCTGTCATTCAAAAAATGTTCTTTATTAGTGTCTCCACAGAGCTCATATTTTGAAACATATTTTGAATCATGATAATGTTAGTAGACAGGTCTTTTCAGAGGTGCTTGACTCATGTGGATGAAATTCAAAATGATGGGATCCATTTCTACAGTAAAAGCATCCCAAAGGCAGGTATTGTGTACTTTCTATTGCATAAACCACAGAAGGCATCTTCTCAGGGTATTTGGCTTCTTCACACTATAAATCTATCTGGGTTTTACATTTCTTGCATTTCAAGCTTTAAACCTGTGAAAAATAAATTTCTGTGGTGAAGCCACGCAGTTATTAGTAGTTTTCTTATTGCATCCATTGCGTAAGACTGGATCTCATTTCATATCTAGTTCTCAAGAGAAGTATTATGAAATGTGATTTTGATATAAAAGAGAATACCTCAAAATCGTATCAGTGGAGAATTACACAGACACTAGTAAACAATATATAATCTCTGAGAAAAATAGTTAATGGAATGTTTTAGTATATTTTGAATAATTGAAAATAAAAATAACTTTTTTGAGTATACAAATTTGTGCAAAATCTTGTATATTCATTGTACTAGTTGTTATTTTGTAATTATACTTTTTAACAGTTTGGTTTTAAGATCTAAACGTTGAAACTTCTTCAAAATGTTGAATCTAAAATACTTTTATCTTTTTAAAATTGAAGAGAGGCATTTTATTCGTTTTCTCTGTGTGTTTCCTTCATTGATAGCAAATGGGGCCTGGTTGCTACAGCAACAGATTTATTCTCCAAGTGCAGTTGCTGTTGGACTCTCTTCTGATACTGACTCTGATGGCAACTTCTGCCTTCTGAAAGCCTGACTTTTACAACCACAGCTAATTACAAAACCTGTCTCAATTCCATCCTACTGCCCTAGAGGTTAATGCAAAAACTTGTAGCACTGAAGAAAGTGTGGGTTGTGAGAGCAATTCTAGAGAGGAACAAGGAAAGACAAAGCAATTACATCTTAAATCCTATAGTCAAAATATTAAACTTTAAATTATCTTGAGCCGAGAGTTTTGTAAACACCTTTGAGGACTGAGGGGAAAAAAATCCAGTTTACTCTTTCCCATTTTTCTCCACCACTTTTCAACCAAGAATATTCACAGTCTTGACTTTCAAGCACATATTTTATCAGCTAAAAATATTACTCTTGAATCAGAAGAGGAAGTTACATTTAAAGTGTTTAGACATTGACTTTCCCAACTAGATTTATCTGCCTATAGATTAACTTTGTAAAAACTTAGTACAAAGCTCCAGATTCTGCTTAATATGCTGGAAAAAATAACTACTCAAAAGATTTTCTTTGGAAATTTTTAAGGCAAGTTAAAATGGTATAAAAGCATAAAGGAGGAGGAGGAATGGATAAGGGTTCTAGGGAGGGAAAATGGGGAAAGGGGATGACATCTGTATTGTAAATAAATAAAATATCCAATAAAAAATAAAAAAAAAAACATGCTGAATTTCTTACACAACGCAAATAAAGCAATGCAGGTGAACAGCATTGTTACAAAATTCAAATATATTTTAAATCATCTATGTATGTTACAATGATACACATAGAAGAATTTTTGGTTACTTATGTTTAATCAATTCGATGTATGTTTGTGAATATTTATGGATACATTATTCTTTACTTTTATAATTTTAGAAAATGTGTTTTTATGATTATATCCTCTTAAATATTTTTAACTTTGTTTAAACTTAGCAAGCAATGAAACTTTTCCAATTTACTATGCAATACAGTTATTTTTGTTACTTTTAAGGATTACATTTTTGTACTATATTCTAACTTGCTTACATATTTTTATATTGTTACTTTTATTTCGTATGTTTTTACATATTAAGAATTTACTATATGAAATTGGTTTCAAAGAGCGTGTGTACTCTTTGGTTGGTAGTTTAGTCACTGGGAGCTGGGGGTTGGGAGTCTGGTTGGTTGATGTTCTTCCTATGGGGTTGCAAATTATACATTTCTATATCAATTATAGATTAATGATAGACATTTCAATCACTTTAAAAAACCTTTCCTCTTGAAATCAACCTCTTGGTTTTCTACTGCTCTGTAATATTGTTTTGCTAACTTATTTTTGAGAAAATTTCTTCTTGTTTCCCAGGTGATATCTAATTTCCAATCCCCTGCCAAACATTGCCAGTTATGTTCTGTTATGGAACCTAACAATAAACCGCCTGACAAAAGCTCTTGTTCTCAGTGACTTTTCACATTGCTACTTTCTTTCGTAACCGCTATATCAAATCTAAAGTATTGTATATTTTCAATGTTGCTAAAATTATTTACTTCAAATATAATTGCGATGTTATAAAATGCTAGATTATGTTTTATACATAGTACATATTCTGTTTTTAGGAATATAGAAGGAAGATGCATATTTGAAAATCTTACAATTTCAATATGTCTTACAACACGTTTAGAATCGAGCTTTGATTTTTTTGTAGTAGGAACTTGGAGGATAATGCCTCTGCCGAGACTTGTTTACTCACAAGGGAACAGTGAAGAAGTGACCTAATGTTTTCAGAGCTTTTCCGTATGAGTCGTTCTTTCTATATAGGATGTAGCACAACAGAGAACACACCCTTTCAGTCATGTGAATACTTATAGAAATCAAACTTTGGATGTTCTCATACTCCTTCTTTTCCTCTTCTGTGGAACTCTGAGGGGGGGAAATTTGATGGTGATATCTCATTTAGAGCTGTATGCTCCAAAATCTCTCAGAGTAGTATGTGGTTGCTGGTTTCTGTAATTGCATGCCTCTGCTGCAGGAAGAATCTTCTCTTATGATGGTGGCTGACTAAGGCACAAGGCTGGGTATAGCACAGTACCACAGCAGTAACTTTATTGTTACCTTTTTCCATTTCCTCTGTTTTAGACAAATAATATGTGGTTTTATTCTACGTCTCTAGTGTTAGTGGCATTTTATAAGTGTGGACGTTTTTCTTTTAACCCAGCTAGTCCCAAAATAATTGAGACTGGACCATTACATTTATTTAACATGCTTTAAAGTCACAACAATTGGGCAGTATTACTCTGTTTTAATCCTCTTTAATCCTGTTTAATCCTCCTGGCTACCCCCCCCCCCAGCTAAAACCTCAAGATAATCGCCTTTTATGGTCTTCTCTGCTAGAGCTGTTTTCTTGACTCTTTCCCTGTGGTTCATCCCCACATTCTCTCTCCTCTGCAAACTCCCCTGAGTGGGAGGAAGTCATGCCCTAATCTCTCCCCTGATCAGTCAATGAATGATCAGTTTTTATTTATAAATCAGGAAAGAATTGGGAGCAATGTTTACACAATGTTAAGACAGGAGATATTTAGAATAAGCATTGCAACCAGATATCGATGCACAGAAATCAGATTTGAATTACCCAGTGCACAGTAGCATTATGCCTATATTCTGGACCATCTGATCCTTGGTTCTTGGTCACTGAAGGAGTGACAGGTGTCTGTTCTATCTTGTGGAGTGGGCCTTATGTCAAATCAGACTTTGGGTGGTTACTCACACATTTTGGGTTATTATTGCTATAACATATTTTGCAGGCATGGTAGAGCAGATGAAGAACATAAGAACAAGGCCCTCTGAACTAATAAAGACTGAAGTGGCAAGCATAGGGCCTGTAGGGGCCTGCACCAGGTCTTCTGCATATATATTATAGCTCTCAGTTTAGTCTTTTTATGGGTATTCCTGACTGTTTTGATGAGTCTCTAATATTTGTGCCTTCCCCTGGGACTCTTTTACTTTTGCTTTTTTGTAATGTGGTGAAAATAGGATTTCCATTTTAGCTATTTCAATTTTAATATGCATTTCATTGATTAAATTTACTCACCCAGGAAGAAGGTAAATCTCTTACCTTCTTTTAGTTGCTTACTCTAATAACATTTGTTTTTACTACTATTCCATCAGTGCACATAGAATGCAAGTCAAGTCAATACTGTATCCTTCAGTGTCGTGACCACTCGACCAGGAAGACGCCCGATGATCTGCGTTCACTCAACCAGGAAGGAAGACGCCTGTGTCTGCTCGACCAGGAAGAAAGACACAACGATCTACGCTCGCTCGACCAGGAAGAAGGATGCGACGACCAGGATCTTCTCAACATGCTTTATTGCAGGAGCACCCCATCATGAAGCCGGGACTCAGAGCAGCCAGAGAGTGCTGCTTATATAGAGGAGAGGGGGGCGTGGCTTTCCCTGATTGGTCGCCCTGTTGGACCTAATTTGCATGTCCTCTCTGATTGGTCGCCCCATGACCTTATTTGCATATCCTCTCTGATTGTTCTACCTGGACCTAATTAGCATAGACTTATTTGCATAGTTCCCGCCCAGGGAGGGGTTGCCATGCAGGGATTGGCTAAGGCACCAATACCTCATTTGCATATACCCACTCGGGAGGGATTTGCGCCAGAATCTGCGCAGTAGACTTGTTTGCAAGTGGTGCAACAGGAAACCAGCACCATCTTGTAATGCCGGATCGGGATCGGCGGGCTACACTTCAGGGGTCGCAACTGAGTCAGAGTGATGACCACTATTCTCCAGTAGCATGTTTAGCACCTTTCAGCATTCTGAAAGTTAGCCAATAAGTCAAGTACAGACTAGATTTAGCCATGGTCTGACTCAAGAATATGGTGCTTTCAACAATAGGGTCTTATTGCCAAGTTCTAGGGGGTATCCAAGAACAGTAGAAATAGTTCGTATTGTTTGGGGGGGAGGATCAATGCAATAATCTCCTGCTATTTTGCCCAATGTATTTATAAGCCTTATAAGTTTTCTGGTGGAGTCTTAGAGTCTTTTGTACATACAACCACATAATCTGCAACGATCTTTTAAATTCTTTTTTTCCTTACTGTAGTATACAACTTTCCTTCTTAATTGGTCTTATGGCCCCAGATTATTTTTCAATCACTGTGTTTCTAGAACAAAAGAGTAGAAAGAATGACCATCTCATTATTAATCTTTTCCTGATTTAAGTAAATATGTATCTAAAATTACATTGCTTTATAATTGTCTTATTTTTTGTTGGTTCTTTGGTTTTTGATATCAAGTCAATAATAGCTTCATAAAAAGAATTTGAAAATGTTTCTTCATTTTGCTGAATATTTTTCCAACTCTCAGAATTCTTTTGTTACCTGAAGTTCTTTGTGTAAGGTTGAAGCCTTGTGATCTTGCCTCTGTTCACTTTATCATGTCTACTATTGGTATCCTCTTTCAGTTCTTATTTAGGCAGTTTAGTTGGTGAGACTTTATGGGTATAGCTTCTGACATTTCTAGTACAGAGAATCTCATAAACTGTTTCGCTGGCTCATTCCATCTTTCTGTACACTCTTCTGCAATGTTTCCAAGCCTTAGATATGGAAATTGTTTTATAGTTGTATTCATTGTGACTATGAATCTGCATTTCAAATGATTGTGGTTTTCTGTAATGTTGTCCATCTTTTGCAGAGATCAGTTTTCTTGATATGGGCTGAGGACCACACACATCTGCATGTAAATGAGCAAATACCTAGAACATAGTTAGGGATGAGAAAAGTGTGACTAAGAATCTTTTCTCAGAACCATGATCCACTAGCCATAGGTAGTGGGGTAGGTTTCCCTACAGTAATTTCCCACTTATTGACTGGGCCCTTGTCCAGATAGTGAACTATTAATTACCAACAAGGTATGTTTTTTTATAATATAATTAATTTATTTAAACCCTGGTCTTATAATCCATTAGCACATACCTTCTAAGTGTAATTCTTGTTTTTCTAAAGCTTTCAAGTAGATCAATAAGTAATTAACATAAGATCTCTCATGTTTTTGATATAAGTCCTTAAGACTGCAAACTTTCCTCAAGTTCCACGTTTTCCTTTGTCATATTTTCATTTTCTTTCAATTTTAAAAACTTCAATTTTTTTGATTTTTATCTTGACATAATTTTTGTTTAGTAATTTGTTTCACATTAGTTGTGTTCATACTCATGTTCCTGTTCTTTTTGATATTCAGCTTTTTATTTTTGTGGTTAGGTGTGATACATGCTATTATTTCAGTTTTTCTATATTTGTGGAGACTTGATTTGTTCCCAATCTGCAGTCTGTTTTGAAGAACATTGCAAGGGCTGCTTGTTAGGGACTGCTCTGTCAATGTCTAAGCCAAACAGGAAACAAGAAGCAATGAGACAAAGCAAAAGCCTCATATACCAATGGGAAGAAAAGTTCCAAGAGTGGGCAAAGAGCCAGAGACATACCTGCTCCAACTGTCAGGAGTCCCGCAAAACCACCGAGTTAACTGCCATAGCATATAGTTGGAGGACTTGATCGAGACTCATGCAGATCCTGTGCTTGCCACTTCAGTCTCTGTAAGCCCAAGTGAGGCCCCTGCTTAGTTGATTTGTTAGGCCATATTCTCCTGGTGTCCTTTATCTTTTCTGACTCCTACAATCTTTCCAGGCCTTCTTCAATGGGGTTCCCCAATCTTCATGAGAGAGGGAACCAATAGAGATCTCCAAATTAGACTCTCTGTATAATGTCTCCCTGTGTGTGGGTCTCTGTACCCACTGCTTCCTACTCCTAAAGGAAGCCTCTAAGGTGATGACTGGACAAGGCACCCATCTATGAGTATCAATTGAAATAACTTCAATAATTTTATTTTGGCCAGTCATGTTTGGTTCCACCCCAGGTCTTTGGGCTGGCCAGTCTCAGGTTCATGTCTATCCAGGCAGTGTAGGTATGGGCTCTCTCTCTCTCTCTCTCTCTCTCTCTCTCTCTCTCTCTTTCTCTCATTACATTGGGCTCAATGAAACTGAATTTTAGATGGCCACTTCCATAAGTTCTGGATCACCATCTTTCAAGCAGGATAGATTGTAGATAGAGGGTTTTATTTATACAAAAAGAGAAATCTGGACACTAACCCAGTTTGGTTATGTTCAAATAATGTTTTGTAATTAATTTATTTTATTAATTTTTTCATACAAAATATTTTTTATTTGATATTTTATTTATTTACATTTCAAATGCCATCCCCCTTCCCCATTCCCCTCACCCATTAATCCACTATCCTATCCCCGCTTCTCCTTTTTTGCCTTTATACTCTTTAAATTACATGCAAGTATTAAGGTCAGTTCTAGGTTGAAAAACTAGTAATACAATAAATGCAAATAGTCAAGAAACAAGGAAGACAATAAATCCAGATAATCAAATAACATGCAATAAACAGAGTCCTATGATCACTCCTGTGATCACTATTTCTAAGGGCTTATCAGGATGATCAAAATATGTGAGCATACTTCCCTGTCCTATCCCAAAGTCATTTTCATGCCTGAAGCCTATTTCTTTACTCTAGCCTAAGATTTAGATTCCTGCCTGAAATTTCTTCTTGGTTCTAGCCTAGGATTTAGATTTCTCCCTGAAATTACTTCTTTGTTCCAGTCCAATGTCAGATTCCTGCCTGCAGTCCATTTTCTTATCATTGGCCTATGTCAGATTCCTTCAAAACAGCCCAATTCCTTGTCCTTGGCCAATGAAGATTCCTGCCAGGCAGACTTAAAACTTCTCCACATCTCCCCCTTTTTATTGCATAAATTAGACTGAGCCTGTCTTAGGTCATTCTGACAAGAAAGTCTTCCTTACCTACCATGGAAAATGCATTATCATAATGCACTTCTGTCTTAGGTTGGTAAGGCTCTGTGCAGAATCTTACCCATCCTTGGCTTGCCATTCTGATAATTTAATAACTTTGTCTGGGGGGGGGTCCATTTTCAGTTTAAGCCATGTACTTTGGCTGCCAACATGTTTATGTTGTTAAAGATAAGCTTTAACATGATGGGCAGGAATAAAAGTATTCCCAGGACAAGAAGGGCTAGTCTGATCAAGCTATATATGCCATTCCTGAGGTTTGTCCAAAATGGAAATCCTGAGCTCAAGCCATGGATAACTTTATCAGCATTATCTGCAACATCCAAGGTCAACAGAGCAGCATTCATTGAATTCATAATCTCATTATGCAAAGTTAACACACCTAGAGAGGTGTTAGGATTATGTCAAATATCCTACAAGTGTCTTTAAACTTTTTTCTAAATAATTAGAAAAAAATTGTAATTATAAAATGACAATCATTGTGAATTTCAAAAGTAACACTACTCCAATGATATTTGTCATGAGACTTGGGATGGCTCCTAACTCTTGTACCCTGAACCTCCTTCAAATAATTTGAATAGATTCTGTTGTTCCAGATACCTATATAAATTATTTTGCATACTCAATACATTAGTAACATTTTTTTGCTAGATGATTAACAAAAATAGTTGTCTTAACTCCTTGTGTCAATGCTATTACAGAAGCAGTGGTGGTAGCAAATAATGGAATTAAAGCTGTTATACCAGCAATAATCAAGCCTGCTACCCTCTTGCTTCTGCTTAAAGCTTAACTCACTTCTTCCAGCACTTACAAGGTTTTGTTTTTTTGTTTTTTTGTTTTTTTTTCAGATAATCAATGTTTTCTAATTCTAAGGGCAGTGAGACAAAACCTGGTTGATAGACCCCTGTAACAAACATGCTAGGTTTCAACACACTAACATAATTGGAAATTATACAGTCAATGCAACTTTGAATAAATATGGTAGAAGAGATAAAACCAATTTTAGCTTGACAATTAAAAGAACTTTAAAACATGCACTAACTCTTGTTTGATATCCATATCTTGTCCCAACATCTTGCTATCCTAACATCATAGCGAGCTACAGCTAGCTTCCAAATATGTTCCTAAAGTCCAGATCCAGTCTTCCAAAAGTAGACTGTTATTTCCCATATTGGATTGATTTCTAGACCAGAACACGATTGAGTCCTAATTGCTGGGTACCTTTGAGAAGAATACAAGAGACATAGTTTCTCGTTTCAATTCTCTATCCCTAAGGCCTAAAACCTTGAGGCAAGGCAGCTTGTCCCATCTGGGATATAGTCAAGCAAAGGTGGATCAGGAACATATGTCCAATACAGTTCCCCAGTCACCCTTGTCAGGGCACTCAGCATGCTCACAGGTTGTCATCATTCTTTGTCTCAGCAACAGTATGTCTCACCAATCTTTTTAAAGTTCCATGGCCTCTTCCACAATACCTTATCCTTGAGGATTATACGAAATTCCTGTAATAAATTGTTGACAAAATATATCAACTGCTCAACTACAATTGCTGGACCCTTTATCTGTTTTATTTTTAATTGGATATTTTATTTATTTACCTTTCTATGTTATCTACTCTCCCATTCCCCCCAAAACTCCTTACCCTCCTCTTCCAATTACTATGAGGGTGGGCTCCCACAATCCTTCCATTCCTGCTTCCCTGCTCTCAAATTTCCCAATACCAGGGAATCCAAACTTTCAGGCACCAAAGCCATCCACTTCCACTGATGGACTACCCTCAACTACCTATACAGGTGGAGCCATGAATCCCTACCTTTGAGTTCTCTGGTTGGAGATTTTAGACTGGCTATTCCAGCTTGTTTCTTAGGAACATTTGCTTGAAAAATTGTTTTCCAGCCTTTTACTCTAAGGTAGAGTCTGTCTTTGTCACTGAGGTGGGTTTCCTATATGCAGCAAAATGCTGGGTCCTGTTTATGTATCCAGTCTGTTAGCCTATGTCTTTTAATTGGGTAATTGAGTCTATTGATTTTAAGAGATATTAAGGAACAGTGATTGTTTTTTCGGTTATTTTTGTTATTAGAGGTAGAATTATCTTTGTGTGACTATCTTCTTTTGGATTTGTTGGAAGAAGATTACTTTTTTGATCTTTCTAGGGTATAATTTTTCTCCTTGTATTGGAGCTTTTCCACTATTATCCTTTGTAGTGCTGGGTTTCTGGAAAGATATTGTGTAAATTTGGTTTTGTCATAGAATATCTTGGTTTCTCCATCTGTAGTAATTGAGAGTTTTGCTGGGTATAGTGCTGGCATTTGTGTTCTCTTTTTGTCTATATGACATCTGTCCAGCATCTTCTCACTTTGATAGTCTCCGGTGAGAAGTCTGGTGTAATTCTGATAGGTCTGCCTTCATATGTTACTTGGCTTTTTTCCCTTACTGCATTTAATATTCTTTCTTTGTTTTGTGCATTTGGTATTTTGATTATTATGTGATGGGAGGTATTTCTATTCTGGTCTACTCTATTTGGCATTCTATAGGCTTCTTGTATGTTTATGGGCATCTCGTTCCTTAGGTTAGGAAAGTTTTCTTGTATAATTTTGTTGAAGATATTTATTGGTCCTTTAAGTTTGGAATCTTCACTCTCATTTATCCCTATTTTCCTTAGGTTTGGTCTTCTCATTGTGTCCTGGATTTCCTAGATGTTTTGGGTTAGGAGCTTTTTGCATTTACATTTTCTTCAACAGTTGTGTCAATATTTTCTATGGTATCTTCTGCACCTGAGATTCTCTCTTCTATCTCTTGTATTCTGTTGGTGAAGCTTGTGTCTATGACTCCTGATTTCTTTCCTAGGTTTTCTATCTCCAGGGTAGTCTCCCTTTGTGATTTCTTTATTGTTTCTACTTCCATTTTTATGTCTTAGATGATTTTTTTCAATTCCTTCACCTGTTTGGTTGTGTTCTGTTGTAATTTTGTGCCCTTCCCCCAGCCTTGAGCAGGCCTGAGAGACCTTGCTTATGACAATAGACTAAGTGATAGGATCTAGGTGGAGTTACTTACTTTAGCTGCACAGAACACAGAAGCAGATCTGTTCCTGGGCTTGCCTTGAGATATCTCCAGTGGTGACCCTAGAACAGATTATGGGTTATCCCACCCATCTCTGAAACCAGGAGGGGTTTTGGGTTGGACCTTCCCCTTTCAATTGAGAGCTGAACATGAAAGCTTTGAGCCTTGATCAGAGAACTTTGTCTTGGCTTCATCTCTTCTCGCCTTCTGTCCCCTTTCATTCCCAGGCCCCCTTTCAGGTGAACCCAGTTGATTCATGGCCGCAGGTGACTACATAATTCTTTAAGGGATTTTTGTGCTTCCTATTTAAGGAATTCTACCGGTTTAGCTGTGTTCTCCTCAATTTCTTTGAGAATGTTATTTATGTTCTTCTTAAAGTCCTCTATCATCATCATTAGAAGTGATTTTAAATCTGAGTCTTGCTTTCCTAGTGATATGGAAAATTCAGGACTTTCTAATGTGAGAGACCTAGGTTCTGATGATGCCAAGTACCCTTGGTTGCTGATGCTTATGTTCTTGTGCTTGCCTTTCACCATCTGGATCACCTTAGTGCTACCTGCCCTGTCTCTGACTGGAGCCTGTCCTTTCTATGATCTTGGCTGTGTCAGAAATGTGTAGGGAGGGTGTTACTACTGGGGTTAGAGCTGGGGCCTGAGATCTGCTCAGTGCTCAGGCACAAACAGTACAAAACCAGTGTTCTGGGCCAGGAGTGAATTCCTGGGTCTTATTGGGTCCCAGTTACTCCCCCGTTTTGGGTGGGTGTTGCTGTCTCCTTACCTAAGATACTGCCTGGGTTAGAGCTCCTGGGAGGATGTTATTTTTAATCACTATTGCTCTGTAGTACAGTTTGAGGTCAGGGATGGTCATTCTCCCAGAAGTTCTTTTATCATTGAGAATGTTTTTTACTCTCCTGAGTTTTTCTTCGTTCCAAATGAATTTGCAAATTCCTCTTTCTGTAAAGAATTGAGTTGAAATTTTGATGGGGTTTGCATTGAATCTGTAGATTGCTTTCAGCAAGATGGCTATTTTTACTATATTAATCCTGCCAAGCCATGAGCATGGGAGATTTTTCCATCTTCTCAAACAATTTGTTCTCATTATCAACTTCATGGTATTGGTACAGAGAAAGGCATAGAATTGAAGATCCAGAAATGAACCCACACACCTATGGTCACTGGAACTTTGACAAATGAGCTAAAACCATCCTGTAGAAAAAAGACAACATTTTTAACAAATGGTGCTGGTTCAACTGGAAGTTACATGTAGATCTCTTCTGTGATCTTCTTTGATTTCTTTCTTCAGAGACTTGAAGTTTTTGTCATAAATATTTTTCACTTGCTTGGTTAGATTCACACCAAGGTATTTTATATTTTTTGTGACTAATGTGAAGGGTATCTGTTCCCTAATTACTTTCTCAGCCTGTTTATTCTTTGAGTAGAGGTAGGCTACTTATTAGTTTGAATTAATGTTGTATCCAGCCACTTTGCTGAAGTTGTTTATCAGGTTTAGGAGTTCTCTGGTGGAAGTTTTGGGTCACTAAAGTACACTATTATATCATCTGCAGATAGTGATATTTTGACTTCTTTCTTTTCTATTTGTATCCCTTTGATCTTCTTTTGTTTTCTAATTGCTCTGGCTAGGACTTCCAGTACTATATTAAATAGGTGGGGAGAGAGTGGTCAACTTTGTCTAGTCCCTGATTTTAGTGGGATTACTTCAAGTTTCTCTTCATTTAGTTTGATGTTGGCTACTGGTTTGCTGTATATTGCTTTTACTGTGTTTTGGTATGAGCCTTGAACTCCAGTTCTTTCCAGGACTTTTAAGTCGCCATAAAGGGATGTTGAATTCTTTCAAATGATTTCTCAGCATCTAGTGAAATAATTATGTGTTTTTTTCTTTTGAGTTTGTTTATATAGTAGATTACATTGATGGATTTCTGTATATTGAACCGTCCCTGCATTCCTGGGATAAAGCCTACTTGATCATGATGGATTATTGTTTTGATGTGTTCTTGAATTCAGTTTGCAAGAATTTTATTGAGCATTTTTGCATCTATATTCATAAGGCAGTTTGGTGTGAAGTTTCCTTCTTTGTTGGGTCTTTCTGTGGTTTAGCTATGAGCATAATTGTGGCTTCATAGAATGAATTGGGTAATATTCCTTCTGTTTCTATTTTGTGGAATAGTTTAAAGGTAATTATTATTAGGTCTTCTTTGAAGGTCTGATAGAATTCTTCACCCAGTCCTGTCTTTTTGGTGGGGAGACTTTTAATGACTGCTTCTATTTTTGTTAGTCTCTTCACTTTATTGTAGAATTGAGACTATTGATGTTGAGAATTATTAATGAACGGTATTTGTTGATTTTCATTACTTTTTTTTTCTTGTGTGGATCTGTCCTCTTTGATTTGCTTATCTTATATTATTTATTCCTTGTGTTTTCTTGGGTGTTGTTTTCCTCTTATGGTTAAAGTTCATACCAAAAGTAATGTGTTTTAAAGTGCTTTGGAAATTAAATTGAAGTCATAGAAATAACTGAAGATATATGTCTAAAAGTAATGATGAAAGGCTTTTAAAATTAAAAATGTTTATTATTTTAATAAAAGATAAAATATTATTCATACAATCAAAACACTGAGAATACTATCTAAAAATAGTCTCATCTTTATTAATCTCTACTCTAATGCTGACTTCTCTATTATATTATATTTACTTATAAGGTAACTAAGGTTAATAGATAATGAAAAGCTAATTTTCTGATTTAATATTGTATTGTAATAAATCATTGCTAAATTGCTACAATAGAATTCTATATAGCATAACTTTATAAATAGAAAACTCCTGCATCTGAAGACAGAAAGAAATGATTTCTCTGTATCATCTTTAAATATTTTAGTATAGTGTTAGTCATTGGTTTCTTTGATTAGCAGTTTGAAGAGAGAGTTTATAATCATGGGAAATTTGTAAAAAATAGTACCCATAAAGTGCTAAAATGTCTGTCTTTTTCTTTTTCCCCTCTCTGTGTTTCATTCAAACTCAGGAGAATAAAATTGATACAATGAAAACTGTTTTATTTTTGTATAATTTATACATAATTTATAAAATATAAGCTTAAGTTTGCTCAATTCTCCATTTACAATATCAGTCTGGACCATCTCCCCACACCCCACAGAAGAGGGGAGGAACATTTTTATTAGTCTGAGGGAATGAACACCAAGAGAAAATGGTTCACCAAATCAACCAAGCAGGGCTTACATGGGCTCATAGAGACTATGGCAATCACAGGGCCTGCCTGCATGGTCCTCTGCACACATGTTGTAGCCATTCACTTGTTGTTTTTATGGAATGCCTAACAATCAGAACAAATAGTTCTCCTGCTCTTTTGCCTGCTCTTAGAACTCTTTTGCTCCTTTTGAATTGCATTGGGCAGCCTTAATATGAGAGGTTTTGCCTTGTCTTATTTTATCTTGTTTTGTCCTGTTTGGTTGTTGTCTCTTGGAGGTCTGCTCTTTTCTGAAGAGTGATTGGATTTGGAGGAGAGGGAAGGTATAGGGAGAAGCTAGAAAGAGTGGAGGGAAGGAAAAATGTGGGTGGGATGTATTGTATGAAAGACGAATTATTTTTCAATAAAAATAATTTAAAAATAAGTTGTATTTCTAAGAGATGACAGTGTTACCTTTAAATATTTTTCTCTAAGCCAATCCATACCTAGAGACTGTATCTGAATGTCTTAGTTCTCATAATAAGCAACATAGTTCATTTATGCTAGAATAGAATGATAAAAGTTGTAGATTGTAATATCTCAACTCATCACAATGTAAACACTAGCTCACTCTCAGAACAATAATTCAGATGTGTTTTAGTTGTGAGTGTGAAATTGTATGGCATAATTATACTTATCTACAGTTTGAAAAATAAAAGGAATGACAATTACAAATTTAACTGTTTTTAATTTACTGAACAAAAAGATTTAATTTTCTGGTACAATATCTATAAAGCTTTTGTTCCTGCATTTTAGCTAAGCTTTTTTAAAATAATAATTATATATGTATATGTATATGTATATGTATATGTATATATATATACATACATACATATACATATACATATATAATTATTATTTATATATATATAAATATATATGTAATATTTATCCAACTATGAACTACAAATATTCAGAAAAAAATTTATTTCTACTATATAGGCATAGAACGTTTATCATCATTTCCTGAACAAAACAGTATATCAATTATGAAGCATGTACAATGTATTATGTAAGTCTTTATGTATAAAAATATGAAGTTTAGAAATAAGCTGATTTAAACAAGGTTCACAGAAACAATTGCAAATGCATATGACTTGAATATGGATTTAGACATTCTAATTGTCTTTAAGATTACATGATAATTATAGTATCTATCAAAAATATCAAAATGTAATATTTACAATTCTAAATATTTTAAAGAGATATTAAGCACTATAAAAAGTTTGACACTTCAAAAATTTACAAGCACCATATTAATATGTCATTATAAATCTCTTTATAAAAGATTTCGTTGTATATTTTAGCTCTTGTAAATATTCTAGAATCATTTGAAAAGCTAATAACTAATTATGATAAATAACAGAAAATAATTAATGCATATTCTACTTTGAAATGTGAGAGTAAATTATTTTATAATTATAAAAACCTCTCAGCTTTCAAATATTAGGTTAAAAATTCAGACATTACTCTGACATTACTCTGTTCTGTAAGAAAGATTCTTATGAAGCAGTAACTCATATACTTACCAATTTCTTCAGTTTAAGAATCAAATAATATAAAACTTAATTATGAAATTTATATACCATTTTACCCTCTAGAAAATCAAATAAAAATTATACCAAAACATTAGTTTTAAAAAATAATCAGGCTCAGATTGGCTTTTAATCCTGAACATAGTTGACTGTATTTGGAAAAATCAGTTTGTTGTACCTAATGCTTGATTTATTATTTATAAGTGAAAGAAGGTATAAAATGGGTCAAAGAGTTTTACTTTTTATGATTAGCTTCATTTTTTTCCCACTGCTTATGAGGAGATACTACAAGTATAGTGTAGTGCAGTGGCTAAATGGCTCCTAGAGGCTCAAGTATTTGAATGCTCGATGGCAGTTGGTACAACTCTTTGGGACAAATTAGGAGGTATAGCCTAGTTGGGAGAACTCTGCCAATTGAGATTTAAAATGCCCATGCCATTCTCAGTAAATCTCTGTCTCTGTATCTCTCTGTGTCTCTGTTTCTCAGTATCTCTCTGTCTCTGTGTGTCTCTGTGTATCTCTGTCTGTCTCTGATTATGTCTCTCTGTCTTTGTGTCTCTGTCTATCTCTATCTCAGTTTCTGCCTCTCTCTCTCTCTCTCTCTCTCTCTCTCTCTCTCTCTCTCCAGATTGTTGTTTTAACCTGAAACTTCTCACCTCCTGCTCCAGTTCCTGAAGTATATACTGCTTCAGTTCCTGAAATAAAAAAGTTAAATATGTGCTTTTTCTAAAAAACAAATAAGTAGTTCATAGGGTGTATATTTCATTTCTTATTATTACAGGAAGCATATTAAACATAACAACCTCACTATTAGCAAGCCCAACTTTGCTTGTGTGTCAAGTTGATGACAATTAGATATTCCTATTATAATTTTGAATTAGCAATTAATAGAAGAAAAAATTAGTTTAGTCTGCAATATAAAATTCAATTATATAGGTCTAAAATTCAGTGGTCACTTACAAATACAAATGTTCAAATCCTGTCACTATCAACCCTTGAAGGAACATAAGAAAAATACATTTTAAGTTGTAATAAGTTCTTTATTATTTTTCAGAATTTTGTACACAAGTACACATCTACCTGCATCTGCATTACTTTTGTTCCTCCATTTCATTCTGACTGTTTGTTCTCCCCTATTTCCTCCCGAATTCATGATGTCTATCACCATTAGACACTTAAGACACACAAACACCCTACTGAGTCTACTGAACATTTCATATATGTACACATGCAAAGCTCACATTTATGTAAAAATACACTGATAGTGTCTAATTTTATCCAATACCTTCTTACATACATACCTTGTTTTAGTTTTAATATTGAATAACTTTATGACAACTGCCAATGTTATAAGAATCCCAGCTATATAATAGTTGTACAATAAATTGTATAACAATTAAATACAAATCCTAAAATATGTAAATGAACAAATGTTTAGATCAAAATACCCATACATTTTCAGAATTTAAGTGGACCATTATTAAACATATATAAACAATATATATTTTCCTAAGTTTGCTTTTCACAATAATACTTTAAAATATACAAGGAAAACTTGGTAAAGCAAAGTAGAAAAATAAAACTTTTTACATGTTGAAGAATGTGCAACATGTCAAAGAAATATCCAATGTCTTTAGAAGGAAGGATGATGCTTCTTTGGGAGAAACATGTAGCATGACCCAACAGCTAAGGCATCCTAGTAACAAGATTAGTTTGATCTGATAAAATATCACTAAATGTTTAATAACAAAAAATATTCAATGGACAGAGAATAAGATACTACCATTTTAAACATTTTGATCATTCTTTTAAACAATCAGATCTGGGAAATAGAGGGAATAAATTTGATTTATACTTGTATGCTTAGAAATATTTGTGTTTCATTGACCTTGATGGCTACTGAGAACCATAGATAAGTAAATGAATTGGAACTGCAAAGGAACATTTAGTTGGGAGATGAAACACAAGGCACTTTCTTGAAGCTATCAGTCATGAGTAATTAGCTTCACATGATAGTACAAGTATAACTTGGGCTATCTCAAAGGAGCCTCTCAAGGTCATTGTTGCAATTATGCAGAATCTCCGTAGTGAATGAATACAGGCACTATAGTTAGAGTCTCAGATTTGTGTTCTATCCTTACAACTGAGTGCTGTATTATCCTAAGCAAAGCACCTATTTTCTATATATTATAACCCAAAATATACAATTGACATACTCATAACAAAAGCTCTGCTAGATTTCAGTGCACACTTAAAATACCTGCAAAGTCTATGTATCAGTATACATAATAACTTATCTTAAATACATATTAGTGTTTTCAACAGATATATAAATATAATCCTAAATAAATTTCTATAAATATATATATACATATATATATATACACACACATACATATACATATATATGTATATATATTCCATACCATATGCTTCTATATTTTCTGTACTTTTATAGACAGCTTTTAGACAATATTTACTAATCTTTTTTTTTTTTTTTTTTTTTTACAGATTTTTACAATGATTGGATGAATCTATAGCAGTTCTGTACTTATAACACAGATTAAAACCCAGTATTTTTACCTTTTCTAATTATTTAGAATTTTTTCACACTCAATTGAGTCAACAACTGAGTAATTTCCTTTGGTAATAGACTTAATTAATCAGAGAACTCCTGTCTGCTAATGTCTCATTAACAGTAAATTTTGGAGAATGTATTGTTATCTGGGAATTTAGATGATGAATGTATATGTCAAAATGACATTACTTTTATCCTCTTAATTAAGCTGATGCTTATTTTTTTAATTTAAATGCACAGTAGCTTTAACACTGTCAGCAAGGAATATCATAAATGTACCAACAATATAAAAATTGATATTTTAAATAATAGTACCCTACTTTACTCTAAGTGAAGGAAAAAATATACTGGTAAACAGAAACTTGTCTATTTCTCAATTCATGTTAAACAAATTCTAAATTATGCAAGCTTTGCCAGTGACACTCTCTTTATATAAGAAAAAGAAACTTTCCTTATGGCTAATACTTTCATTAATGATTTCCAAAATATATGCTTTAGCTTCTAATTACATTCTATAGACTTCAAAGTATCTTTGTACTATGCACTTGTGCTCAAATTAAGTGAAGAATGTGATGAAATACACTGAGTCCTCTTTTCAGAGACGTGATACAACACATCAGATGATCTTTAATATTCTTTCTAGATTTGTTGTATAAATTGCTTCTATGTAAAATTTAAGAAATTTATATCTAAACTTAGCAGACATATTTAGGTTATATTTACCAGAATTTTAGTGTGATCCATAGTCAAGTTTATGTCATGTTTTAAATTACAGGAACATATCAACATTGTAAATCATTACATTTTACAACCACTTGTTGGTTATCATGCTCTGGTGAATATTTTTAATATCTTCTTTTATTTAATCCTAAGAAATGTATGTCAAATATTTATTCAATAGTTATTCAAATAATTTATGAAGAAAATAATTTAATCTTGTATAAGTAAATAAATATATCTTAGTTTCACATTTAAAGCTGGTAGTACTAGGTTTCAGGTTCTACAAATTGAAAATACAAGAAAGGTAATGAGTGCTATTCCATGATACTGTTGCTTAGATTTTTGCCTTTTACTTCTAATATTTCCGATCATGGAAATTGTGTGAAAGAAACATAGTGATCTATAGTTGTGTATCTATACAATTGTTCATTTTAGGACAGGAGTATGCATGTGAAGCAATCACAACTTTGGTCATAAAGTTATGAAAGACAGGTTTTACAAAAATTTCCATAGTGGCAATGTGCTCTCCCAAGTTAAGTGGCTGTACCCTTATCAGGGAGTTTATGAAAACAACTTATTGTCACCTTCCTTTTACAGCCACAATTAGCATCAGCACACAGGTAAATCATCTTCTCCCCGCCTCAATTCTCACCACTGTCTGCTACTTTAGTGATCTACTAAT
Source organism: Rhabdomys pumilio (assembly GCA_030674055.1). Taxonomy (NCBI): domain Eukaryota; kingdom Metazoa; phylum Chordata; class Mammalia; order Rodentia; family Muridae; genus Rhabdomys; species Rhabdomys pumilio. The sequence goes on along the minus strand of JANHMN010000017.1, from coordinate 9,404,953 downwards.
GTCTGCCCTCCTCCTTAGCAGAAGTCCTATTTGAGAGTCACATTCTTGCTTGAACAATCACAGCTTTCTGAACACATTTCTACATTATCATTTTTAACTGACATACTCAGTGTTGAATCCTGTGCTGATATATCTCTTTACATTCTCTCCACTCATGACCACAGAAGACGTTTTGCCATGTAAGCTAAAACAGGGAAAATAAAGATAATCATTACCATTCTACAATTGTATATGCACACTTAGAAGACAATATATGTATATATTATACATAAATATTATTTTATGTATATAGGTATACATGTGTATATGTGTGTATGTGTATATATGTACATGTGTACATGTGTATATGTGCATATATGTATACATACATAAGTATATATTTTTATTGTAGTTTTGTACTGATGTACTATTAGAAGTACAAACTGAAATAAGAGCAGGGTAGACTGGTGGCTTCATGTTCTCCTACATAAATTTCACACACAGACACACACACACACACACACACACACACACACACGGCATATTTTTTAACATACTATTTTCTAATATACTGTTAATAAAAACAGTATATTTACCATCTCCCCAAAACTTTCCTTGCCAAAATCTACTGCCCTTTTTTGTAGACAAATAATCCAATGTTGAAAAGAAATGCAAAGTAAGATTTGCTGTCTACCTACTACCACAGGCTAAGAGTGTGAAGTCCTCTGTACTCTAACGGCTGTTAGATTAATTTGCACAGAACAAAATTTCATATCAAAATTTTTATGTCAGCAGTCTGCCTCAGAACATGGCATTGTCTGCCTTGCTTTGGATCCCAGCCCCTGTAGCTGTAATACTAAGGGGGATGACAGCTGGGACTTCTGCACAGGTGCCATGCTCTACATGAAAACCACTGAAATCCTTGGAAAACTAATTACAGAATATATACTTATGTAACAGAGACACTTCCCTGCTTTTTAAATGCTAATTTTTCAGTGCACCCACAAAGGATGGCTATTTTTTTGTCACCCCATGGTAAGCTGGGAGCTCTGGTTTGTCCCATGAAAAACACTAGAAATATACGTTCATGTCAACATTTGGTACAGTTTGCAGCCCAATGCTCTGTCTTCCAGATTCGAAGAAGCACTTAGTGGATATTTGGGAGCAGATAAAAGTAAATGGAAGGTGTATAGTATGATCAGTCTCATGAAATCCTGTTTCCAGATAGATATATTAACTGATCAAGGAAAAAATGGTGAGTTTTGTTCAAAGGATCAGTTAATTGTTGATAAGTCCTGGACTGCCTACAGGAAAGAACACTCTTCTTCCTTTTATGCTATCAGAAGATTATGATCACGAAGTGTTCTTCACTGCAACTTTCATTGCTGACTACATCAGTGAACATGCAAAATATCTGAATGCATAAAAACTTCAGACAAGAAAATATCACTAGGATCTGAATAAATGGAATTGTTGACGGGAAAAAAACAGATTGTAAAACTTTGGATTTCTTAAAAAAAACAAAAAACAAAAAACAAAAAACATTTTTTTCTGCAGTTTAATCACTTTTCTGAATAAATATTTCAAGCCTTCAAATAACTCCAGTATAGTCATTAGAGAATTTTCTAGAATATATAAAAGGAATTCAAGTGGAGTCAGTGTATAATGGTGGACAGTGTTGCAACTGATGACATTGTGTAAAATCTTTAGTGCCAGAAATGAAATATATCTTGTTGAGTCATTGGCCAGAGAGGTCTCATAGAGTCCTCTAAAGATCACAAGAAATTGCCTAAGTTATTTATTACTCTCAGTCACCTGCTTACAAAGTGATGTCACTAAAGACACAAATTAACTAGTTATTAAATGTAGAGATATCAGTCTGGTGCCCAAATAAAGCTTCAACACTAGTGACTAAAATTCATGATGCAGGAAGGTACTTTTTATGCTATCAGATATAACCATTCATGTCACTTAGCTAGAAACTGTAACCTATAACACTGGCCTGTCTGCAAGAAATACTGCTAAAATAGTGAGACAAATGTTACATGGTAATAACCAATCACCTTATAATTGTATTTAAGGCCCAATCCACGAGATTGAAACCTTAGCTGATAATACTAAAGTAGCCAAGGACTTAGACCAGATAGGCCATAAGTCATTATGGTGAAACTTACTATTCTGATAAATTAACAAAGCAACAATATAACTCCTAATGATATATTGCTATATCCATAGAGTAGATCTTCACTGACTCCTCATCAGAGATGCTTCTTATATCTCTGAAAGAGAGTAATTAACATAAACACCCATAGCTGGGCAATGTGCAGAGAGTGAGAGGCTTAGCTCTAAGTGAGATGCTTTTACCAAACCCTTTCCCCTCAAGATGCCAGATCTGCCTATCAGAAGGTGATTCATAAAGATTGTGAGAGCGAGAGATATTGGATGGATCCAAGGAAAGAGCATCATCCAGATACAAGAGGACTGATACACATATTAACTGACAGGGACTGTGACAACATGCACAAGACATGCAAAGGTTAAAACCAGAAAAATCCCAGCATGATGTAGGGATAGTGAACACAAAGTCTCACTTCTAACCAAGGAGCTGTTTGCCACTGAAACTAAATGCTATTCCTCATTTGTTTATAGATATAGGAAAACTAAAGGTTATGGTCCATGTTCAATAGGGATGTAGATTTGAATTCAACACTCACTGAAATCAAAATGGACAAAGCACCAGGAAATATAGGTAATAATTCTAGTTGTGATAGTTACTCTTGATTATCAGCTTGATGGGATTTTGAATCTTGGTAGAAACAAACCTATAGTCATGTCAGTGAGAGATATTTTAGACTAGAGTAGTTGAAGTGAGTGGCATCTTTCTATGACCTGAGGACATGGAGCACATAGAGAGCAGAAAGTGAGCTGAGTTATAGCATCCATCTCTGATTCTGAAAGGTAGATGCATTATGACCAGCCACCTCCCATTTCCTCTGCTATGATTTTCCTATTGTAATTGATAGTGCCACCAAATTATGAGCCAGAATGACCCTTTCCTTACTAAGGATACTTAGGAGTTCTTTTGTTAAATGATATTGTCTTGTCATAAATATAACTGGAGAAAGGAATCAAGTGGTTAAGTGTTTTCAGATGAGCTGATAATGGAACAAAAGCAAAACATCAATTAAGAAATGGTAAATAAATTCTTCAGACACAAATAATGTTGTATACACTTTAATAATTGTTCAGACTTTCAGGTTCAGTGCTATGTGAAAGAAATGATAAAGTAGTATAGAGAGAAATAGCTATTGAAATTTTAAATAAACTCTTTGCTGATAGTATCATGTCATGTATTTATAAACCCACAATATGACTTGTGGCAATCTCCCTGATACACTTTATTAGTTTAACCCCTATATTTGGAAGCAACGTAACAGTATTTGCTTAATATGAATTGCTCATGGAACTAATGACAGATAGGCTGTGGCATATTCTTAGTGCTTATTTCCTATTAATGATTGTTCCCAGTGTTATGATATTATTGAAATATAAACAAAAGGGTTTTTCTTTAATCAAAACCTTAAGCCATTTACAGTCATTTAGAGAATGTTTTTTAGATTCAAATGACCCTTGGTATTATTGTATACATATATGAGGGGCAATAATATTTTGTTTTAAAATCCTTGCATGTGGCTCAGACTCCACTAAACAAAGGACAAATTAATGTCATTAAGTGCAAGATATAGTGACTTGTACTGTATGTGAAGGGAGGACAATTTGCAAAAACAATTTAATGGTAAAAATCCAGATGAGATCGAAATGATGTCTGGGTACTATGGAGACATTTGTCAGATATTTTATCAGGTGGCCTACATAGTAATGTGTTACTAATTCAAATGTTAGAACGGGATCTAAGAGAGTGGAAAGGAAATATCATTTATCGGGCCTTTTCTATATCATGAGTTTCAGTGGCTCCTCTAAGTACACTATATTGTTATACCATTAGTTTTAACAGAACTTAAAAATAAAAAGCATTTGTATTAAAATTGTTCTGAGTAGAAATAGGATATGCCTTCCCATCTCAAAAATCAGTGTTTAAAGTTGTGTCTAACCAACTCAAATGATTTACCTAAGCAAATGGGGATGGGAGTGGGGTGAGGAATCTCTCATAGGTTTATCAGGCATTTCAGGTTTAAGTTAATTCTGGATATAGTCAAATTAACAACCAGGAATAGCTATCACAGTCTGTGTAAGGCACTTTTAATACTGGATATATATCTCAAAACCAGGATAAATCTCATAAGTGATCTAAATATGCTAGTATAAAGATACATTGCAATTTGACATTTATAAAGCAAAGCTGGTTGAAATAAAATAGTGAAACAACATCTTCTACTTTTTAAGGTACTTAAATTGTGCTAACCATTTATCTGAATCATTTCTTAAAATTTCTAAAACTCATGGAAAGAGCATTGTTATTGTTATTTGTATACAATGAAACAGACCATTTGCTGTAAAATCAATGTTTATAATATACCTAATAATTTTATGTGGACTACCAAAATCTTGAAACAGTTTCATTTATTTCACTTCTTTTTCATCATGAATTTCTGTCCATTTTCCTGTATTTATGACTAATGATCAACTCTCTGAGGTTTAAAGTAAATGGAAAAGGTAACTGAAAAACAGATGTTCTTACAAAATATGATTAGAGATTATTTTCTGGAGATGAATAAATTGAGATCACCTACTCTCAGAATCAAGTAATTTAAATCTTGTACTACTTTGGAATAAGCAATATGTGCTAACTACAGACAAAGAGGTCTTCTGGATGTGATGGCCAAACAGATATATAGATGTTTAAGTCTAAAACATAATGTGACACCATTGGACAGATTTCAAGTACTTTTGGGATTTAAAAAAATGATATAGTTTCAGAAATTAAATTTGTATCCACAGAAATTAAAGCAGCTTTTTATAAATAATGATGGTTTAAAGCTGATTTTAACTTTTGTTTTAAAAGTGATCTTAGCTAGAGAAAAGATAGGATGATTTTAAAATGTTCTATGTGATTCTAAAATGAAATCTTAACGCTGTGATAAATTAGCTAAATAGAATTTTGACAGTGTCATATGAAATAGGCACATTATACAAGCCAGGAGATCTGTTAGGCAGAGATAAGATTTGTTTGTTTTATCTATTGTGGAAGTCTATATTCCAAAGATATGGTATAAGTAGTGTAAGTGAATAAAAAATGGACACACCAATATACATGCATATAAGAAATATAAATCATCTTGAGATACTGCCAAGATATTGTCATCCATGACCATGCAGACTCTATGTTCTAGAGGAATTTAAAGCACATCATCTTAAGTAACTTAAACTAGACATGGAGAAGAAAATCCACTTTAATCTTAATTACACATACAATTTTTAAAATCAAAGTCACTATGCTGTAGTAGTCTCTATAGACACAGCTATGAGGATGAAGGAGCAGAGACACAGGGATGCCAGCTCACATACTCCCTTTGGGGGACAGTATTGTAGGTGCCCCTACTTTCATAACGTTGAGGTTTGCAACTATCTTAACCAGCAAATAGCAGAATGGAGTGTTAGGAGTCATGTTTTAAATCTTCAAAGAGGTAATATATAATTAAATATATGAATATGATGCCCACACATCTGAGAGGCCACAAGTCACAAAGTGCAGAAACAGAAGTGGCACTGGGAAACTGTGAACACGACAATTTATATGCTCTAGACACTCTGGCAGGGGTGTGAGCTGGAGATTATTCATGGATGTATATGCTTCTGGTTTTATTCCAACAAGCAACCATGGTCCACATAGTCTAAATAAAAACAGAGAGTCTTCATCTATTTTTGATTCATTCTGGTTTATAAAAGGAAACAAGGAAGCAATTTCTTCAGAACCCGGCTGCCAGTGGGCTGTCATTGTGCAGCTTCTTGTAACTACTCAAGAGCGTTGATCTGTTCAAAGCAAGCTGTCAATATATTTATCTACTTGCTTGCTTGTTCCTTCATACACATTACCCTATGTCATTCTGCTACTTACAGGCAAATGTTATGCTTTTCATGTTTAATGGTTATAGCTGCCTGTTTTTTTCTCTGTGTCTAGGGGCAAGTGGAGGGTTGATGAAATGAAATGTTTGACAAGTTCTGAGTCAAAAGAGCAATGTTAATTCAGACTAAGCCATCACTGACAGCAAGAGAGGCAGGAAAACATTCACATAAGAAGCATTAGTTTTTAAAGAAACACTCAGTATTTTTCATGTGTAAAGTCCAAATAAATATTAATTAAAATAAATCTGGATGTTATATTTTTGGAATTCATAATACTTTGAGAAAAAAATAAGAATTATTTTTTTAAGAAAAATAAATAATAAACCTGATAAACAACTTCAGCAAAGTGGCTGGATATAAAATTAACTCAATCAAATCAGTAGCATTCCTCTACTCAAAGGATAAACAGGCTAAGAAAGAAAAGAGAAATGACACCCTTCACAATAGTCACAAATAATATAAAATACCTTGGTGTGAATCTAACCAAGCAAGTGAAAGATCTGTATGACAAGAACTTCAAGTCTCTGAAGAAAGAAATCAAAGAAGATCTCAGAAGATGGAAAGATCTCTCATGCTCATGGATTGGCAGCATCAATATAGTCAAAAAGGCCATCTTGCCAAAAGCAATATACATTTTCAACGTCATCCCCATCAAAATTTCCAATCAATTCTTCACAGAGATAGAAAAAGCAATTTGCAAATTCATTTGGAATAACAAAATACCCAGGATAGAGAGAGAAGTATTCTCAACAATAAAAGAACTGGGGAAATCACTATCCCTGACCTCAAACTGTACTACAGCACAGTAGTGATAAAAAAACTGCATGGTATTGGTACAGAGACAGGCAGGAAGATCAATGGAATAGAACTGAAGATCCAGAAATGAACCCACACACTTATGGTCACTTGATCTTTGACAAAGGAGCTAAAACCATCCAGTGGAAAAAGGACAGCATTTTCAGCAAATGGTGCTGGTTCAACTGAAAGTCAACATGTAGAAGGATGCAAATCAATCCATTCATATCTCCTTATACAAAACTCAAATCCAAGTGGATAAAAGACCTTCACTTAAAACCAGATACACTGGAACTAATAGAAGAGAAGGTGTGGAAGACCCTCGAATACCTAGGCACAGGGAAAAAGTTTCTGAACAGAACACAAATGGCTAATGCTCTAAGATCAAGAATTGACAAATGGGCCCTCTTAAAGTTTCAACGCTTCTGTAAGGCAAAGGATATTGTCAATAAGACAAAACAGCAACCAAGAGACTGGGAAAATATCTTAACCAATCCTACATCCGATAGTGGGCTAATATCCAAGATGTACAAAGAACTCAAGAAATTAGACTCCAGACAACCAAATAACCCTATTAAAAATGGGGTACAGAGCTAAACAAAGAAATCTCAACAGAGGAAACTCAAATGGCTGAGAAGCACCTTATGAAATGTTTAACATCCTTAGTCATCAGGGAAATGCAAATCAAAACAACCCTGAGATTCCATCTCACACCAGTCAGAATGGCTAAGATCAAAAACTCAGGTAATAGCAGATGCTGGCAAGGATGTGGAAAAAGAGGAACACTCCTCCATTGTTGGTGAGATTGCAAGCTGGCACAACCACTCTGGAAATCAGTCTGGCAGTTCCTCAGGAAATTGGACATAGCATTACCTGAGGATCCAGCTATACCACTCCTGGGTTTATACCCAGAAGATGCTCCAACATATAACAAGGACATACGCTCCACTATGTTCATAGCAGCCTTATTCATAATAGCCAGAAGCTGGAAAGAACCAAGATGTCTTTCAACAGAGGGATGGATACAAAAAAATGTGGTACATTTACACAATGGAGTATTACTCAGCTATTAAAAAAACGCATCAAGAAACTCATAGGCAAATGGTTGGAACTAGAAAATATCTTCCTGAGTGAGGTAACCCCATCACAAAAGAACACACATGGTATTTACTCACTGATAATTGGATATTCGCCCAGAAGCTTAAAATAGCCAAGATTCAACTCACAGACCACATGAAGCTCATGAAGAAGGAAAACCAAGTGTGGGTGCTTCTGTCCTGCTTAGATGGAGTAACAAAATACTCAAGGGAGCAAATATGGAGACAAAGTGTGGGACAGAAACTGAAGGAGGGGCCTTCTTGAGACCATTCCACCTGGGTATCTATCCCATGTGCAGTCACCAAAAGTAGATACTGATGTGGGTGTCAGGAAGTGTATGCTGACAAGAGCCTGATATAGCTGTCTCCTTAGAGGTCTGTTAGAGTCTGACATTTTCAGAGGCAGGTGTTCACAGCTAGCCACTGAACTAATCAAGGATTTCCCAATGGAGAAGTTAGAAAGAAGACTGAAGAAGCTGAAAGGGTTTTTGGCCCCATGTGGAGAGCAACAATACAACCAACCAGAGCTCCCAGGGTTTAAACCACCAGCCTGGGAGCACATAGGGAGGGACCCATGGCTCCAGCTGTATATGTAGGGGACAATGGCCTTGTCAGCCATAGGTGGGAGAGGAGATTCTTGGTCCCATGAATGCAGGACATTGAGTATGGGGGAATTCGTGGGTGGGGAGGTGTAAGCGGGTAGGTGGGGGGCACATCCTCATAGAAGCAGGAGGAAGGGGGAATGGGATAGGAGGTTCCTGGGCAGGGGGAATGGGGTAAGGGGATAACATCTGAAATCTAAATAAAATATCCAATAAAGAATTAATAAACTTTCAATAACAAAAAAAGAATTATTACTGCACAGGCAGCTTGTTCACATTTGTTAGTTAACTTTGACCATAAGTATTTATTCATTAATCATCACAAAATAAATGAACAGAAGTAAAAAACTAAATAATTAACACCTAGGTTTTTGTTTGTTAAATGTATTTTCTATGATTGTAAGAATAAATTAATGTAGCAATACAAGAAATAATTCATTTACATTATATGTTGTAAAACTGGATACTAGCACCACACATAACTGAAGATGATTAGAATTTATATTTAAATGTATATTTTCATTCAAATCGTGTAAATCCCTGAAAAGACATGTAGTTAATGATTTTAAAATACTTAAAATTTATATATATCCACATATACACAGACAGAAACACAACCCAAACACATGTACATAAATATAATCAAAAATGACATGATTGGATAAAGCACGATGCTTGAATTTACTTATGTATTAAGATCTCAAGAAACACACTTGACTGATCAAAATGATGTACAATATCAGATTCATTAAAAAAGAAATCTTTGGAGTTTTCAATTATCGGAGTGAATTCTTTCTAGAAATGTTTGATGGGAAACTACTGATGCTCTTGTAGCACAGTTGTTGAACAGAATAATTCAGGTTATTTAAATTAAAAATCTCCCAATAAATGTTGGACACAGCATCTGTGTACAACACCTTATTTATCAGAATACTTATATCTGTATGATCATTTCCAAGAACAATTTTGTATATAGTGAATTACGTACAAAATTCTAGGTAATTGTGGAAAGCTTTACATGAAATATTAAATATAATTCTTTTTCTAAGGATGTATGAATAGTGTTAAGAGTTTAATTTTGTTACTTTTCAAGCTGTGGAAGATGGTAGTTCTATTATTGGGGTAAATATCTTATGTGAGGCTGAGTTATGGCTGAGAGGTAAAGTAAGCTAATTATTTGAGAATATTGCAAAAACTGTGTAGAGAGGATTGGCTTTTGTGAATAGGTAGTAAAACCTTGAGTCAAGGAGGAAAAAGATAAATATGTGTTAGCTAATTCCTATTTTTCTTTCCTTTATGGTTGGGCTCGCAATAAGGTCTATGGGTTATCTCACCTTTTCATTTTGAAAACTAACATGAATAGTATGTTTTAGAGAAGTTTGTTTGATTTGTCATCAGAGACCAAACATCAGAAGGAGATCTCTACTTCAGATAAAATACTTTGAACAACTCTCAAAATATATACACATTTTTTTTTAAGTGTTAAGTTAAAAGAGAAATTGCCTGTCAAATAAAACTAGTCCTTATAGAAGTTAAGATAAATGACAAAATACCATAATGGTCTAAGTGGTTAAAAATTGCAAAGCAGCATCTAATCTAAGAGTTTCAAGAGTTCAACACACAGCACTAAGTTGGCTAGTTTACAAACTCTAACGTTAGGCAAAAATTTACAGCCTCTCTCTCCCATTAGTTAGTTGTACATCTGACTGTAATACAAGAAGCCAATTTAAATGTCCATGTCTTAACATTACTGATAGATAGCTTTGTCCTGTTTAGAGTAAAACATTGATCAGATTCAGCCTCTAGGGCCACTGAATATCTCATGCTAGTGAATACATTTGCTGACATGGTTCTTTAAAAAAATTTTTTATTGGGTGTTATATTTACATTTCAGATTTTATCCCCTTACCCCACTTCCTCCCACCTCCCAGAAACCTTCTGTCCCATTCCCCCTCCTCATGCTTCTATGAGGCTGTGCCCCCACCTACCCCCAACCATACTACCTCCTTCCCACCCTCACATTCCTCTCCCTCACTCTGTGTTCGTTTTTCATGGGACCAAGAATCTCCTGTCCCACCTATGCCCGATAAGGACATCCTCGCCTACATATACAGGTGGAGCCATGGGTCCCTCCCTATGTGCTCCCAGGCTGGTGGTTTAGACCCTGGGGAGCTCTGGTTGTTTGGTATTGTTGCTTTCCTCATGGGGTCACAA
>JANHMN010000017.1:9353522-9394172 GCA_030674055.1 Rhabdomys pumilio | reverse complement strand
CCTTTCTGCTCCTTCAGTCTTCTCTCTAACTTCTCCATTGGGAAACCCTTGATCATATCAGTGGTTAGCTGTGAGCATCATCCTCTGAATGTGTCAGTCTCTGGCAGACCTCTAAGGAGACAGCTATATCATGTTCTTGCCAGCATGCACTTCCAGCCATCCACATCAGTGTCTAGCTTAGGTGACTGTACATGGGATGGATACCCAGGTTCTTAACAAGGTAAATATGCACTCTAAAAGTCAAGGTAAAAATGAATTCGAAACACAAAAAAGTTTGCTTCAGTAGGCTTGTTAGAAGCCATGGACCATGAGAATGCAGAAGCCCTTTATTGCCTAACTTATTTTGTATCTCTATACTACTAAGGGAAATTTGCATTAACAACACATTGATTGCAAGTTTCATAAAAAATAAAATCAAACAAAAGTATAAAAGAATGGAAGTTCCAAATACCTGGTGATTAATAATAACTGGACAAAAGACAATTCAGCTACCAACATTAGCTTTCTTATTGTTGTTGCTAGTATACTATATCTCATCGTTTGCTTATTTAGGTGATGTATGTGTGTGTGTGTATGTGTGTGTGTGTGTGTGTGTGTGTGTGTGCGCGTGCGTGTGCACATAGATGTCAGAAGTCCACATCCTCTATAGCTCTCTATTTCATTTTTTAAGATAGAGTCTCACAATGAGCACCAAATTAACCAACTATAGAAAGCTGATAAGACAATACATTTTCTTGATCCTTCTGTTTCTGGTGCCCCAACTTAAACATCTCCTTAGTGTTAGCATTGCAGTCTCTTTTATTATATTCAGTTTTATGGGGAGGGAGGAAGAGAGAGAGAGAGAGAGAGAGAGAGAGAGAGAGAGAGAGAGAGGAGAGTGGGAGGAGAGGGGGAAGAAATGGAGGGGAAAGGAACAGGGAAAGAAAGACTGAGAGTGAGAGAGAGGAAAGGAGGTAGGGAGGGGAGATTTGAGTAATATTTTGGATTTTTGTCTGTTATGAAAAAAACTTGGTGTTTGAGGCCATGATAATCTGAAACTCACTATATACCCCACAGTGTCCCTGAACTTCCAAAATGCCAGCCTCAAACACCACAGTGTTGAGATTGTAGGTATTTATCACCAAACAAACATAAATGCAGAATATACAGATATCAGAAACTTAAACATTAAAAATATAATAACACTATACTATCTGTGCAAATAATCTTTATTTTAAAACAACAAATTTTAACAACTATGTGAAATATTTGAAGTTAAGATTTATATAGTTCACTACAAAAAGTAAATTCTATTAAATCCATATATTTTCTATGCAGTCACAGAGGAACTACAGAGACATCTCCGTGTAACAATAGAAGTGATAATAAATATATTAATCAAATAAAACCTTATGATAAAAGTATTAATTTACTTTATTACTATATTTAAGGTGCATGAATTTGAAATAGTATCTGTGATCGACTATTCCTGATTGTCAACTTGACTACCTCTGGTATGAACTATAATCCAGAAATGGAGGGCACACCTGTGATCCAGATCTTGAGGTATAGTGGCTACAAAAAGCTTAGGTCCAGGCAAGGTAGTACAACTTTTAATCCCAGGAAACAGAGGTAAGCAGACATCTGAGTTCAAGGCCAGTCTGGGACAGAACAAGTTCCAAATCTAGGCATGGTGGTACACATCTTTATTCTGAGCCATACTTTCTGCTGGAGGCCTACATAAGGACATTGGAAGAAGGAAGACTCACCTGTTTGCAATGTTCACACATCTGTTGGAACCTACTTCTTCAGGATTCCAGCTTATATAGAAGTTCAGCTAAAATACCTAGCCTCATGGGACTGAGCAACTATTTGATTCTTCAACTTCCCATTCACAGCTGCCCATTTTTGGGTTAGTTAGACTGCAGACTGTAAGTCATTCCAGTAATTTCCCTTAATACATATAGAGACATTCCATATGTTCTGTGACAGTAGAGAACCCTGACTAACACAGTATCCCACATAAATTTATAGTATTTTACTTCTATTAGAATAACAATAAAAGTAAGAAAAATACAGAAAAATATTATGAAGGTTTGAAGGAAATTGTTTGAAGGAAATGAGAATTTATAACTTAAAAAAATCACCTTGAGTCATTGCTGAAATCATATATTGTAAAAATATTAAACATACTCAGCAGGTTGTATTAATGGGTTTATGCATCTATTTACATATATAACAATAAAATCAAAAACAAAGGGGAGGCTTTGGATTTGAATGGGAATGGAGGAGAGTGCTGCAGAGGTCACTTCAAAGGAGCATGTCACAGGTTGGAAGGAAGAATGGAAAGGAGAAAAGGATTTGATTATAAATGTTTTAAAAAGTTGAGAATTATCTTGCGTTTGAGATGTAACCAATTTCACAAAAGTACTTATACAATTTCAAACTTGATTTAGTTTATAAATTAATCTTTAAATAGCAATAGATGAATAAAACATAGTAACCTCATAGTTTCCCAGTGGATTTAATGCAGAAATGATGGTGATATTCCTACTCTTTGTTATGTGAACTCATCTGAGAAATCACAGTGATAATGAGGTGCTGTTTTCTCTTGCAAGATCAAAAATGAGGAACTATGGTAGACTCTTATGAAATGATAGAACTTTCACTTTGAATTAGTGTATTGAGAAGCACACTGCGATATTTCCACATTGTCATGTGGAAAAGAGTCACACAAATATGGCCAATGCAGTCCAGGCTCATGGCCAATGCTCACAGCCAATGCAGTGCAGGCTCATGGCCAATGCTCATGGCCAATGGTCATGGCAAATGCAGTACATGCTCACGACTGTGAAAGCTAAACACTGCCCTTGCTAATTTTCAAGGGACATCAGATTAGTCATGAGAAGTTCTGAACCATTTACCTGGATTAGCTACTTCATAATTTTAAGATTGGAATTTTACCTAATGTTAAGAAAGTCTCCTATAACTTATGGCAGCATGTTTGTAGGATGTGTTTACCTCCATAATTTCCTTTTTATATGGGAAAATGTGTTTGAAATTTTATTAAAAGTAGTTTTTCTTATAGCAAATAAAAAGTATCTTTAGGACCGAATAGAAAAATACAATTAAACATGGATTTAAAGAGCAATGTTCCATTTTGGAGCACTTAAAATCAATTAACTGATATTTTTTGTTTGTTTTTGTTTTGTTTTGTTTGTTTGTAGTAGTTGTTGTTATCAGGGAAAAAAGTAGCACACAGAAATAAGCACTATATTTGGTACTAAATGGGAAAAATAGATCATCACATGGCCAGTAACTTTGTAATGTATTATGTCAACCATGCTACCCCAGAGGATCTATGTAGGCATAATGTTATTGTGCACTGCTTAAAGTTTATCTTTGTGTTACTTAAATGCTCTGCCCTCAAATCTTGTTTCAATTCAGACATGGTATTGTAACGCTATGTCAAGAGTTTCCTGTCTCAAGTTTGTGTAGACAATGCTTACCACTTATTCTCTGTCTTGTCAATAAAAGCTGATCATCCAATGTCTTGGGCAGAGAAGAGAATAAGGCAGGACTTCTTACAGCCAGGGGACAGAAAGAGAGAAGAGATTGAACCACAAGGAGGGAAGGGAGGAGACATTATTGTAGGAAGAGCTAAGGTGGGAGGAGTAAGGAGAGGAAGAGGAGGAGTAAGGAGAGGAAAAGGAAGAGGAGAAGCTAGGAGAGGGAGAGAAACAAGAGAGGTAGGGGCCATGGGGAGCCATGAAGGTATGAAGACCAGTAGTGGATAACAACTTTTATTTAGGTTAGCTAATTGGGAAACAACTCTCTTTTTATAGGCATATTGGTATTGAGCATTACTAAATATATAAAGCCTTTGATTAATCTTTAAGCATTAGAGTCTCATTTTCTTACTGGGCCCACATGGATGGCAGGATGGTCTGGGCAATGCCCAGTCTTGTGGAGACAGTGTGGAAGATTGGCAGAGCCATCTCCCATGCTGGTCTCTCGTAGGTGTCAGGGCTGGTGTTTCTGGCTGGCCTTTTCTAGCTGCAGCCTGTGCATGTGGCCTCATGGCCTCCAAGCATGATAGCTGAGCCAGGCAGAGCCGCCACAGCTTAGATAGTTGGCTTTGCCGGTGGTCCCCTTTTAAATAATTACTGCAACACATTATGAGAGTTCAGCTGGAGCATGGAAGCCCTAAATGCAATTATTATATTTTCTTTTTTTTGGGGGGGGGGAGCTGGGAGGTAGCCAGATTAGTTTAGAGGATTAAAATCAATGGAATGACTGCCCAGGTATTGCCATCTTGATTAAATAAATCTTGTTCTCTTTTTGTCATTATTAAGGCATTGGCTAAAGTAAAACAGCTGTTGTATTAATTTATTGCATATACTTATATTTAAAAATTACTATTGCAGATCTATCAGGCACATAAAATTTTAACTTATAAACTAGTTTCCCTGAGTCAGTACTCCTCCTCTAAGCGCTATCTCTGGAATGCTCACTGCGGTATTTGATTAGTATCTGTGCTTTAGATGCAAATGTGGGTAATATAATGTATTGATTTATTCTAAAAAGGTATATAAATACTTGTACATCTTTATCTTGTCACACAATCAAATTTCCTTACTGCAGACTTTTCTTCACAGAGGTACCTATTTTCCTATGTCAAGATTTCAGCAACTACAAAAGCTTTAAAGCTAGCCGTAATGTCAAACGGGATGTATTCATTTTCCCCCAATTACCTCTCCATTGATTTCCATTTAAGTATCTCAGATTCTCCATTGATGTGCTTTGAGTGTGATGAAATAGTGGGTGGTCTTTAGTGCCTGTTTATTCTTTTCCCCTTTTCAAAAATAAATTAAAATTATATTCTAAAACACTTGTAAATAAAAAAAAAATACCCAGTAGTATTAGACAGACCAAAAGTGTATACATCTCAATAAACTTCCAAAAAATTAGAAAAGTCATTCTGCATCCTGAAGCTTCTCACTGGAATTTAGACTTTCACTGTCAATTACGTTTTTATACACTTACCCAGTAATTATTTTTGAGAGTTCTTTTATTCCAATGATTGATCCTATGCATATAGTTCAGTTAAGATTGTATTTTTTAACTTTTCTTTAATTTTTGAGATTATGATATAATTACGTAATTGTAATTATGATATAATTACAACCTTTTACCCTTGACTTTCTTCCCCCCAAACACTACCATATAAATTAAGACTATCATGAAAACTGGCGTTAGTATTTTATAATAGCTTGAACAGATGATAAAACAGGAAAAGGACTCAGATTGTCTTGTACTTTGTTGCTCCCAGGCTCCACCGCACAATTCTATCCTTTGTTTGTTTTAGAAATATGTTTTAGAATGTTCCCTGTACAACAAGGCATGCTGGTTTCACTGATAACGACCTCCATAGGCTAATATATTTGAACTCTTGCTCTTCAGTTGGTGAACTGTTTAGGCAGGATTATGAGGTGAGGCCTTATTGGAGGAGGTTTGTCACTGGCATTGGGATTTGAGTTTTCAAAAGCCCAAGATGGGCCAAGCCTTGTCTCCCTCTCTCTAAACCTACTGCCTGAGGATCAGGATGTAAACTCGCAGCTACTGCTCCAGAGGCATGCCTGCTGGCCTGCTGTTATGTTACTGGCATCATAATCATGGACCAATTCTTTGAAACTGTAAACAATTCCTTAGTTAAATGATTCCTAAGTTTCCTTGGTCATGACATTTTTGTCACAGCAACTAAAATACATGATTGTAGTAAACATTATTAAAAATCCTGGCATGGGTATTTTTCCCCCACTTTAGACCATTCATGTTCCTGGATGAAAGACATACACAGCATTTTTATTTTTAAATATTCCTTAGGCAGCTCAATAGCTGGGCAACTGCCTACCTTCCATGCTGTTAAAATTTACCTTTCTATCAATAACCTGATTATTACTAACTATATTTCATCTGGGCTGCACTTAGCTCCAATTAGGAGGCTCTCTGGGCTCTCTTCCTTTGGCTCTTCACCCATGGTGTCTTTTCTCTCTCTCTCTCTCTCTCTCTCTCTCTCTCTCTCTCTCTCTCTCTCTCTCGTGCATACTCTTCTATCTCATGGCCACTTCTCTCTCCTTTCTTGTGGTGCTTTTTCTGCAAGTCTGTGAAACCTAAACACCACCTATGTCTCTTCTGCCCAGCTGTTGGTTGTTGGCATTTTTATTCACCAATCAAAATTAACTGGGAGGCAGGGTACCAGGGTCTACCTACAGACTTCAGGATTTGGAGACTCACTTAGCATTAAAAATAGACAGTAAAAGAAAAAACCTCAACACATATAAACATTGTTTTTTTGCAGAGTATTTATTCCATTGGTTCCAATGAGGCAAATTAATGCTTCCAGTTTGCCACCCACATTGATCAAGAAAAGTAGAAGTCATAGGAACACATTGCAGATACAGTTATCAAGCAAGGGCTCAGATCTTCACATAAATGTTGCTAACTATGGTGCCAGATGAAACTAACCTTGTTAATTTTGTTGCTATTATTGTTGTTGTTATCATAGATCATGCAAGTGCACCCAATATAATTGCAAAGTTTCTTAATAATGGATGAAGTAATGTAAAAAGTAATGGAAGAAAGGAAACAGTGAAAGACTGAATTGAGAATTCTGTACTGTTGCCTTTGGAAGACACTATGCAAAGAATATGAAGAGCCCCTAAAAGAAGAAAAAGAAAATGATGGAAATAATTTCTTTACTAGCACCCACAGAGGGAATGTGACCCTGTGATACTATGTCTTTGGTGATAGAAAATGTTTCATATTCCCTACTTCCAAAATGATAATCTAGAAGCATAATGCTTGAAACTAAAATTTTGTGTTCTTCTGTTACAGTACGATAGGAAACTGAAGCAACATTCTTGTGGTTTAGCCCCACACAGTTTGTATAAGCAGCTCATAAATTATACTATTGAAACTCATTCTAAAGGTCTGTTCAGAGACTCTCACGTGTTGAGTTCATTATGCGTCTCTTTACATCGAGATTTTTGCTTTGCTTTGGCTCTATTTTATATAATTACACTAGGATGTAAATATAGACTATATAAGAAGGGAATTTGTTAAAATTGGAGCACTAATCAACATTCTTAAGGCAAGATACATGATATAAGACTAGAATGTTTTTGGAGAAACCATAACTTAGACATTTTAAACATATAAAATATAATTTTAGTAAAGAAAGAATATTGTCATTTTACCAGGAATGTCCTGTTAATTACAGCCTTAAATCTCACACTGTCTCATCAGATACTGTGATATTAAAGAAAATGTCTAAAAGCCAGTAAATCTGAATTTACTAAATACTGAAAGAATTTTCTAAAATCCTTCTAGCTATACTGGTGTTTCTTTTCTTTCAAGTTTCTCTCATGATTTCAAAGACCTGCTGATTCTAAAGCAAATGTCTGGTAGCATAGAAGAAAATTCTAATAATGCTTTTATGCATTTATATTCAGTCATTAATTTTGTTTTTGCTTTTTTAAAACAACATCCATTCATAAAGTCACAATGACTTTGGCAAAACAATGTTTTAATGTAGGGGTTTGATTGACCTATCACACACATACACACACACACACACACACACACACACACACACACACACACACTAATATCCAAACTTACATGCTCATATTACATTATCATTTTTGCAACTTTTAAATGGATTTTTGGCTGATAAATTAAGATTTACTAGGCACAGTTAATAGAGAGGATAGAGAATAACAGAAAGGCATTTTAATTTGTGCTATTTCTACTATAAAGTTTAATGTTTGAAAGTAAACCTGATTTATGAAGGGGAATATCGTAAGTTCTTCTGTTGTCAACCTGCCTCTTGAATATTTATATTTAGACCCTAGCTTTGTACTATTCTCAGTCTTGTTCATAGAAGCTTCTTTTTGTTTAATGTAGAGGCACACAACTGGTTACAAGTGGTTAAAGTGAGTGGAAAGAAATAACTATGAGTGCTCAACTATAAATAGTTCCTATAAATCAACCTCTCTCTTCTAGATATCATATATTCTAGATATTATATGGCTAATGCACACATGTTAGTTGTGCTTACCTGTATAAGATTAAGCCACTCAAAATTCTAACATGTACAGTGGAAGTGCTTCCCAAGCACCACTCCACTCACTCCAACTGAGGAACTACTGATTATTGATGGCGACCAATGGTTAGAGAGTCAGATTTTTGGATGGGACGTTTACATGTTCCATGGCAGTCTCATACACATGGACAATTGGGTAGCACTAAGTAGACACAGGAGGATAACAGCAACCACAATAATACATAAAACATGAAGTTTGTAGGAAGATGGATTTGTGAGTCATAGCATATGTAGTTCAAGGGATATAGTTGGAGGAGATAAAAATCAAAATACAATGTGCACATGAGTAAAATTTTCAAAGAATAAAAATGTAGGTAAAATAAATAAACTGTCACCTTGAACATAGACACATATGGCACACATTGTCTCAATATCTTTTTAAAATATATTATGTAATAAATTATCATCCCAAGGAATAGTTATTATGGATTGATATGACTTGCATACAATTGTGTACATAACATTACTGCTTAAAATTATAATATTTGAGTCATTGGGGGAAGATATTGCATTGTGAATGAGAAAGTCATTTAACCTTTTTAAACAAAGAATAAAGTCCCACATATTAGGGAACTGACAAACATATAATTTATAGTATCTTTGATGTATTCTTTATTTATAGATACGAACTCTTGCTATGGACCACAGGCTTGCCTTGAACTCATGACAAATTCCTGCCTTGGCCTCATAAGTTTTTGAATTATGGACATGAGTCATCCCACAGGAACTATTGTTTTGTTTTTCTTTAGACAAGGTCTCACTGTGAAGTCATTTGCTGGCCTAGGACTCACTGTGTAAACCAGGTTGGCCTTGAACTGATAGAGATTCATCTGCTTCTGCCTCCTAAGTGCTGGGATTTAGTGTATGTTCTACAATGACCAACCATAGTCTATTCTTTTTTATCTATCTATCTATCTATCTATCTATCTATCTATCTATCTATCTATTTTTATGTGAAAATCTTTATTGGATATCTTACTTAAATTTCAGATGCCATCCCCTTTCCCCATTTCCCCTCCCTAGAAAACCCCTATCCCACCCCAATTTCTCCTTTTTGCTTTTATACTATTTTTTTAATGTTAATCAATGCTTTATAAGTTTGGTAATGCTCAATATCAATCAGAAGTGTAACCCAATACCCAACATAGCTATATCAACTATCTTTGACTGGTGGGGACACACAAGCATCCACCTCATTGTCTCCCCCCCATCACCTAACTCCTCCTCTCCTCCTCCTCCTCTCCTTCCTTCTTATCTTCTTCTCTTTACTCCTCCCACCTTAGCTCCTCCTACATATCACTGTTTCTGTTAAAAAAAACTTCTCTCTTAGAATATAATTAGAGCATAACTATACCAATTTGTGTTAGTAAGGTGCAAGATAGACCTAATACCCAGTCCATCATTTTGTTGACTAAACATAATCTCTGTCATCCCTCCTAACTAAAAGACTTAATTCTGAACCTGGCTTTTTTTCTTGGCTTTAGAATAAATGTCAGTTGAAAACCATCCTCTCAAACTTTTTCTCTCAAAGTAAATAGCCAGGATTGGCTATGAGACTATAAGTCTTCAACCACGTCAGAAATTCAAAATGACTGGGTTAACTGAAATTATGGGAAGCACAAAGCATAGCTTCTAAAACTTAGCCAAATTATAGAGACCACTGAGCACCTGGACAGTCCCTATAATATAAAACATTGGAGCATTCGATCTTCAGCCTTCTGAACTAGGATCATCTGACAGACCAAGTCATGCAGAATTATTAAGGGCTTATTACTCTGTCTTGGCAGTTATAATCAGTCAACTATTCCACAAGTGTGTCCTTTTCTGGACAGTGATTTGTCTGTAGATGAAAAGAGGCAATTCTTGCCTAGTGGCTGTCTCACCACAACTGTAGTAACTCCAAGGATGCTCAATTTCTTCTTAGAATCCAAGACAGGAAGCTGTCAGGAGCACACAGGTCTCTAATCAAAATGGACATTAATACAGAAATGTTTGTAAAGTCAATTCTGTGGACTTCTGACGTCTTGAAAACCAACTATCCATGTAAGGCAATCTGAACTATTGTTTGTTAATTCCTCTCGGCTAAATAAAATATAGAAAACACCCTAACAATAAACTCAGAGCCATGAATTTGCTATAGTCCCTTGACTCACAGGCTAACCATTTCAAATCAGTTTAAAAAGTTAAAGAAGGACTGGGTCTAAGCCTTGTATTCCTAAATATGTTATATAGGCACAATGCCTATGAGAGTAACAATATTAATCTCACTTTATATCAATAAGAAGTTCATACCAATGAAAACTGTATATTAGAAATCAAAGTAAATTTTGTACCATTTAAGAAATTATAACTTCATCTTAATAACAATTATATATATATTTCTACAAATAGGTTATGGCTATGCAATAAATCTTAGCTAAGCCTCCCTGTTCCAACAAAACCACTAATTTCCCTAGAAAGACAGCCCAATATTAGCCACCTCAGTCCCCAAGCCCAGGGTATAGGGGCACCTACTCTTCATTAACTTCTTCAAGCTGATTATGGGTGTTGAGATATTAGACAAGGGGCAGGGGGAAGAGTAAATTGATAAGTCTCTGATGTCTGTGTCTTCACTGCATCCAGCTGCAATTCCAGGACGTCAGAGGTTTGAGCAGGTCTGCTCAGCTCACTTGGTGAGTAGATATACTGAGGCTGTATATTCTGCAATATACAATTCTCAAAACAAATTTTAGTATCAAGACAATTTTTTGTTTGAAATCTGGAATCTAGTCTTCTGGCGGCCTGCCTCTGTCATGTCTAATCCATATAATTCTGGGAGTTTCTATGAGGGTGTACTCCCACCATCCTCCCATTTTCACCTCCCTGTTCTCAGATTCCCCAACACTAGAGAATCCAAACTTTCAGGCACCAAGGCCCTCCACTTCCACTGATACCTAACCCCTTACCCCACCCCCCTCCTCCAATTACTATGAGGGTGTGCTCCCACCATCCTCCCATTCCTGCCTCCTGCTCTTGAAATTTCCCAACACCAGGGAATACAAACTTTCAGGCACCAAGGCAGTTCACTTCCATTGATGCCTGGCAAAGCCACCCTCAACTACCTAAACAGGTGGAACCATGAGTCCCTCCCTTTGTGTTCTCAGGCTAGAGATTGTAGAATATCTACTCCAGCTTGTTTCTTAGGACCATTTGCTTGAAAAATTGTTTTCCAGCCTTTTATTCTAAGGTAGAGTCTGTCTTTGTTACTGAGGCAGGTTTCCTGTATGCAGCAAAATGCTGGGCCCTGTTTATGTATCCAGTCCATTAACCTATGTCTTTTAATTAAGGAATTGAGTCCATTGATATTAAGAGATGTTAGGGGACAGAGATTGTTGCTTCGTGTTATTTTTGTTATTAGATATGAAATTATCTTTATGTGGCTATCTTCTTTTGGATTTGTTGGAAGAGGATTACTTTTTTGCTCTTTCTAGGGTATAATTTCCCTCTTTGCATTGAAGCTTTCCTGCTATTATCCTTTGTAATGCTGGGTTTGTGGAAAGATATTGTGTAAATTTGGTTTTGTCTTGGAATATCTTGGTTTCTCCACCTATGGTGATTGAGAGTTTTGCTGGGTATAGTAGACTGGGCTGGCATTTGTGTTCTCTTAGGGTCTGTATGACATCTGTCCAGCATCTTCTAGCTTTTATAGTCTCTGGTGAGAAGTCTGGTGTAATTCTGATAGGTCTGCCTTTATATGTTACTTGGCCTTTTTCTCTTATTGCATTTAATATTCTTTCTTTGTTTTGTGCACTTGGTGTTTTGATTATTATGTGATGGGAGGTTTTTCTTTTCTGGTCTAGTCTATTTGGCGTACTATAGGCTTCTTGTATGTTTATGGGCAGCTCATTCTTTAGATTAGGGAAGTTTTCTTCTATAATTTTGTTGAAGATATTTATTGGCCCTTTAAGTTGGGAATCTTCACTCTCATCTATACCTATTATCCTTAGGCTTGGTCTTCTCATTGTGTCCTGGATTTCCTGGATATTTTGTGTTAAGAACTTTTTACATTTTGCATTTTCTTTGACAGTTGTGTCAATATTTTCTATGGTATCTTCTGCACCTGAGATTCTCTCTTCTATCTCTTGTATTCTGTTGGTGATGCTTGTGTCTATGACTCCTGATTTATTTCCTAGGTTTTCTATCTCCAGGGTAGTCTCTCTTTGTGATTCCTTGATTGTTTCTACTTCCATTTTTGTGTCCTGGATGGGTTTTTCAATTCCTTCACCTGTTTGGTTGTGTTCTCTTGTAATTCCTTAAGGGATTTTTGTGTTCTCCTCAAATTCTTTGAGAGTGTTATTTATGTCCTTCTTAAAGTCCTCTATCATCATTAGAAGTGATTTTAAATCTGAATTTTGCTTTCCTAGTACTATGGGGAATTCAGGACTTTCTTGTGTGGGAGAACCAGATTCTAATGATGCCAAGTACCCTGGGTTGCTGATGCTTATATTCTTGTGCTTGCCTTTTGCCATTTGGATCTCCTTAGTGCTACCTGCCCTGTCTCTGACTGGAGCCTGTCTTTCCTATTATCTTTGTTTTATCAGAACTGTTTGGGGTGGGTGTTGCTACTGGGGTAAGAACTGAGGCCCAAAATCTCCTTAGACCAGTAGTGACATCCTGGGTCTTTGTGGGTTCCAGTTACTCCCTGTTTGAGGCAGGCATTACTGTTTGCTTACTTAAGATAATGCCAGGGTTAGAGCACCTGGAAGCCCTGCTTCTTCTGGATTCTTAGAGATTGGTGGCAGAGCTGCTGCCCGAGATCTGCTCCCATAGACTATTCTTGATTAGGTGCCACTAAAGATATATTTGACATTTGCAATAGCACTGTAGGAAAATGTAAATTGTCTGTGTGGTTTCAATTAGATTGCTTAGTCAAAAACTACAGTAGTCCTGAATAAAATACGTATATAGGCATACACCTTTACTGTCACAAATTCTGTTAATTTATGTGTAGTATCCCCATGCAGCATATAATTTCAAGTACTTAGGTTCACAAGTAAACACAGGTTCTACTCAATGTAGTCTGTGCATTTCTCTAAATAGTGAGACAACACATACAGTATTTATGGAGAAATGTCCTTTCCAAAGTTAACAGACTCAATACATATACTTCTTACTAATTTTTACTTTTTTTATAAGCACATTTTTATTTTTTGTTCAAAACAAAATACAAATTGGCCTTTTCATGAAAGTTAATTTAAAGCTTGCTTCACTTCATTGAAATGTATGTAACTTTCCCATCTTTTTTAAAGTAGAAGATGTAATTCATCATTAAAGTACAACCTTCATTTTTTCTTTTTCGTTTTTAGATACTTTTCCCCCAAAAGGTTGATATTAAGATATTAAAAATGGGGCTGGAAGATTACTCAACAGTTAAGAACATTGACTGTTCTTCCAAAGGACCAGGGTTCAATTCCCAAGCAATCACATGGCAGGTCACAGCTGTCTGTAACTCCTAGACATGTAGTCAAAACACTAATTCACATAAAATAAAAATGAATAAAATATGAAAAACATGTAAAACAGAATTGAAAATGCTTGAGAAGCTATATATCTATATCTAAACTAATATAAACATTCAAAATGAACACAAGTTTTAAAACATAACATGACACCCCATTAAAATATACAGTTTTATCTTTTTATATATCAGCCAAAATAAATTTTATACAACTACAAAATCAAGTATTTTTTTTCAAGATTCAGGTATTATAAACAATTATAATCAACTTAGCTCATTTGCAGATTGCAATTAAATATGAATGTATTCTAGACTAAAATGAATAAAACAACCATTTAGACTTTGTCTACAATTTGTAGTAAGATGTAAGAATGGCTGGTTTATGTATCTGTAGAAGAGAGTCCATTTGGTCCCAAGCACCTGACTCTTATTAGGCTAAATGTTTTCAGTTTGACACAAATATGGGAAGAAAGAATCATAGTGGAGAAAATGCCTCCATAGGTATGGTCTGAATGCTAGTCTGTGGGCATTGCTTTAATGGTTGATGTGTGAAGTGCTAGTCTATTCTTGGTAGTATCACCCCTGGGATGCTGGTCTTGGATGGTATGAGTGAACAAACTGAATTAGGAATGGATAGAAGTCCAGACAGTGGTGTTTTCTGTCTGAACATTCCTGCTCTGCCTGAGTTGGCTTCCTGACTTCTTTAGATGATTGACTGTGATGTGGAATTTTAAACAGAAATGAACCCTTTAGTCTCCAAGGTACTTTTGGTCATGTGTCCAGGCCAGCTGGATCATCAAGTGGGACCCTTAGACCCTGTGGAGGGGACTGAGATGCACGAGAAAATAAGGAGGAACAGCAAGTCAAGAAGTCTGATCAAGCTGGCAAAGATTTTATTCTTCACACATGGTATATACTCTGAAAACAGGATATGGGGAGGGGTAGGAAAAGAAAGAGGGCATTGCAGGTAAAGGAAGCTAGCTGCAGCTGTGGGGTCTAACTAAGTTATTTTTACAAAGTCTTGTGCCATTATCAGGAATTCTAAAAACATCTATCTAGCAGGATGTTGGCTAAATCTAAAGATCAGGAGGAAGGGTTACTAAAGTGGGTTACTATGAGGCCTTGTTTGAAGTTCTCAGAACTGACAAGTGAATCATGGAAGGTAAGCAGAATGAAGAATAGTAGATAGGAGAGCCAAGGGTGAGTGTTTGTCAAGAGTAAGGCCTTTCCATGACTTCCCATAGTCATGGTATTTTATCACAGTATTAAAAACCTTAACTAACAGAGGTATGTATGACCTCAGCTCATAAGTGATTGCTGAGGTCACAGAACCCGAAGAAGAGATTAACTGTGTAGAAGAAACTCCTTTGAAATGATATGATTATTTGGGCAATTATAGGGAATTTACCAGATGATAAAAGTGTACCTAAAATATTTACATTAATTGTACTTGGTTTAGTACATTTTAAAGAATTGTTTGCTTTAAAAAATTTAACTGGTAAATAAATAATCTCATTGGTGGTTAGATATCTAAATAATGGGATAATGTATACAGTATGGTGTAATGCTCTTTCCAATATTAACATAGTCTAATTTAAGCATATGCCATATAAGAGTGGGGCTTTTCTTTCCTAAAAGCACAAAAGAAGTCAATACTTATATTATTGTGTATTTATATAGAGTAGGTATTGAAAAAAAACATTTAAAAAATAAGATTAAAATACCATGAGTGGAATCAGTTACTAGATATTTTATATTAGTTAATATTTTACAGAATTTATTTAGAGCCTTTTCTACTTGCTTTTTTCTCATATCTTTTTATATATATTGATGTTATTATAAAAGGAAACATTAAAAGAAAACATAAAGGAAGGGAAAAACTTGTGGGCAATGGTGTATAGAAGAGAGATGGTGAATTGACTCAGATGCTAATGATGCCAAGCCAGATGACCTGCCATCAGTCCTTTGGACATAGATGGAGGAAGAGTATTGGTTCCCACAGACTGTCCTCCTACCCCTTTGTCTGTGTTGTGCCATGTGCACTCAAACTCACAAACAAATAAGAAATTTAATAAAGAGATTTAAACAATGAGAAGAGAAATAACATCTATAAATAGGAGGATATTAAGTATAAATAACAAAAACTGGGAGGGACAAATAAGTCTATGAAACAGTCAACTGCAGCTGCGACTCCCAGAGCTCAGAGATTCTGTAAAGAGAGATTCGTACATAAATCAGTTAATATGAATGTACTAAGGAGTTTTGTTCACTACCAATATTCAAAAGATCTATAATGATTTTTTAATATATGAAATGCATTAAAGACTATGTATGTTTTAAATTTAAAAAAAATGCCAAAAATTTCATGTAGGACATTTGTGTTTAAAACCTGAATTTTTCATTGTTGCGAATGTAATTTTCTCTACACAAATACAGATTTATTTTTAAATCTATGTTAATTTTCAGTTTCTTCTCAAGAAAGAATAGCATATCTTAACAAATATGAAATGGAAAAATAAAGTTTATAAATATATTGTTTCATTTATATTATAATAAAATGTTCTCATGTTTTATCCTTAGTCGATATGTTTCTTTTGGCATAATTTTTTCCTTTATTTTTGAAAATGCTAATTTTCATGGTTGACAATTATATTATGATACTATCTCTGGTATTTTTGGAAATGCTACAAAAACGGATGCTTAAATTCACATAAATACAGGGATATTTTTGCTAATGTTTGTTAGTCTGTATTTTTATTCTAGCACAATTTTTATTCAGTTGTTTCCCTGAAAGAAATCACATTGAAAAGAAAATTATATGTCATTATATAATGGTTTATAGAACAAATATCTCAAGCTAGTTTCATGCAAGCAATTACTTTTGTAGGTGACCTAAGTTAGTTTAAAACTAAACTCAACAGTCAGAAATATTAAAATTATTTTTATGTATTTATTTTATTTTATACATGTGTGGGTCTTTTTTTCTGCACATAAATCTGTGTACAGTATGCATGCCTGGTACCCACAGAGGTGAAAAGAAAGTAACAGATGCTCTCAAAATGGAGTTTTGGATGGTTATGAGCTATTACATGGATGCTGGAAATGAGCCCCAATGTCCTCTGCAAGAGCTCTTTGGGCCATTACTCCAGCCCCTCCAAAAACTGTTAAGTTTAGAGTGAATCTCAGAAGTGAAAGTTTTGTCTTCTAGTACAGGAAAAGGGCAAACATGGTTTAATAGACAAGTTCAAAGAATGTGAATCACTAAGTGGTTGCAGTGTGAACCATGGAGTTAAGACAATTCCATGAATTCAATCTCTTTCATAAACACACACACACACACACACACACACACACACACATATATATTTCGAAACAGGGTTTCTCTATATAGCCTTGCCTGTCCTGGCACTCACTCTGTAGACCAGGCTGGCCTCGAACACAGAAATCCACCTGACTCTGCCTCCCAAGTGCTGGGATTAAAGGCGTGTGCCACCACCACCTGGCGAACACATATTTTTCTTGTGTGTAAAGACACTAGAGTTTTCATTCTCATTAATTTTTGCAAGATACCTTAAATTTCACAAATTCTTTTTGATTCCCTACATCTTACATTGTTGTTTAATATTTTTCATTTTCATGATTTAAAATAAAATAAATTTCAGTTCATGTACTGCAAATTTAGTCCATGATAAAAAGTTGAGATGTGTTACTAATGTTGTGATTAATCATATGATTTCCTGATTGACTCTAATTATGACAATATTGTGAATATTGAGAAAAACCTTGATAAGCTTAAATGAAGAAATAGAAGACCAAACAAACTTCAATTTCTCACCTAGAATTATGTCATTTTTGAACTTAATGATTTATTTTTTTCACATTTTATACTGAAGTTTGATATATGTTTTTAAAATACTCACATAGATTTAAAAATAATCAATATAAGGATGCCATGAACTTCAAAAAGAGCAAGGAAGGTATGGGAGGACTTGGAGGGAAGAAAGAGAAAGGGAAAGCAATGTAATTATATTGTATCTCAAGAAAAATAGATATAATGAAAAAATTTAAATTCATGTATTTTTAATTATCTCAATATTTTTAGTTTCCAATTCATAGCATAGGTTTTAGATGATCTTTTTACTCTAGAGAGTATGTATCAAAGAGTTGTAGAAGATTTTTTTGCCCAATTCCTATTCTCTACATAAACATACTTATTTTCAATCATGTTTAAAGTATTCATCCTTACAAGCAATGCTTAGTAGCTGAAGAGATGGTTCAGGATGAGGAGCAGTTAAAGAGAACTATAGTTTACTTTTTGTACCCAAATTGGGCAGATACCATCACTTTGTGTTTTACACACACACACACACACACACACACACACACCATGCACATAAATAAGAGCACAATAAATATATTGGAAGGAAATGATCAATTAAACACTGGTAGAAAAGTCAATTAACATACCAGGGTTCTCTACCTTGATTGACACAATGTAAGTTCATGATATAAGAACACCCAAGTTAGATAACCTCAAATCACTTCTGTTTTTCGACTTTTCTCATTGACTGCCACATTATTGATGTTCTCTGGATCACTACTTAAAAAGAAATTAATCAAACAATATTTTGTCATCATCTTTTGGGTACCTAATACTGACTGACACTGGTGATTGAAAAATTAAAGAAGAATAAATGAACAACAAATAAAGTGATGTATGAGGGATACACGAACAGAATGCGAGGGTGCAGGATGAGGACATAAAT
Source organism: Rhabdomys pumilio (assembly GCA_030674055.1). NCBI lineage: Eukaryota > Metazoa > Chordata > Mammalia > Rodentia > Muridae > Rhabdomys > Rhabdomys pumilio. The sequence goes on along the minus strand of JANHMN010000017.1, from coordinate 9,375,763 downwards.
AGAAAATGAGGACATAAATAGAGAATCAGTAATAAAAGTGTTCAGTAATAGATACTACATTCCTACTTAATCTCCTTTCCATGCCCAGATAAGATTGGTTGAAGCTGGAACTGCTGGAGAGTCTTTAAATTTAAATAGTCAGGTTATGTAGTATGATGAATATATTTGTAATGATTTCCAGAAGGTTATAAAAGGTAATCAATTACATATCTCTTAAGCAAAAAATCATATGTACTTCTAAACTCAGTATGAAAGGGCTGTCCATTCACTTACATGCTACTGTACATAGGAATCAAGCAATATATTTTTTTCACTAGTTGGCCCGCCAGGCCGTGGCAAAGTACAATGTAAGACAGCAGGATTTGAATTTTTTTCCAGTGACAGAAACATGGAAATCATGCATTCATAATGCCACTCTAGAGAGATTGAATGTATGTCCTTTAAAGTCTCTCTAATATGTTTACAGGTTACTCATTTTCTGTTTTATTTTATGACTTAAAATATGTGTAAATTATTTCTACAACAAGCTATCAATCTTAAAAATGAAAGTATCTAATAAATCAGAAGATAAAATAGGGTTTTCTGGTAATGGGTAAGTATTGAGAGTAAAGTGCTTATCCACGTATAATCCTGAGTGATAAAAAATGTTAAGCTAATGTAGTCACTTAACTATGGCATAAACAAAATTTATTACTGATTTTTAACCTTTAAAATAAAACCAGAAATGTTTAAAAATTAACTTTTATAACGAAAGACAGAATGATTTACATTATGAAGAGTTGTAGTGCAATGAACTCTAACCCTGATGACAGGCTTGTAAAGGCAGTAAAAGTGACTTGTGAAGGAAAGATGAACTTAGGAACAGGTACAAACTCGGTAAGTGCTTCCCAAAAGAATTATCAGGATAAATAAATGCATTGCAATATACAATCTCGAATATAATGAGTCAGCTGGCTCATATAAGAGCGAACCTGGATTTCTCCATTGTGTAACCTATGTTCAAAAGATAATAAGGAATTATGATAATTTAAAAGCTAGTTAAGAAATATGATAATCAAAGGTGCTATGGCTTTGATATGTGCTCAGTACCCCACAGGCTTACAGGTTGGTAGTATAGCCCCATGTATGGGAGAATTAAGAAGTGATGGATGTTTTACTTCCATCACTTACATTTTACTTACATTGAGTGAAGATTTACTCACTGCAAAGTAATTAAGTTATTCTGGTCAGTGCTTTTTGAAAGAACTAATGTAGTTATGGCAGAGACCTTGTTAGTATTCTCACAGTGGGTTTCTATAAAGTATTTTGACTCATTCCCTGCATTTTAGAAACACCATATGAGCATCCTTCCCCCCAACACACACATACATAATATAATGAAGTTAATTGTGATGGAAATCAGTCTAATGGCCCACAAACAGACCCTCAGCAATGAAAATATCTATTGAAGGATAAACAAACCTATTCTTTCCTCGAGTACTGAGATTTATATATTTTATTCAGTTGAGTTAATGAGTATTTGTACCCACTAGGAAGAAAATATCAGAATAATAATAATTCTGGGACATATTTTCATGTCTCAAGATAACTATACTGATTTTATTATCAATTTTTCATTTTATCGACAATCTTCAGTAAAAGATTGGATTAAAGTCACATTTAATTAATACTTACTTCATAAAATGTCACCCACAACACACACACACACATACACACACACACACACACACACACACACAAATATACATATAGTCGTGTTATGATTTGAATGTGAACCACATCCTTATTTTATCATAGGCTCCGAATCAAGATATTAAGGATTCAAACCTATGAAAATGTGCTCGAAATAAATCTTTTTATCATATGTCTTCTTTTTTTTTAATGTGAAAGTTATTTTTTTCCAAGTGATTATAAAACTAATGAACACACACACATACACACACACACACACACACACACACACACACACACACACAAATATACAGAAAAAAGTAAATCATGCATAAAATACATTGAATCACTAATTTTGGACTCAGTGGAGTAAAGTATAATTTGCATGCTGTTCTGTTCTTCCCACTCCCCTAAAATGGTGAAGTTTCTTTAAAAGATTAAAATTTGAAGGATATATCATTAGTGCTTAGATTTGCAACTTGGCAGGATCTTTCTTGGTCCAGTTGTACATGGCCCAAGGACCCAGAATGCCAGAAATCACATGTACCCAAACCTGACTCAGTACAGTGGTTCCAAGTACTTTGTCCACAATAATAAAGATGAATGGTGGAGATTTTTGTGGAGGAAATGAAACAGAATGAGGTTTTGTTAAAACCAACTGAGAAGTGAGAGAAGCTGACGAGACTGGAGAGGATCCACAAAAACAAAAATATCATTGCTCTTCACTGTGTAGAAATTTTTATAGAGCTGTTTCAGAAACTGAGCCAAGACTGTGGGGATCATTAGAAGAGAGCTTAGTTCTCTTATCTAGCCTAGGACAAGCTGTTGCAGACCCACACACTCTCCGTGTACTCCCCTGGACTAGCTAGGAAGATGATCATGTAAAGAGAAAACTTAAGGGTTCTTTGGAAAGTCGGTTAGATGTTGTTTGCGGAGGCAAACATGTGAAAGAACGTTTCCTTAAAGTGGACACAGATGAAAGCCTAAGGCAGACTCGTGAAGGAATGTTTGGCTGAAGCAAACACAGGAGAGAGGATGTTCTGCTAAAGCAAGTGTGTGAAATGAGATGTGATAAAAGATTCTTTACTAATGACACACCTGCATTGGTTTGCCTTACGTTGTGTAGTTGAGCTGTATTTGTCAGGACTCCATAGAGGGAAATGCACCAAGAAACTTCTGGTGGTGTGCTGCAGTTTGTTGCCACTTCCAAGGACTCGGGCTGATGGGATGCATGTGCTGAGGCATGGCATGTGGAGGATGCGTCATGCTTGAAAGGTATAAATAGGACTCCACAGAGTGACAGAGACAGAGCTCGGCTTACTGGTACAATTAGCTGTGCAATGCTTGTGGGTCTTGAGTCTTCGCTGATCTTTGCTTCCCTGAGAGAGGTACAGCCAAGAACTTCTTCTCGTGTTCCATTTGGTTCTTTCTGCTGACTCGAACTGAGGCTGAGGCCTGGCTGTCTCTACTAGGTCATGTCACCACTGTTGCTAACCTGGCTTTAACTAACTGGACTGCTGGTGTATCCCTGAGGTGTTTGTGAGTGGATTGAGCTGCCACTGTCTGCTAACTTGTGAGCTGAACTGCTGATTTCCAGACAACAAAGATGAGAGTTGCTCCAAAGAACCTTTTATAAAAGATCCACTTCCACTAGTATCCTTTCGCTTTCACTACCTCTGGTGGCTGGTGGGCTACAAGGAAGGTTAAAGTGTTTAAGAACCGTCATTAAAATAGGATTAAAAAAATAAAGTTACAATCATGCACTGGTCATTTTTTGCCCACTCACATAGGGTGTAGAATTTTCCCTCTGTCCATCTCTGATTCCTGGTTTGTTAGGTACTGATCCTAACTATGTGATCATTCTTACTTACTTACCTGACTTGGCTATCCTCCAATCTTGCAGGTATCTCAAGTTTTGTCATTTATACTAAGCAGTCTTTGTCTTTACAGATGCAGGAATTAGCTACAGTTGTTTGTAGCTAACTTCAAATGTACAAGATGGTTCGAGGTCTCTATTCTAAATTAGCTAGAGGCTTTCTTAAAAGCTATCTGTTAAAACCAGCTTCACTATAAGAAAATATCTGGAAAAGGTTAACAGTGTGCAAATCACATATTGGAGGAGGGTATGAAAGGACAACTTAAGGAAGCTAACTAGTTGCATGACCAATACTGCCCTTGTCTCTTGGAACCTGTCTGGCAATGACTAAGCCTGTTTGGCTATGCCATACCCGACAGTAAGCTCTGATTCATATTTCTAATGTTCCTGGCTTCACTGCTGCCATTTCCTTGATGATCTATCACCAACTTAACATGTGAGCAGTTTGCAGTTGTCACCATGGATATTTCTTACTTCAGAAATTCAATTCTTGCCTCAATAGATAATCAAAAGTAAAGGCAAGCAGCATTTAATTAAAGAGATCTTACTAATTATCCATAATGAGTTGAATGGAACAACTTATATTAATTATATTATAAGTATATTGCAAAGGATTGAAAATACATAATGCAGTCTAAAACTCATGCAATACAATTTATAAAAGGATGGCTAAAAGATCTTCATCTAAAAGAGTAACTTCAGAAAGAAACACCACAAGAAAACTTAAAAAGATGTTATCAGATATTTGCATCTTGAAATAGAGATGAGAACTTTCAGTTAACTGTCTAAATGGCTTTTCATTATGTCAAACTAAATTGAAGAGTTAAATTATCATTTATACACGACAAAATACCCTAATATTCAAATTGGACTTTCTGGCATGCTGATAGTTTTTTTTTTTAACTTAAACTAAAATAGTTGTAGAAATAAATATTTACCATTATAAAAAGCATAGAATTTTTTAACCTGTAACCATTTTTTTTTTTACCCTTCTTGTCAAAATGAAGCAAAATTCAACACTAACACTGCTTTAGACATCATTTTGTTGGTGTTGTTCAGACTGGGCTTGGTACCTGTCAGCATCCTCACCCTGGTTCTTACCTGTCCTAGCTTTCCATTTCAACATTGACAAGACTTCCTTCCTGTGTTCTTTATCAGCATTGTATCCAAATGTCATGTTCCCCACTGCCATTTTATTCCCTCTTTATTAATTGGCTTATTTCTCTTTCATGTAAGGAGGCACAATATGTCTTCATCTGTTGTTTCTCCCAGGACAGCCAGCATCAGGAGAACTAGAAATAAAATGAGCCAGTTTTCAAAACAGACCCCCAAATCTAACAGTTTAACTGCTAACTTCACTTAAGAAACTTTATAGTTATTATCTTTGATTGCTGTGTCAATAATTGTTCAGGTACACATAGCGTATTTTATCATTTCCAGTTATAAATATAACTGGAAATATAAATGGAGCTATTAATTTTTATATAGATTTTAAATGTTTGATTATTATTTGTTCACAATGTTCTGAATCTTGAGACTAATAGATACCCCTTTAGACTGTATAAGATTTTAAGTAAAAGGGCTGTTGAGTAGGATCAGTGCTGAGAGGTCTGGCTATAGAGAGCTAAGGATGCCTGTGTACTTTTATTTCAGGTAAGTCCTGAGTTCTCTTAGATTCTCAGGGTGCTGAATTAAAATCACCACCAAGAGTTTGTATGAGTTTATTTAACTTATCTCTTGTCTTCATGCTATAAAACTCAAAAATTGCATTATCGTTGGATTAGATGAATGGCAAAATAGAATATAGGTTCTTGTGCTACCATTAACATAGGAACTGCAAACCTTCACTGGAAGTAGCATAATGCTTAAGGGTGATTGGGAGTAGAGCAAGGGTGAAGAGAGAGCAGATTGCTGGGTAGATATAATCAATGTGTGCTATGTGCACGGTGTATATGCAGAAATGTGATAGTGAATTCTGTAACTATGTATAATTAATGTCTGTTTATAAAATTTAATTAGAAACAGAGATAGAAATTATTGCACTTGTAAGTGAACAGAAAATCATCCACCAATGTTCACACACACAAATACCAACTTGGAAAAAATGGTTTAAATCCTATATTTTGTAAGGACACTATAGTTTGAAAAAAATAAAAACATTGGTGACATATAGTTAAGGCTATAGAAGAATACTAGGAGATAAAGTTTACATAAGTGTACGATAAACATTTCCTGGCTAGATTTGTTTCTGAACTATTGCTTCACATTCTTTTGCTAAGTTTAAAATTGAACTCAGAGTATTGAATTTGGATACTTTGAAAGGTTAAAATATATTTTAATAAAACAGAAAACGAAAGGTAAGTTTGAAATAGTTCAGCTATTTTACTTTTACCATCTTCTCTCCGATTCTATGTGGGCAGGAGTGAAATGCAATATTAAGAGTTATGTGGGGTATAGGTGAAAGACATATATGCCAAGATTGCTGTGTGTTGCCAGGGCAAAAACATGCTGTTGAGTTTAAACTAATTTGATGACAGAATTAAAATCTGTTTACTCCTGCTTCTCCTGAATTAAAATAGGAAAGAATAAAAGACTCTATTCATGACCACTGGACCTGCTTAAAATAGAGCCACCTAAGTGGGAGCTCTGCCATACCTGGCTGCTTTGTCTCAGTTCTGCTTGGCTGCAAATTGGCTCTGCCATGAATTTCTGCTTATCTAGCTTGTTTTGCTTGGTGGTTTTTTGAATAAGATTCTGATTCTCTCTTTCTTTGTTTTCTTGGAAAATCCTGCAATGCCGTTGGATTTACTAGCAGGATGAGCAACTGAAAATTGTATTAAAACAAAGTTTGTGCAGGGAATTTGAAAGCATTAATAGCTAAGTGATACATTTTCTTTGAAATTATTCATATCTACTTTGCGAAATTCTAAGTGTATCTAATTGGGGAAATTAAATGGATATTTACCCAGACAATAGGGTTTATGGGTTTTTCCATATTGAAATGTGTGGGGAAAAGAAAATTGGTATAATTATGGTATGTGTATCAGGATAGAAATCCAAATTGAAATGGGCTAAACCCATTAACCTCTGCTGTGATTATTTTTCATATATTAATGCATGAGCTATTGTGATTTCCTATTATTTGAGAGTAATGTGACAGAAAGTGGCTACATGAGAGTGTTTCGTCAAATTTCCAGTTCTCTCCTCAATTTCAATCCTAGCCCCGTTTGCAGCTGCTTCAGAGTCTTAATATATCTTATGTGTCTTTGTTACAGGTAGCTTCATAGGTTTTATTTAAACATTTATTTTTTTATCAGTCCCAGCTTATATGTCTTTCACCTATACCCCATATAACTCTTAATATTGCATTTCACTCCTGCCCACTTCCCCACCACTGAACAGACCAACCAAGAAAAATTTACATAAAACAGTTTGGAAACAGGCTATCTTAGAGAATTCCTTTCTGATCCCCTTGCAAATATTTAGCATTTGAAATGTGTAATTGCTAGAAGAGTTTGTAATTTTGACCTGTCATGCAGCCAGTGTCATTCAAAGCCAGAATCCTTTAGCTTCTATGGCCTCCATGAAGAAGGCACTGCAGGGGAAGGAAGACAATGAAAACTGTAGATAGAAATGGGAAGAAAATTGTGACTTTGCTTAAGAAGGGATATCAAAACAGGAGAGAGAGAGAGAGAGATTACCTACAGGAAAATGTGTACCTAGATACACTGACTACTCATTACATGGGAAGACTAAGTGGTCATGCAGAACCAATCAAGAATTCTGATTAGTAGACCACAGAATAACACAAGGAGAAACTGAAAAGAATGACCTCTAACTCTGGATCTAGAGGTACTAGGTAGGAAAAGTTTACAACCCTCCAACAGTAAATAGCTTTGCAAAATGTGAAGATATATATTTGAAATATTATTTACAAAGATAATATTTTATTCTAACTTGAAGGAAAAAAACATGCTGAAATTACTAGCATTTCAGTTAAGATATTTTATGACTTCTTTTATTAAATTAATATTATATCTTTGTACTGTATTTACACAATTTGATTCCCTCCTTCTCTCTGTAATCCCTCCTATGCTTTCTCTGCTCCCTCTCAAATTCATGTTGTACTTTACTTAATAACATATCTGCTTATCTGGGTTGTATATATATATATATATATATATATATATATATATATGCATATATATACATATATATGTACATATGTATGTGTGTGCATGTCTGTGCAGAAATATATATATATATATATATACGCACACACACACATACATATATTGCACACACATACACACACAAAGCTTGATGAATGCTTTTAGTGTTCTTCCTATGTGTATGCTTTGAGGGCTGTCAATTTGGAATTCGGTAATCAATTAGGGGAAATTCCTCGTCCCTGAGGAAGACTAGTTCTCAGTTTCTTAGTAATTGCTCTTTTCCTGAAGCTGTTCATCAAGAAGTAAAGCCCCACAAATTTTCTTTAATCTATTTGTATATGTAAAATTGTGCTCTCATTGTTCAGGTCTTATTTAGGGAGCCATATCATTGAGATTTCAGGAGTGTAGCTTCCCTATCATATCTGGAAAACACAATCTTGCTGCAGACTTTCTGGTGTTCTATCTAGTATGTTTCTCAGTGATTCCCGAGTCTTAAATGCAGAGGTTATGCTGAGAGCTATAAAGCTGTTTAACACATTTCTTTCACAATTTTCCCACATTTTCTGAAGTTATGAGTATGTTTCTAAATATTAATATTTTATTTATTCTTTTCCTAAATCTCTACCATGAAAATCTTCCTCACTGTTTTCACTTTTTTTCCTGTAGGATACACTTTATATTCTGTGAATAAAATTGAGTGCTGAGTGTGTTTATGATTATTAACTTCAAAATATTATTTTAATAAAATATACATTCTTGGAATGCAGATCTGAATACCTACATGGATCACATAATTCCAAACTACTCTGTACAACTCTATAGGAGTATCTAAAATTAAAAATATATATTAATTTATATTATGTAGTTATTATATATAATATTATATGAGCTTGCTGTTCCTCATTATTTCACAGTCTAAGTTAAAGACCCTACTGAATCCTTCAATATTTATTGTATACCATCTATGTACAAGACATAGTGAATGTGCTAAATGTCTCTTTGCAGAAGGAACTTGAAATTTTTTCATTTATATGTTATGTTAATTTTATAACTACAATTGATCTCAAAATTTTTTTAAATAAACAATAATTGTATTCATTTTAAGCAGTTTCATTATGTCATTTCAGAAATGCAAGTAATATACATCGATCATATTCAGCTCTCCCGTTGCCCTCTTTTGTGTCCTCGTCTCCCTTTCTCCTTCATCCCACTCTGTCTTTTATTTTCACTCCTGTAACTTCCTCATGACTCTTAAGACATGTAATACTTGGTCTTTGTGATACTAACTTTTTCACTTAATTTACTCACTGAAATTACATAATTTAACTCAACCTTATAGCCAAATAAAACTACACTGTTCATGTATACTTCTGCTGTAATTTTTTACTAGAGTTTTGAGTATTTTGCAAAATCTGGTTTGATCATATTCAACCCCTCAGCTCCTTCTCCATCCAACTCTTTTTTAGTCCATCTAGACTTTATGTCTTTCATTTTTTTAAATCTATCAAGACTAATTTGTGCTATCAAAATGTCTTGGGATGTGTAGTCTGCTTCTGGAGCTATATTATATATGAAGAAATGTATATATGATGAGGAAAAGCAAGTTTTATATATAAGGAACTTAATTTTGGTTACACTACCAGTGTATTCAGCATTGAGAGGAAGAAAATGTGTGTGTGTGTGTGTGTGTGTGTGTGTGTGTGTTTCTTCTAAATTCAGAAATAAGATAAAGTGTCTTTTCCCACCATTGTTATCTAACCCACTGCCAAATATTTCAACCACAGTAACAAGGCAACAGAAAAAAAGATAACAAGTTAACAAATATGCAAACAGAAAAGGAGGATGAATTACCCAATGGAAGTTTTTATTTCTTTCCTTTTATACTTCAAATACAGATTTTAAAAATAACTTTGGATTCATTTATTTTTCTCCACATGTTTTATTAATGTATTTTCAATTCCACATCTGTATTATAGCAAATATTTATAAATTTCTTAATGCTGCTACAGAAATAACACTATAATGTCTCTACCTATGTTTAGATATTTATGATCTAATGATAAACCACCAAACAAACCACACACGCACACGCACACGCACACACACAGAGACACACACAGCCCTTAAAGATGTGTATTTCCATTCAGCTAGTAGAAATTGAAAAGTCATAGTACAGCTTTTTATTATTTATGTATTTATTTATTTACACCCCAGATTTTATTCCCCCTCACCCTATCCACCCTCTGACTGTTCCACATCACATACCTCCTCTCAACTCCCTGTCTCTACAAGAATGTTCTCATCCCCACTCTCCACCCCACCTGACCTCTAAGCTTTCTGGGGCCTCCAGTCTCTTGAGGGTTAGGTTCATCTCTCTGATTCAACACAGACACCAGCAATCCTCTGCTGTATGTGTTGGGGGCCTCATATCAGCTGGTATATGCTGCCTTTTCAGTGGTCCAGTGTTTGAGAGACATCAGGGGTCCAGATTAATTGAGATTGGTGGTTCTCTTACACGTTCACCCTCCTCCTTTTTTCAGTCTTTCCCTAATTCAACCACAGGGGTCAGCAGCTTCTGTTCATTGGTTGGGTGCAAAATATCTGCATCTGACTCTTTCAGCTGCTTGTTGGGTCTTTTGGAGGGTACTCATGATAAATCCTTTTTTGTGAGCACTCCATAGCCTCAGTAATCATGGCAGGCCTTGGGATTTTTAATCTCAATTTTTATGTACATTCATAGTGAATAATCTTGATTGTCAACTTCTTAAGTCCTAAAATGTCTAGGATAAAAACTTGAGAGATTATCAGGACAGGTTCTGCTAAAGAGGTTTAACTAAAGACTCAAAACACATCTTGAACGTGGAAACAAAGATCCCACAGACTAGAATTTACAAATGAATAGGAAGGAGAGCGATCTTAACACAGGAATCCACTTTTCTGTTTCCTAACTGTGGTTACAATGTGACCACAACTAAAGCCACTCTTACCACTATGGTCACCACCATGATCAGCCTCTGACACAGAAGGAAATAAACTTATACTTACTGTGACATAAAATAAACCCTACAGTCTTTTCTTTTCTTTCTTCTTTTCTTTTCTTTTTCTTTTTCTTTCTTTTCTTTTCTTTTTTTTTTTTTTTTTTTTTTTGACAGGATTTCTCTGTGTAGCCCTGGCTGTCCTGGAACTCACTCTTTAGACCAGACTAGCCTCAAACTCAGAAATCCGCCTGCCTCTGCCTCCCAATTACTGGGATTAATGCATGCACCACCACTGCCCAGCATAGCCCTACATTCTTTAGGCTGCTTTTGTAAGGTATTTTGTCACAGTGATAAGAAAAAATAATTAATATCAAATCCAGGAATTCAGGTTCATCAATTATTCTTTATAAAATGCTAGTGATGCTCTCATATCTAAATACATAGTCAGTATTTAACTGTTAGCATTGTATACTGAGAACCTAGTAAAGTAAAAACATACATCTCGAGATTAATGGGCTCAGTATGAGAAGCCATATTTAGATTCTTTTATAAATTTTATATTCTGACTATATCTCAAAAATTTAAAGTCTGATTTGTGTTCTACATTTTCTGACACTTCTATTTTTAGAACTGACAAATGGGACCTCATAAAATTGCAGTTTCTGTAAGGCAAAGGACACTGTCAATGGGACAAAATGGCAACCAACAGATTGGGAAAAGATCTTTATGAATCCCACATTCAATAGAGGGCTAATATCCAATATATACAAAGAACTCGAGAAATTAGACTCCAGACAACCAAATAATCCTATTGAAAAATGGGGTACAGAGCTAAACAAAGAATTCTCAACTGCTTAGAAGGACCTAAAAACATGTTCAGAATCCTTAGTTATCAGGGAAATGCAAATCAAAACAACCCTGAGATTCTACCTCACACCAGTCAGAATGGCTAAGAACAAAAACTCAGGTGATAGCAGATGCTGGCAAGGATGTAGAGAAAGAGGAACACTCCCCCATTGTTGGTGGGATTGCAGGCTGGTACAACCACTCTGGAAATCAGTTTGGTAGTTCCTCAGAAAACTGGACATAACATTACTTGAGGACCTAGCTATACCACTCCTGGGTATATACCCAGAAGATGCTCCAACATACATCAAGGACATATGCTCCACTATGTTCATAGCAGCCTTATTTATAATAGCCAGAAGCTGGAAAGAACCCAGATGTCTTTCAACAGAAGAATGGATACAGAAAATATGGTACATTTATACAATGGAGTATTACTCAGCTATTAAAAACAATGAATTCATGAAATTCTTAGGTAAATGAATGGAACTAGAAAATATCCTGAGTGAGGTAACACATTCACAAAAGGACACACATGGTATTCACACTGATAATTGGATATTAGCCCAGAAGCTTGAAATACCCAAGATGCAACTCACAGACCACAAGATGCTCATGAAGAAGGAAGACCAAAGTGTGGGTGCTTTGGTCCTTCTTGGATGGAGTAACAAAATACTCATGGGAGCAAATATGGAAACAAAGTGTGGGACAGAAACTGAAGGAGGGGCCATCTGGAGACCATTCTACCTTGGTATCCATCCCATGTGCAGTCACCAAAGGTAGACGCTGATGTGGATGTCAGGAAGTGCATGCTTACAGGAGCCTGATATAGCTGTCTCCTTAGAGGTCTACCAGAGTCTGACATATTCAGAGGTAGATGCTCACAGCTAACCATTGAACTGACCAAGGGGTTCCCAGTGAAGTTAGAAGACTGAAGGAGCTGAAAGGGTTTGAGGCCCCATGAGGATAGCAACAATACCAACCAACCAGAGCTTCCGGAGTCTAAAGCACCAGCCTGGGATCAAATAGGGAGGGACCCATGGCTCCAGTTGCATATGTAGGGGAGGATGGCCTTTTCTGGCATAGGTGGAAGAGGAGATCCTTGGTCCCATAAAGGTTGGATGCCCAGTATGGGGGAATTCGAGGGTGGTGAAGTAGGAGTGGGGGTAGGTGGGTGGGGGTACATCCTCATAGAAGCAGAAGCAGGGAGGATAGGATAGGGGGGTCCTGGGGAGGGGGGGGGGGGGGCGTGTAATGAAGTATGGGAATAACATCTGAAATGTAAATAAAATATCCAAAAAAGAAATCAAAAGCATCCAAATAAAAAGAATTTTCATCCCAGTTTTCATTACAACAGGTAGAATTGAATTCTTAATTTATATTTGATAACATGAAGTATATATTTTATATTCTGTAAAATGTCTACCATCATCCCTGCAGATGTTCCAAGATTAGAATAAATATAAAGTTTCAAAGTTAATAATTTTATACTGTGGTAAGACAGCTGAAATATAAAGAGAAAATATTTTTCTTCTCCCAGGAACAAATGTAAATCATTTTTCCATACCACTGATATAACTGCTGGAAGACAAGGTTCACTCTTTTGTCAATAAAGAAACATAATATTATAGTGTCTAAAATAAGGTGACACTTGCCTTTTGACAACACTGGACGGTTCCACTCATTGTTGTTTGGCGGTTCCCTTCTCTTTTTCTTTTTTCTTTTTCTTTTTAATTGGGTAATTTATTTTATTACAATACAGATGTCATTTCCTTTTGCAATTTCCCCCACCTAGTAACCCCCTACCCTATACCCCCTCTTCCTTTATGCTTTTATACCATTTTGATTACATATATTAAGGTCAGTTCTAGGCTGAGGGTCTAGCAATACAATAGATGCAAATAGTTGAAGAACAAGCAATACAATAAACACAAATAGCCAAACAAAAAGAAAAGCAATAAACCCAGTTATGTGAAAAATCCTGTGATCACTGTTTCTAAGGGCTTATCAGGATGACAAAAGTATCTGAGCCTACTTCCCTATCTCAGCCCAAGGTCATTCTTATGTCAGAAGCCTACTTCTTTGTTCTAGCCTAAAATTTAGATTCCTATCTGAAATTACTTTTTTGTTCTGGCCTAATATTTAGATTCCTACCTGAGATTACTTCTTTGTTGTAGCCTACAGATTCCTGCTTGAAGTTTAATTCCTTGTTCTTGACCAATGTCATATTCCTGCCAAGCAGCCCCTTTTGTTGTCCTTGACCCATGTCTGCTTCTTGCCAAGCATCCCCAAAGTCTCTCCACCTCTCCCCATTTTTAATTTTGTTAACAAGACTGAGCCTGTCTTAGGTTGCTCTGACAAGAATGTCTTTCTTACCCATCATGGAATATGCATTGTCATAGGCAATGAACTTTTGTCTTAGGTTGGTAAGGCTCTGTGCAGAATCTTACACGTCCTTGAATTGCCAGCCTGTTAATTTAATAACTCTGTCTGAAGGTCCATTTTCAGGTTTAAGCCATGTACTTTGGCTGCCAACATGTTGATGTTGTTAAAGATAAGCTCTAACAGGATGGGCAGGAATAAACTTATTCCCAGGACAAGAAGGGCTAGCCTGATCAAGTTATATATGCCATTCCTGAGGTTTGTCCAAAATGGAAATACTGCGTTCAGGCCATGAATAATTTTATCAGGATTTTCTGCAACATCAAAGGTCAACAGAGCAGCATTCTTTAAATTCTTAATCTCACTATGCAAAGTTAACACACCCAGAGAAGTGTTAGGATTATGCCAAATATCCTACAGGTCCCTTTAAACTTTTTCTAATTATAATGACAATCATTGTGAATTTCAAAATTAACACTACTCCAATAATGTTTGTCAGGACATTTGGGATGGCTTCTAACTCTTGAACTCTGAACTTCCTTCAGATAATTTGAATAGGTTATTGAATAGGTTCCATTGTTCTGGATACCTATATAAATCCTTTTGTATACTCAATACATTACTAACATTTTTTTTTTTGCTAGATGGTTAACAAAAATAGGTGTTTTAACTCCTTGTGTCAATGCTATTGCAAAATCAGTGGTGCTAGCAATTAATGAAATTAAAGCTGTTATACCAGCAATAATTAAGCCTGCTACTCTCTTGCTTCTGCTTAAAGCCTAACTCACTTCTTCCAGTACTTTCAAGCTTTTTTTTTTTTCAGAGAATCAAGGTTTTCTAATAGTCAGGGCAGTGAGACAAAAGCTGGTTGATAGACCCCGTAACAGACATGCCAGATTTCAACACACTAACACAATTGGAAATTATACAGTCAATGCAACTTAGAATAAATGCTGCAGAAGAGACAAAACAAATTTTAGCTTGACAATTAAAAAAGCCGTAAAACATACACTAACCCTTGTTTGAAATCCATATCCTGTCCCAACATTACCTCTTGCTATCCTAACATCATAGTGAGCCACAGCTAGCTTCCAAATATGTCTCTGACAAAGTCAAGATCCAGTCTTCCAAAAGTAGACTGTTATTTCCCATATTGGATTGATTTTGAGACCAGAACATGATTGAGTGCTAATAGCTGGGCACATTTGAAAGAATACAAGAGACATAATTTCTCTTTTTGATTCTCTATTCCAAAAGATCTAAAAACTAGAGGCAAGGCAACTTGTTCCATCTGGGATATAGTCAAGCAAAGGTGAATCAGGAACATATGTCCATTACAGCTCCCCAGTCACCCTTGTCAGGCCACTCAGCAAGCTTATAGGCTGGCATCATTCTTTGTCTCAGCAACAGTATGTCTCACCAATCTTTTTAAAGTTCCATGGGCCTTTTCCACAGAACCTTGTCTTTGAGAATTATATGAAATTTGCATAATAAATTGTTGACAAAAAGTCTTGACTGCTCAACTACAATTTCCAGACCCATTATCTGTTTCTTAAATTAGATAATTCATTTATTTACCTTTCGATGTTATCTTCTCTCCCATTTCCCCCCCAAAACCCCTTATCCAATCCTCCTTTCTCCTATTTCTATGAGAGTGTGCTTCTACCATCCTCCCATTCTCGCCTCCCTGCTCTCAAATTCTCTAACACTAGGGAAGCCAAACTTTCAGGCACCAAGGTTTTCTACTTCCACTTAAGCCTGACAAAGCCACCCTCAACTAACCATACAGGTGGAGCCATGAGTCCCTCCCTTTGTGTTCTCAGGTTGGAGGTTTTAGAATGACTACTCCAGCTTGTTTCTTAGGACCAGTTGCTTGAAAAATTGTTTTCCAGCCTTTTACTCTAAGGTAGTGTCTGTCTTTGTCACTGAGGTGAGCTCCCTGTATGCAGCAAAATGCTGGGTCCTGTTTACGTATCCACTCCATTAGCCTATGTCTTTTTATTGGGGAACTGAGTCCATTGATGTTAAGAGATATTAAGGAGATGTTAAGGAGAGGAGATTGTTGCTTCATGTTATATTTGTTATTAGTGGTGGCATTGTTTGTGTGGCTATTTTCTTTTGGAATTGTTTGAAAATTACTTTCTTGCTCTTTCTAGAGTATAATTTACCTCCTTGTATTGAATATTTTCCACTATTGTCCTTTGTAGTGCTGTGTTTGTGGAAAGATATTGTGTAAATTTGGTTTTGTCATGGAATATCTTGGTTTCTCCATGGTAATTGAGAGTTTTGCTGGGTATAGTATCCTGGGTTGGCATTTGTGTTCTCTTATGGTCTGTATGACATCTGTCCAGGATCTTCTTGCTTTTATAGTATATGGTGAGAAGTCTAATGTAATTCTCATAGGTCTGCCTTTATATGTTGGCCTTTTTCCCTTACTGCATTTAATATTTTTCTTTGTTTTGTGCATTTGGTGTTTTGATTATTATATAACAGGATGTATTTCTTTTCTGGTCTAGTCTATTTGGCATTCTATATGCTTCTTGTATGTTTATGGGCATCTCTTTCTTTAGATTTAGGGAAGTTTTCTTCTATAATTTTGTTGAAGATATTTATTGGCTCTTTAAGTTGGGAATCTTCACTCTCATCTATACTTATTATCTTTATGTTTGGTATTCTCATTGTGTCCTGGATTTCTTGGATATTTTGTGTTAAGAACATTTTGCATTTTGTGTATTCTTTGACAGTTGTGTCAATATTTTCTATGGTATCTTCTGCACTTGAGATTCTCTCTTTTATCTCTTGTATTTTGTTGTTGGTTCTAGTATCTATGACTCCTGATTTCTTTCCTAGGTTTTCTATCTCCAGGGTAGTTTCTCTTTGTGATTTCTTAATTGTTTCTACTTCCATTTTTATGTCCTGGATGGTTTTGTTCAATTCCTTCACCTGTTTGGTTGTGTTTTCTTGTAATTCTTTAAGGGATTTTTGTGTTAGGCCTTCTACCTGTTTACATGTGTTCTCCTCAATTTCTTTGAGAATGTTATTCATGTCCTTCTTAAAGTCCTCTATCATCATCATTTTAGTAGTGATTTTAAATCTGAATCTTGCTTCTCTGGTGATATGGGGAATTTCGGACTTTCTAATCTGGAGAAGTGGGTTCTGATGATGCCAAGTACCCTGTGTGGCTGATGCTTATGTTTTTGTGCTTGCCTTTTGCCTTCTAGATCTCCTTAGTGCTACTTGCTCTGTCTCTAATTGGAGCCTGTTTTTCCTATGATCTTGGTTTATCAGAATTGTGTGTGGTGGGTGTTACTACTGAGGTTAGATCTGAGGCCCATGATCTGCTCAGTGCTTGGGCACAGACTGGAAGAAACCAGTGCTCTGGGCCAGGAGTGCATTCCTGAGTCTCAGTGGGTCACAGTCACTCCCTGTTTGAAGCTGGTGTTGCTGTCTCCTTATCTAAGATACTGCCCTGCTAGAACTCTTGCCTGCCCAACTTCCTCTGGGTTTTGTGAGATTGGGTGCAGAGCTGATGCCCTGGATCTGCTTAGTGCTTGGGCCAGTTAGTTCCTTTCTTTATGACTCAATATATTAATGATCTATTTTTTCATTGAGAATAAAAATTAAAAATTTTAATTATACTGCAGCTTTTTATAAATTTCACTTATAAAATTCTACTTATGTTCCCTTCTTATTTTACATAAAAAATAACAATGTAATTATCATGATTATTTATGATTATCACATAATAATCACTGTTTATGTGTATATATCAATAGTAAAAGTCCTTTCTAAAATTTGATTCTACAAATTCAATAGATTATTGCTTGGTTGAAACAAATTATATTAAATTTGTGTTATATAGTCTGAATTTATATTTAGCCTTAAATCAAATGCATGTTCCTTCATATTATTTCAAAATAAAGACAACTTAAACCAATATTAAGATAACAAAGATAATTCAATCTGAAATAAAAGCAAGAAAATATTTATAATTATAAAACTATAGATAGAGAAATGATTCAGCAGCTAATACTACTATTCGTCTCTCAGAGAACCCACCTTCAATTCCCAGCACAAACTTGACAGCTTACTCCAGTTTCAAGAGATCTGGTATTGTCTTATAATACCAGGAGTGTACACTGTACATAGGTCTACATACAGGCAGAAACTCATGTGTAAAAGAATAAAAAAAAAAAAAACATGATAGCAATTTCTAGTCTACTTTTTAGTTTTAATTGAATATTCAGTAACTATTTTATAACAGTGAAAACCTCAATATAAATGCAAAGGAAGATGAAGCTGTGATGGAGAACACATACATGGAACAAGATGTGGAATTTTTGGAAACATGTGATGGTCATCTGGTAATTTTATAAAAATGTAGAACAATAAAATGACAGTTTTGTAAACTTTGAGGCATAATCACAGTTGGACACATGTTGCAGAGCACAGAAATCCAGCTCATAATGGACAGAAAGCAAATGGAGGGAATTGAAAGGACAGGAAACAGCTTCAGTCACGTGTCCCCACCAACCTACTTGTAATTAGGCCATTCCTTGTAATAGTCATTTTGTCTATGAGTTTCTCAATGGATTAATTATTGATGGCGTCATTGACATCATCATGCTTTTCTGTTAATGCTGACTACATTTTCAACTCATGAAACTCCCAGAGCACTTAATACTGAAACTATAACACATTCATTAAGTTCATTATTCTTAACAAGACAATATTGGCAACACCTTGTTCATTGGGTTGATATAAAGATTCATCAGTTTATGATTGTCAACAGTTCCTTTAATTTTTCTCTAATGTAATACAGTAAGCTTTTAGTAAATAATTAAATTACATGTACTTATTTAATACTGATTTAAATATTCATTCAAATTAATATTTTGCTGCTACCTGATAATACTGCCTTTCTTACAAATGCTAATATTGTAGAAATCTTACAGTTCTCCAAGGGAACAATAAGTGTCCCAATGCCACTTGGGGATTGTTCTTGAAAATATGTACGGGGATGCGTTTAAGGGTGTGGGCTAGTCATGGAAGGAAGATTAAACTGCATTAAACTTGAGTTCACTCTTAGACCCTCAAGTAGAGATTCTAAATTTAATATGGAAGCTCACAAATTTAAAAAGGATATCAAAAGTGTGTTTAAATATTTGTCTAAAGCATTTGTCAAAAGCTGGCCTAGGGAAAAGGAGCCAGTGATGACTAATATCACTTGGTTTAGTGTTGATGAAGGAAATTTAAGGCTTAGAGAAACAGCAATGCTGGAATGGCTAAACTGTATAAACACCTAAGCCTCAATAATGGGAAGATCCTGAAGATACTTCCTTCACTAATCCTAGAAAACACAGCATGGTGATAGGGGCACCAGAACACGTGAGGTGCTTTGATGATGTAATTATCCTTGTGCTAGATACTGCTGCTTTATTGGTTAGATTAAATGCAATGTGTTTAACTGGGTCTAAGTTAGCAGCACTGAATTGCCAGTGGTGAGGTGACCATAATTACCATAATGGTAAGCACAGACAATGTCCATAATAGCCTGATTGGTAATGGTCAGCATAGACAAAGTGAATTTTATGATGGCCTGATTCATATGAACCTTTGGTATTGACTAATCAACCATGTCTCCAGGCATGAAATAAATAAAAGCCTGCTGTGTTTTTGTTTGATCTGTATAAGCAAAAATATACTCAAGCAAATGAAAGGCTACATCAGATCACAACAAGATGGAATTTGGGTCTTTGAAACAATTTCCAGACCTGAACCAGTTTTCAGAACCAAAACTCCTTGAATGAATGGAACTATAGGTTCCCTTGGGGAAGGGCATTAATAAAATACACGAATTCTATTGTTACCCTTTCTCTAGTTCTTTCCCAGAGGGACAGAACTATATTCTTTTATAAGGGTAACAGTATACTATGGGAAAGAAAGCAAAGAGACTTTCTGTGGTCCACTGGAATGTGGTTCTGAACTGAGGCTGGATCTGTGAGACCCCCATAAGCATTCTGAGCCTCTGGTTACAATGAAAGCTTATGGAACTCAGATGATTAATAAAGTTTTGCCTGAAGTGTGACCCTTTGAACAAAGAAGTCTCCAAACTCATCCTGGCTTATTTTCTCAGTTCCCAAAGGTATAATTGTGATAGATATACCTAGAGGTTTCCTGATCTTTGGAATACGGATTGTGGTTGGAAAAGCCTAATGGAAGTCTTTGGCTTCTACCAAGAAAAATGGTGAATTAAAGCCAATATTCCATGCCAGGGGGAAATGCAGAAATTAAGTGCCACTATAAAGGACTTGAAAGATAGCAGGAAATCTGATTTTTAACTCTAAACAGTTATCTAGATAGTGCAGAAGATAGACTGACTATGGAAGATGAAAATTGACTATGAAAAATTAAGTAGTAAATTTAATTTCAGCTACTGTACCAGATGTGGTTTCCTTATGTTATTTCCTTATGAGAACAGTGACAAATGTTATACATGGTATGTAGCTATTAATGAAGCAAATGTCTTTTTTTCAGTGTTTTTCCAGTAGGAACACTAGAAGCATTTTACCTTCAGTTGGCAAGGCCAGCAGTATACCTGTACAGCTTTACCTCAAGGGTATATCACCTCTCCAGTACTGTGTCATAACTTAGTTCAAAGGGATATTGAACATGTCTTTTCCAAAAGCATCGTATTGGTCTACTATATGGATGATATTATGCTGTTTGGAGCAAGTGAACAGGAGGTTGCAAGCCCTTTGGACTTCTTAGTAACACATATGTATATCAGAGGATGGGAAAACAATCTATCCAAATTTCAAAGGCCTTCTTAGTCAGTGAAATTGTTAAAAGTCCTGTGGTTTGGAGTATACAGAGATATTTCTTTCAAGGTAACAGATAAGTTAGTGCATTTGGCCCCTCTCCCCACTAAGAAAGAAGCACAATGTTTAATGGGCTTATTTTGATTCTAGAGAAAGTATATTCCTCACTTGGGAAGATTAGTATGGATTATATATCAAGTACACAAAAAAGCTGCTGGCTTTGAGTTGGTTCCAGAACAGGAGGTAGAGGCCCTTCACAGGTCCAGTCTGTTATTCAGACTGCTATACGACTTTGACCATAATATTAAGCAGGTCCAATGATACTTAAGTTAACAGTGGCAGATAGGGTTGCTGTCTGGAGTCTTTGGCAGGTCCTTAATGATAAATCACAGAAGAGACCATTGAAATTTTAGAGCAAGGTTCTACTGTTTTCTCCAGAAAAATATTATCTTTTAGACACTCAGTTCTTGGTCTTTTATTGGGCCTTTGTACAAACTAAATGGCAATGAGCTATCAAATTACCCTGTGACATGAGCTGGCTATCATGAGCTAGTTATTATCCAACCCACCAAGCTTTAAAGTAGGGTATGAATAACAGTTATTTATTTATTTATTTATTTATTTATTTATTTTTATTGGATATTTTATTTACATTTCAGATGCCATCCCCTTTCCCCATTTCCCCTCCCTAGAAAACTCCTATCCCGTGCCCCCTTTTCCATTTTGCTTTTATACAATTTTTAAAAAATGTTAATCAAAGGCTTTATAAGTATGGTAATGCTCAATCAGCAATGTAACCCAATACACAACCTAGCTATGTAAACTATCTTTGACTGGTGGAGACATGTGAAATTCTGCCTCCATGCCCCCTCTTGCTTTCTCTCTCTTTTTCTTTCTCATTACCTAGCTTCTCAGATACTTCATCTTCTCCTCTCCTTACTTCATCTTTTCCTCTCGGTGCTCCTTCCCCCTTAGCTCCTACTACATATTACCCTACTACATAAAAGTGTTAAAATAACACTTTTCTCTCAAAATACAATTAAAGCATAATTATTCCTATTTGTACCAGTGAGGTACAAGATAGTCTTAATACCCAGTCCATCCTTTTGTTGACTAACCAGAACCTCTGTTGTCTCTCTTGAATAAAACACTTAGTTTTGAACCTGGCTTTTTCTTGGCTTTAGAATGAATGTCAGCTGAAAACCCTCCACTCAGATCTTTTCTCTCAAGGTAAATAGCCAGGATTGGCTATGAGACTATAGGTCTTCAATGCTGTCAGAAATACAGAATGACTAAATTAACTGAAGTTATGGGAAGCACTAAGCATAGCTTCTAAAACTTAGCCAAATTATAGAGACCATTGAACACCTGGATAGACCCTATATTACCGAACATTAGAGCTTCAAATCTTCAGCCTTCTGGCCCAAACAAATCTGACAGACTTTAGTGCTGCAGAATTATTAAGGGCTGATTACTCTGTCTAGACAGATATAAT